>PYUH01000978.1:1061740-1154717 GCA_016808085.1 Suaeda aralocaspica
TCAGTTATATGTGTGTTTGGTTTCTGGAATTTTGGATTTTCTGAATGATATCGAATTTTCGAATAATAGTTTAGTTTAATTGGTTTGCTGAGATGATTTCTGGAATAATAGTGTAGTTTAAAAGTTTAGTTTAATTGGATTTTCTGGAATAATTTATGGATTTTAGGATATCAATTATTAAATTATGATGCGAGTGTGTTTGAATTGTATGGGGAATATTTTGAAGAATACATGCGAGATGTATTGTGTGTTTGAATTGTAGTGGAATAATTTCGATTCTAGTTTAGTTAATTGGTTTGTTAATTTGTTTAATTTACTAAACTGCTTTCAATTTGCATGCTAAAAATTTTGAATTTTCTGTAGTTTATTCTGTTTATATGTTTAGTAATCGATTCAATGATGTAAAAATTTTCTAATTTTCTGGGTTGTAATGTATATGTTTATATGTTTATGTGTTGATTTTACACGCTTTTGAATTTTGAATTTGCCATATTATTGCTTTATTGTGTCGATTCAATTCGTTTATAAGTAATCCAAGTAATTCAAAGTTTAACTATCCTGATGAATCATAGCCAGAATAATCAATATGGACAAGAACAACACAACTGTTACATCAGAATTCAGAGAGCTTGACAAAATATAACACTTACGTATTAAATTGGGCTTGACTATCATTGTACAATGATTGTAATAGTCTGCTTCCCTGATATCCAAACAGTCCCGCCTCAACAACACCTTAGAATATAAAGGAATCACCAAAATAATGTCAAAAATTATAGACTTTATAGTTTAGTTTTCTGGTTTTAAGATTATTAGAGAAGAAACTTACAGCTCTTGATGGAAGAGCAAGATCTGAAGCCCTGCACTGTTTTATAGGTCGATTCAATTCTGTTTCTGGGAATGCTAGAAAAATACAAAAACATGACAATTACAAAATATACACCAACTTGAAAATTTAATACAAATCATTTGCAAGTAATTGATTGTCTTAGTCCATGGTTAGCTGCCATGGTTTTTGTCTAGTTTCCATTGTGTCAATGCTTGACAAATTGATGTGACACCCCAAAGTTTGAGTCAATGAATGTAACTCGAGAGATAAACTAATCCATGTCTCTTGATGCAAAATAACAATTAACTAACTAGATCTTGACAATCTAAATAGTGGTGCATGTGGTATGAGTGCAAGCTGTTTGGGATTGAATTTCCATGAAAACAGTTTGGTGGGGTTCTGTGAGATGGTTTGCTGTAGAGATGATCAGTTTTCATGTTGGGGTGTAGTGAGGAGTCTCAGGCTTGATGTAGTTTTGGTGCGCAGTTTTGGATTTGGCAGGTTTGGTGCTGCAGCTGAGTTTTGGTTAACTGGTTAGTTGACAGTTTCTCTGGTAAGGCCTTGCTGTGCCGGACCTTGTATGCATTTGTGGGCTTCTTCTTGCTGTAGATCAGTTCCTGGTCTTGGTTACATTTGCAGGATGTTTTTTTTTTTTTCATCTCAGCTTGAATGATGCTGGATTATTGTGGAATTAGTGTTTGAATTTTCTGAATTTCGAATATTTGAATGTACTCAATGCTATCAGTTTAATTGGTTTTGTAATCTTGAATTTTCTAGAATAATGATGATTTATATTGGTGTGTGGTTTTCTGGAATTCTGGATTTTCTTGATGATATCGAATTTTCGAATAATAGTTTTAGTTTAATTGGTTGTGGAGATGGTTTCTGGAATAACAGTCTGTTATAAGTTAAGTGTAATGGATTTTCTGGAATAATTTATGGATTTTCGGATATCAATTAAATTATGATGCATGTGTGTTTGAATTGTATGTGGAATAATTTTGAAGAATAATTTAATTTTCTGCTAATTGTTTGAGTTACAAACTGATTTCAATTTTTGATTGAAAATTGAATTTGCATGTTAATTTTTTTGAATTTTTATGCTATTCATCTTAAGTCACTCATGTCTGTGATCTCGAATCAGCTTATGGCTAATTTTTGGATTGTTTTTGTTTTTGCAATAATTGTATTAAGCTAGCTAGATTAATGAGTGGACAGAATGTTATGAGTTTCAGTTAAGGGACAAAATGCTTATTCTTTTCAATTTTGAATTTGTATGAAATTGAGGTTTTTCACAAATTGAAAATTAAGTAGTTATGTGTTTCAGTTTAAGCACAGAATTTTGAATTTGTGACTGAAATTGAGGTTTCTTATGACTTGTGGAGAGTGTAAGTTGCCAAGTTTATGTGAATGCTTAGGTCGCTAATGTATGTAGTAGATTAGAGGGGTAGGAAGGGATCATTACTCACCAAATCCAAAAAGACCACAAAAAATCACTGCAACTTGTTCTGAGCTTACAAAACACCATCCGAAAGACCTACAAAAATATGCATATATAGGTCTCTAAGCACCCAGAGAGGAAAAAACCATCACTACAACTTGTTCTACAGCTTTTGCAACCAAATCCACACTTCATCAGAACAAAAACCAGAACTGCATTAAGCCTGCAGCAGCTTATACACCCAATGTCTCAAAGCTTTCCATCCTTGCTGATTCAGCCCCTGCAGCCTTCCCTTTACTGCTTTCCTGACATCTTGAACACAACATGGCTATCCCAGTTAGCAATTCCCAGAACAGTTCTGTTTCCTATGCCTCCACACAAAATACATTGGATAGTTAATCAATAAAATTTAGAAGCGTGGATATATAACAATAGATTACGAATACAAATAAAACAACGAAATTCAAACCACTACTACAATAAATAAATTAAAATTTGAGAGCAATAAAACAACGAAATTCAAACCACTACTACTATATTGGAATATACAACTAAAAGACAAGAATAATAATCCATAATTAGTAACAAATAAAATACACTACAAAAAAATGTCGACATAGTGACTTTAATTACCCAACCTTGACATATATGTACACTGATATGATTATCAATTTCATTTACTTATTTTCTATCATTGCTATATAAATTTTATCGTCAATTAGAGTGAATCTTGTTGATGTTTTTGTATGGGTATATTTTTTTATCATTAATATATTTTAAATGGTGCAAGGCTTCTTTTGTTTTTTTTATTTGAAGGAAATTAAATGGATAATAGTTGGATTGAACTTACCTAATAATCATCCGGCTATCGTGCTGGAGCCTTGAAATTATTGAGCTGGCTAAAGAAGGGCTTAGACGGAAAAGCTAATGCCCTTGCAAGAGATGTTAGTGAAAAATGGTTACCTATACAAAATAGAGCAGCATATTATGTTCAAAGGGTTTGACAAGCAGTATAAGAACTGGATCTTTCATGGAAAAGGGATGTTCTTGAGCGTGTATTGAGTGATCACCGAAAGTCTACTAAAAATACTACTGGGGAGACCCTAAGTACCAAATGGCGCCACATGGACAGGATGATATGAGGGGCTTATAGGAGATGCATTTGGTGTTAAATCCCTGGTGGCTGAAACCTATAGATTCACAACCAACCTGTTCAAGTGATCAATTGCCAAGCTTTCAACAGAACCTACTCTTATCATTCATCATTTCAGGAGCCCACTCCATCCCTGTGAGCTTCTTGATGAAAAAGAGAGGGCCAATTTGAAAGACTATTAGAAGCTTCTAATAAGGGACTTTATGAAGGATGCCAACCTTTTCAAACTGTCATTTCTTTTGCGCATTTTTCACATAAAATGTTGTTCCATATGCCTGAACAATCCTTTGACATGATTCTTGAATTATTATTGAAGCATTTCCTCAAATTATGCAATTCCCATCTTCCTATTAAGAGCAGAAAATGATTAATCACTTGGGTCTTGGGTATGAAAAATTGAGCGTGCCCAACAATTGCATTTGTTGTCGTGGTGAGATTCAGAAAATAATGAATGTCCAAAATGTAATACTTCTAGATGGAAGTCAAAGTGCGATGTAAATATTTGCGAGATATCAACAAGAACAAGTGAGCCAGTGAAGGGTTCGTATTTCCATTAATCCCAAGGCTAAGAAGATTATATATGTCACGTAAGACTGCTGAAGATATGACATGGCATGGAAGGAGTCTCGAGGAGAGGAAGGATGGGAAGTTTGAGGCATCCCTCGGATGGCTTAGCATGGAAAGATTTTGATAGTTGGTATCCTGATTTTTCCAAGGATCTTCGTAAGCGTGAGGATAGGTCTTGCTAGTGATGGGTTCAATCCTTATCGCTTAATGAAACCACGCATAGTACATGGCCAGTGGTTTTGGTGATCGATAAGTTACCACCATGGCTATGTATGAAGCGTGCTTCCTTTATTCTTCCTCCATATTCCCGGAAAATCTAGCCCTGGTATTGATATTGACATCTTCTTACAACCCTTGATTGATGAGCTAAAACTTTTATGGGAAGGTTGAGATGCTTTTGATGCTTATAAGAAACAAAATTTCAAACTTCGAGCAGCCTTAATGTGGACAATCAATGATTTTCCCGCGTATGCAATGTTGTCAGGGTGGAGTACTAAGGTTATTATGCATGTCCTTCATGTGCCCTGATACACATTGTACTAAATTTGCAGGAAAATTATGCTACATTGGACATCGAGTGGTTGCCATCTAATCACCCTTATCGATGTCAAGGCCATTTGTTTGATGGGAATGAAGAGCATGGCCATGCTCCAATTCGTCATCAGGGATGGAGATTCGTACTCAACAAGAAGGGGTTGGTTATGTTTACGGAGAAAGGAAAAAGTCTTCCAAAAAAGAGGGCAAGACAAGATGATGAGGTTGATGATAGGGATGAAAATGTTTTGTGGAGTAAGAGGAGTATATTCTTCGATTTACTTATGGGAGTACAATCTTCTTCGTCATAATTTAGATGTTATGCATATTAGAAAAATGTGTGTGATAATTTTTTAGGAACATTTTGGAAATGGAGTACAAAAACAGAGACGATAAGATATCTAGACAAGAAATCCAAAAGATTGGAATAAAGTCTCACCTTTGGCTTCAAAAGGGTTCTAACGGCATAAATTATGCCTACAAACAGCTCTTATTCTATGTCATCTAAGATAAGCAACATTCTAAGGGTTTTTGCAAAAAGTAAAAGTTCCAGATGGGTAGGGTCTAACATCTCTCGTTGTGTGAATATGAAGCAAAAAAGCTTCAAAATCTTAAGAGTCACGACAATCATGTTCTTATGCAAGATATTCTACCAGTAGCTTTACGAGCTTCTAAAACTACGAAATTATGGAGTTAGTTTCAGATTTGTCATCCTTTTTCAAAATCGTGTGCTCCACTACTCTTGATGTGAAAGACCTAGATGAGTTACAATCTAAGATTATTTTGACTTCTTGTAAGATGGAGATGAATTTTTTGCCAACCTTTTCACAATCATGGTTCATGTGGTTATACATTTAGTAGAGGAGGTGAAGCTTGGTGTCCAGTTCACTATAGATGGATGTATCCCATTGAAAGGTTAGTAGTGTATTCTATTCGTATTAAAACAAAAACCAAACTAGCTAATAGAATACATTTCTTTTTATAAATCTTGATTACTTATGCTTACACAATGTTTGAAAGGTACTTGGCCACTTGAATCATATGTGACTAACAAAGCTCAACCAGAAGGTTCAATGGCCGAAGGGTATCATGTAGAAGAAACTAATAACTTTTGCTCAAGTATCTGAAGAAATTGAGACCCTATTCATAAGCTTAAACGAAGTGACTTGTCAACACAATTGGTTACTTATTTGATACGTGGTCGAGTTATTGGAATGGAAAAGATGTTGTGTTGGATGATATAAGTCTTGAACAAGCACATCGTTATGTCCTCCTTCATTCTGATGAGATAAGATGACCTTGAGAGTAAGTTTTTATTAAGACTTCAATGTTATTATAATACGAAAGCAACAATATGTTGAAATAATTTTCGTTGTTCCTAGTGAGTTCTTACGTGAAAGCGACGAGAGAATCGATTTAGAGGAATACGAGGAAGTGCAGAGAATGAGTGGATTATTAAGGATTTTTTCCGAATGCTCAAAAACCAGGTTACTGTGGCTTGTCTTTATAAGTCGCAAAAATTTTCATAAAGCAACATGGTATAGTGTTTTATTAATCTTCATTGTTTAGGTACCCGACCTAGATATACTTCTACTGAGCAAGGGAAGAAAAGAAAGCTTTAGCTCGTGGTTTGTTACGCGCATGCTAAGAGTTCAAGGTTTGTTTCGTGAATGGGTAAGTTCCTTACAATAGACCGTGACCGCAATCGCTCAACTCAAAATTCAGGAGTTATGTCGTGGCTGATGGGCAAAATTACTATGGAAAAGTCACAAATATATATGAACTAACTACTATGGAATGTATAGAGTTGTAATGTTTCGATGTGATTGGGTAGACATTAATAAGGGCTTAGAACATCATGTAATGGTGGCATTTCTGTTAACTCTCTCGATTACTGCATCGAGGAGAATGCTACACGATGATCCTTTATATTTCTCATCCCAAGCAAAACAAGTCTTTTACGTTGAAGATGAGATGCGAAAGGTGGTTACATGCCATAGAATCTAAGCCTAGAGAATGTTATGATTTAGGAGATGAGTAGTACATTTTTGATGAACTTGCTTCCTTGTATTGCTTGATGTATACATTATTTTTTTGTTAACTTTTAAGGTATATTAATTAATTACTGTTTCTACATGTTAGGATATATATATATATATATGTCTACATTTGTTTTCATTGATTTAGTTTGTGGAAGCAGAGATTATGTTTCGAAGAAACGAACCAATGTTGCTGCTCAAGAAATGATAGGTTCCATCAAGGTTCTGAACAACCAGGCAAGCTAATACTCCGACTGAACAGTCAATGCAAACAGCTCCTCTAATCATGCTACTGAAGATCGTGGTCGCATGGGGTCAAGGGGAAAGGAAAAAGGAGTTTTTCTGTTGCGGTCATGCCAACTCTTCCAATGAAGAACCCTCGGGATTGGACAGACGACGTGATATTTGATGCAAGTGAGAATGTTCGTGCTATAGGTAATTAAATAACAATTAACGGTAGAAATAATGAGCCTAGCTTGTTGTGTGGTTATATTGCATGTTATTACTATGGAATGAAGAAGAATGTCATTATGCATAATATTGCACTAAACCACTTTTTGATTGTGTTATATGATCTTTTATGGTTGTGATGACACTTTTCCTCACATTTTAATCAAGATTAAATGGGAAAGTGGAAATATGGAGTGGATCTATAAACCACATGATGTTTGGTTCATGACAGATGGATTTAGATTTGAGGTTTTTTTCAATCATATACACAACCAATTAGAAAGGGGGGAGCAGTGCTTGTGAAGTTTATTTCAAATGTCGCTAAAAATCCTGAGTTGGTCCATTGATGTAGAAATTGGCGAAATGTAAACCAACAGGAAGCAGACATTGTAGATATGATTCGCGTAAGTTTTGTGCAATTATGGTTTCACGATATAAATCCCATTATCTATTTTATGAATTATTGTTACACATACTTGCTATTTTTTTCCTTTATGGAAATTCATAATTCCTAATGGTAGACTACATGATGCATGCTAAGCACGTCGTAAGCATCGTAGACAATGGAAGTTTGAGTTGAAAGCTAGATACTTCAACCCAAGTATGGGAACTAGGCAAGAAATTGAGAACAACAAGCCAAGTGGAATGCAACGAGGTACTTGTTTAGAACTAGTGAATATTGGTATTCAAGTAAAAGTAGGTACCCTTTTTTCTTCTTCTTCTTTTTTCTACTTCAATTTCTTCTAGTATTTTGAAAGCGTTGATCCTAAAATAATGGTATGTGTATATGGTCAGAAATTGCTGCAATTGAAGAGAAGCGGTTCCATGCTGGTCAATCTTATACCAATTTTTTTGGTTTCTACAAGCTTTGCTACTTCAAAGATGAATTGTATGTCATAAAAGCTTTCTCCTTGTTTTATAAAGTAATTAGAATTTATATTACTTAAATAATATTCAAATATTGTGGAGGCAAAACACTGGAAGGAGCCAGGTGGTTATGAATTTTTGATTTAACTCACAAAGCAAAGGATGGAGTTTATCCCGAGAAAACTAGTACTGAAGAATTCATTGTATGTTTGCACATTACTCTCTCTTGTACAGTACACATTCTTTATATCATATTTGGGTTCATTTTGGTGTTATTAAATGATAAATATGTACTGTTGGCATTTCGGTGTTCTTAGCTATTAATCGGTGTCCTGTGTAATTGTGAGTTATTGTAGAATGATGGCAAATCTAAGATTGATGAGCTGTTGATATACTATCATCGAAGAAAATAACAAGATTGAAGATGAAGTTTTTAATGGCTCATGTACGACAAAGATAATAATAACCAGAAACCAATTGGGTATGGGTTGGAGTGAAGCGAAGTGACGTGATGGGCGTGCATTCGTTGTTACGAAAAGAGGCATCACATCAGAAATGAGTAATAACGGAGACCATGTATTCAAGTTAAGTTTGCAAGGCTAAGAAGCACAACAACTACCTTATAAAGAGAATGGCATCTTCTATGAGTGACTGTTGAGTGCTGTGCAAGTGGTCGTATATACTCCAGAAAGTTAGACGGCCACTAAATGCTGCTTAGCTCCATAAATGAGCAGGTTGTCTATGTCCTCTCACTGTTTTTTTTTTATTTTCCGTTATTGTTTTTGTAGTTCGGGTTGAAATCTTTTGTTATTGAGCACAGGGTTTGCCAGTTGTATTGTGTTTAAAAGATAGCAAGTATCTTAATAGTTGGTGAGCTGGTTTTTTGAACTGGAGTTGGTGCAGTGGTTGGTGTTTGTTGGCTTCAAGCTGCAGATGGTGGTGCAGTGTGTGGCTGTTCTTCTGCGGTTGAGTAGGAAGGGAGGTTTCCTGGGGAGGCAGTAGTGGCTGCAGAGTCCCAGTGCAGGCTGACTGCTGTGCAGCTTTCAAGTAAGGTAGGTTTTTCAGGCTGGCTGCAGTGGCCTGTTCTATATAGGAAAAATGACTTCAGAAAATGACTGCAGTGGCTGCAGTGGCCTGTTCTATGGAGGCAGTAGTGGCTGCAGAAAATGACTTCAGCTTTCAAGTAAGGTAGGTCTGTGAATTAGAGCCTAACAACTTCAAAAAGGTTAAGATAAGATGGAACTTAATTTGATTCTCTGTCAATTGCTTACATTCCCTTCTCCCCAACTAATCTATAATTTACACGGAGTTAAGGATCTCATAACAGTCATGATAATACACATCATTTAGCAAGCTACTTGATTCTTATTCTGATCTTGCTCATGATTTTAAGCTTATACGGATGTGTTAGCAGTATGTTATAGGGCTGATCCCTTGTTTGGTGGCTGGCTATTTGTGGTGTGAGTGTGGTTTTGTAGGTTGTTTTTGGTTGGTTGTTTGGTTTTGTGGCTGGCTATTTGTTGAGTGTTGGGTTTATTTTCTGCTGGTTGTTTAGGTGGTTTTTTTCAGCTATTCTTGCTTACATTTGCACCAAAAAAGTTTCAATAATAGTTATGCAGCTATGCAGACCACACCTTACCATTGGGCATTAATCACTAGTACCCAAATGTTAATGCTTTTATGCCTTGTTATATGTATTAATGAAATGCTTTTTTTTTTCTCCAGAATATAGAGATTTGAGTGAAGAAACTGAAGACATGGATGAATCGAACCAAAAAGTCAACTTGATGATCTTACAACAATGGCATACCGTATATGACGCGTCACTAAAATTTATTAGTTTTTGGTTGTTAAACTTTTCAATTGTGAGTATTTTTAGTACTTAGATGTTTTAACTTTTAAATTATTAGTTTTTATAGTATTTAGATGTTTTTTTTTTAATTGGTTTTTAGTATTTGAACTTTTCGTATTAAAGGATGGATGATATATTATCTATAGATAATATATTACGAAATATAATTTCTCTTCCAGGGTTAAATTTCTATGATGATGAAAAGACACGTAGTATATATAGTTCAAATACTAGCTTCACAATTTTCAACAAGTAGCACAAATGTGGCAACAGGGTATTTTTTATTTTCTACAATTGGATTTGAATTTTTTTGCATCGATTTCCAGTAAAAAAATTGATATAGTGTCTACTTATTTTATACGTCAAACTTATACCCCTAGTCAACTTGACTATTTAAAGTGTCGATTATTTTCCCTCAAAATCCCGCAAAATAAGAATCGACACTTTAAAGTGTCGAGGAACTTGGCGGGTAAATTTTTGGTAGAGTTGCATTTGGCAGTGTTACTGACAATTTAAAGTGTCGGAAACAATAAAATACTGACACTTTTTTGTGTCCATAATACCGACACTTTAAAGTGTCAAGAAATCTCGTCATGTGAAATTCCGACACTTTGTGAAAGTGTCGGTAGTGACTTTTCCGACACTTTAAAGTGTTGCAAATAGGCGGAAATAGTGTCGACAAAGGGGGGGATTTTTAGTAGTGACCCTTGGCAATTGAAACACTTCCTTTCGTCATCAGGAGTTGATGAGAATTTAGTAGGAAAAATGACCCTAGGCTTTTCTCCACCTTCAACATTAGGCTTAGTGTTTTGCGCAAACACCACTTCCTTCTCCTTCTTAGATTCATAGCTTTTGAAGAAAGTCTTTGACTTTTTCGAGTGCCCTTGCTTGTCGACTCTTAAGGGTACCTTGAAAATTTCATCAAATGTCCAATAGGGCTACAGTTCTACTTTCTCCTTGATAGATTCATCAAGCCCTGCAACAAATCTAGCAACCTTGTGATCCTCCTTCTCTTCAACATCACATATGATGACCATCTTCTCAAACTCATTGATGTATTCTTCAACACTTTTAGAGTTTTGTTTCAAAGCATGCATTTTTAGGAAGTTATTTTGCTCATATTCATGAGGAACAAATCGTTTCCTCAATTCTTTCTTCAATTTGGGCCAAGAGGTGATCTTGGATCTACCTTCCTTCCTTCCTTCTCTTCCTTTGCAAGCCTTCATACCAAAGACTAGCATAATATAATAGCTTCAATACTCCTTATAAGTAAAAACCCTTTCGGTTCTCCTCAACCAATCAAGAAAAACTTCATGATCCAAACTTCCATTGAACTGAGGAACGTCCAATTTTAAGTTTTCGTCATCATCCCTAGGTTTGTCTCATTTTTTGTGCCTCTTTCTATCATCTTCATCACTTGAACTTGAGTATATGATCCTCCTAGGTTTTCGTGTACCTCTACCAGAATCTTCATCACTAGAACTTTAACTAGCCTCATTAAGATCATTGGATTTCTTTGCGCTTTTGGACTTATTTCCAACGAATTGCATAAGTTGTGATCAATTCCCCCATGGTTGCACCTTTATTAGCAGCTTCAATCAAACCTTCGAAGTGGTGATCAATATTTGTATCACTTCTAACACTCAGTAGGCAACCCTTGTAGTACCCACTTAGATGAGCTCCATCAAAACCAATTATTGTCCTGCAACCACTAAGAAATCCCTTCACTTGAGCTGCAAATGAAATGAAACATGCCATAAAAGTGGGAGTTGTATCCATGTTGTTTACCCTAAAAATGATAAGTGCAAAGCTCCCAGGATTAATCTCTTTAATCACCTCTGCATACCCTAGAAGCAGCCCCTAAGACTCAGCATATCCACCATGCATCTGTCTTTTAACATTAACTCTGACCTTGAACAACAACCTTCTCCTTACTTTCACCGTAAACTTGTGCAAGCATAGCCTTTGAAGACTCTTAATATTGATGTTTGGTGCATTACAGATGTCACTTTCCATGTGTCTCTCAAGCCAAGCAGAACTAAAATCTGGCTTGTCCTCTAACCTTCCACATAAGGTATGCTCTCCAGTCAATGTTTTGATGGCCCAACTAATTTCATCTTGAAGCTGTGATGCATGAATCGTCTAGTCACAGGTTTTAATGAAACATCTGGCTGTAAATTTAACATTGTCATGCTTTTCCACCCTTATTGCAAACCCCTCCTGAATTGCATAGTCCTTAATTACTTCTAAGAAATTATCGTTTTTGAATATCATCCATTTCTGAAGTGTCACATTCTCAAAAGGCATATCACGTATAATCACACCATTTTTGTACAACTTATCTAGCGCACCCCTATCTTCATCAATATCATCATCATCATCATCATAGTTCTCATCTTGTACTTACTCCCCTTCAAACTCATCAACCAAACCCAGCCTTACCCTCCACACTACTCTCCTCCAAATCAGAGTCTTCACTACCATCATCATCCCAAGGCTCATCGTCATCATCACCATCACCTAGATCACCTTCAACCTGCACATGTTTTCTAGGTCTCACAGAAGCCCTTCTGACACCCTTTTGCTTTGGCACATGCATCCCTTTGGATTTGAGGGTGGACTTGCTTCGCCTTAGTGGTTTATCAGTATGTGGAGGTGGTTTCTTCTTAACTACAAGCTTACTTTTGGAGGTGCAAGCATTTGACTTATTTTGAGGTATATAGAATTTATGGTGAAAAAAGGTAGCCGTGGGTTTGGTTGATTAGGTTGTTGTGTGTTTTCAATTTCATGTTGCTCGTGTTGGGTAAACGATGGTTGTGACAAACTAGGAAAAACTTCATCTCATTCTTGAGAGCTATAGATCCTCTCAAAGACAACAGTCTGATCCTCTACATTTCACACAGGAACATCAATTACCACAACCTATTCTAGTGACTCTTCTATCTCCTTTTGAACCCACATTTCTTCGTCAAAGTCTTTTTTTCTCCTCCATTATGTTTCTTTCTAGTCTTTCCTCACACATTTGTTGCCTTTGCTTCTTCTATCAACCTCTCCTCTCTTTTAGAAATTGCAAACAATGATTTCCCAACAAAGTCACTGTCCATTGTGACAATCCTAATCTATCTCGTCCTCCGACATAAATAGATAGACCATGCTAACTAAGGACTTACCATAACCAACTTCTATCATAACATCTCTCTTAGGTGGACTATAGTACATTCTCCACATCTCAAGCAAATAAACACATTGCTTAAAACCATCTTCAATAATCTCATTAACCAAGTCTCAAAAATTTGTCTCATTAACATTTAAAACCCTAACATCAAAATTATGCTCTTTATATGAACATGACAACCACATTCCTTCCATCCTGTCAATTCATAAGCAATTCACAACATTCATAATCAACACAAGAAATAAAAGTGCATAGAACCCAAAAAAAAAAAAAGAAAAAGAATTTATGTAAACAAAAATATTTCAACAACTACACAGCATGCAAAATTCAAAGGCTAAAAAACACCTAAAAAGTTATCAACAACAAAACCACATGCAAAACAGAATATAAAATTTATGTAAAATGCATAAAACCCCCAAACAATAGAATTCATGTAAACAAAAAATCATCAATTAAAAAAAGGAAAAAAACATGCAATCTTCAACATCAACAACTAAACAACATGCAATTGTAGTCAACATCCACAAATTAACAAATAAGAAAGTAAGAAAATAGGGAATATATATCTAAATTGAATTGCGCACAAATAAAGCGGTTTAAACTTAGCGTTTAGATTGAATTGCAAAAGGGGGAAGATGAACAATTTTTTTTTAGGGTTTTGAAGTTTTTGGATTTTGAAATAAATGGAGTTAGGAGAGGGATAATGGTGCCACTTAAAGAATAGGACTTAATATAGAGTTAACAGCGTTACTCATTGAGGCTAATACGTACATTTTTTTTAAAGTTGAGAGGCATAGGGTGCATCCTAGAAACATTAGGGGTATATGGTGTATTTAGAAAAAGTTCAGGGGTATATAGTGAAATAGCCGTTTTTTAATATCATTTAAACTTAATTTGGGCCAATAAATTTCCTGATAAAATTTTAGATTTTAAATTAAAAACAGAAAGAAAAACAGAAGTTAAAAAAAACCGAAAAAATGAAAAGTCGAAAACCCGGCCCCCTCCCCTCTCGTCGGCCTCGTGTCTCGCCAGCAACAGCCGCCAGCAAGCTACCACCCCGATGCCGGCCAGCAGCCCCGCCGGCTTCCGCTTCCCTCCTTATTTTCCGGTGTATAGAAAAAAAGTTCTTCCTCTTTTCTTTTTAATTCAAACTTGCTTAAATTCATGTTTAGAATTATGTTTAAGCATGTTTTAATTTTTTTTTAAAGTTTATTATCATGGTTTAGAAATTAAAATTCATGCCTACAAGTTTGTTAATGAAATTATAGAATTAGGGTTTTTAAACATAATGAAAGGTTATTAATTTTATGATTTTAATGATCTAATTTTTTAAGTTACGATCATAGATTGTTAGATTATTAATTTATGATGATTTTATGAAGTTTATAGTTGGTTTTGGAGGTTCTAAAGTAGTTTATTATTGCTGTCAAAATTTTAAAACATGAATAAAGAGTAGTAAAAATATTACGAACATGATGTTAAGCATGAAAAATATGTTTCAATGTAGGAAATGAGAGTATTGTTATATTATGACATTATTAAAGTGTTTTATGCTTGAATTATAAAGTTTCAAAGTGTTTTAATGAGGTTTCGAATAAATAAATATTGTTGTGGATTTTTATTATCACCTGTTCATACACTGTAAAAGTAGTAACGCATGAAATAATGACCTATAACGGTTTGAACGGCACAGAATCATCACATGATGATCTTAGAACATAATTACAGTGTTAAGGTCAAGTTATGATGTTTAGGAAGGCTTAAAAGCGTTTTTAAGTAACTGCTCAAGGCTGTCATTTTTACAAAAGTATTGGAAATGAAGTGTTTTGAAAAGGAAACTATGAATAAAGTATGGGATTGAATAGAGACCATGTAGGGAAGTTTTTGGTCGAGTTTCCATCATGAAAACTCAGTTGAGAGTTGTTGTAGAACATAGTTAATGAGGTTTTTTATTAGTTTCGAATTTACTTTGTAGGAGACTCCGAACTAAGCGATTTCTAGGAGTAGTAGCGGATCATAGTTATAGCACAAGGTATGTAAGTACTAAAGGCATACATGTAACTAGAATACATGGTTAAGTAGTTTAAACTTCATGCTAGAATTTATAGAATCGAAAATTATTCATTCATTGACTTGAGTTTACTTGTATGAGAAGTTATGTTAGAATGATTAAATGAAAAGTATATGTTAACTATCAAGTTTGACATTCCGTTTTTATGGCATTGTAATTACATCATTGATGTTGGAATGTTGATTATTTTGGAAGGATTTGGCTAGTAGTCAATAAGGAAAGAAAAGTAGTTAAATTGATCAATTACATGATCGACAGAAAAGGTATCAAGTGAATATATATTCACAAGTTTTAATAGCATGTTTAATGAGCAAATAGTTAGCCACTCACAATTCATATGCCGTAAAGAAAGGTTTAAATAAATAAAAGACCAAGATTTAATATTAATATCACATGATAATCAAGATAATTAACATGGTGTGTGTTGCTTGTTAGCCTTTAATGTTCATTTTATGTGAGTCATGACAATTATTAAGCTAGATAATCACATAAAGTGTAAGAGGATTCGCACCAAAACACATAGAACGTATATACCTTGAGTATGAACAATGGGGGGAGTTATAGGAACAGTAATCTGTAACTTCTTATCGGGGTATAAGACGTTGTTACTATTTATTGTTTATAAATGCTTCGTAATTCCGTCACTTTAAGGGACATAGGTAATACCTTCATGGAGCTGCTACCAACTTGGTTTCGAATTGGGCGAATGTTGAGATAGGAAACCCGTTTGATGCGAAATCCAAAGTTTAATATCGTAAGTAATCTATAATGTTGATGAGTCTATGTAGAGGAATATGGTTGTGGTAAAGGTAAGGAAATACGTGATGTTTATGCTTTTGTTAAGTCGTTCATGTTAGTGTGCACCGTCTTTATTTTTTATGTAATCAGCTATGTTAATTTTGTGTGTTTTGTGTGCATGGCTTTGTCTTTGACTTGGCCCTACGACAACCAATTTTGATGGCAAGTAGTGGTCTAGATTAAAGTGAAAACAACAGGTACAGGTGGGCATAGTCAATCATGCTGGGGTTGAGTGTAGAGCGCTTGCACTTGTTGCTTTTGTTACTTGTGTTGAATATACTATTTACTTTTGTTAATGACGTTTTGTTTTGAAGTTTAAAAAGCTTAGTTGGTTTTGAAGGGTCGTTATTTCAGTTTCGAGTTGTAACAAAGTTTTATTGGTGTTTAATTAGAAAGTTCTTTTGAGTTTTTTTACATTGTGTTGAAAGTAAGAAGACTTCCATTGAAGTAGTTTGATAATAGCCGTAGGCATTATCAAAGTGGCAGTAATACTTTTGTTTTTCCTAATTAAGTAGAAAATATTTTTATTGTTTTGCTTACTACATTGAGATTAGTTTTCCGGAAATGGCTAGGAGATAGTTAGGAAATTCCATGTTTTTTACAATTTTTCCACCCGTAGGCCCTTTGCTATTTTTAGCTTCATTTTCATTGCTGAGCTAATGATCTTATTGAAACATTTAACAATTCCATTGGCTCTTGAATAATTAATTGAGGTGAAGTCAGCTGAGATACCCTCGTCTTCCGGCCATACTCTTAACTAAGGGGTCTCCAGTGCTGGACCATTATCAAATACCAATTCTTGAGGTACCCCAAATCTTTTTATTAAAAATTATTGAGGTACCCCAAATCTTTTTATTATATAAACCACTTGACATCTCCATGTCTGATATTTTTCAATGGTTCAACTTCAAACCACTAAGTAAAATGCCAACTACAGCCAAGAGATATTTCCTTTTCCTTGATGCGCGTGGATACGGACCAAGGATATCCATGCCCTACTTAGAAAAAGTGAAAGGGACTAGAATTGGACTTAAATTGTTGGCTGGTCATTCTGGCAAATTACCAAACGATTGAGACTTCTTGTATTTCCGCACATAGGTCATCGCATCATGTCTTAAGCAGGCCCAATATAATCCAGTTCTTACTGCTTTCTCTGCCAACTGCTCTCCCTCCTATGTGAGAGACGTATGTCTTTCACCGCCTCCTTTCCTTTCTCTGGTGTGACACATTTGAGAAATGGATGAGTGAATGGCTTCTTATATATCAGCTCTTGCAAAAGACCAAACCATGCATCCCTGGCCTTGACGTAGGCTTGTTGTAGATTGCTCGGAAAGGTTCTATTGGTTTTGTACATAATGATCTCATCCATCCAAGAACATCCTCGGCTGATGGAATTGACATCGTCCCATCCTCTAACTCATCAATGCTTCTTTTCTCTTTTATCTCCCAAAATACAATTCGAGGATTCTCTCCAACTACTGAGCTTGCTAGCTTGAAAAGAGAATTTGCTTGGTTGTTCTTTGATCTTGGAATTTGCATGTTTTCAAACTTTTCTAAACTCTTATCTTCTTCTTGTAAAATGCTTGATATTTTGTCATATTGGCATTCCTTGCTTCATAATAACCCAAGTATTAACTCACAATACGCCGAAAATAAGACGTTGACTCTATCTTCTTTGCCCCAACAACTTTACACATTTTAATTCCGGCAATCAAGACTTCATACTCAGCTTCGTTGTTTGATGTCTGAAACTTAAATCTCATGACATACTCATAGATGTCAAGTTCTGGCGGTCTGCAAATAATAACTGCCTCACACCCATTTTGAATGGATGAGCCATCAACAAAGAAGATCCAGTGATCAATACTTGGCTTCTGCATTGGAGGTCTTGTTATCTCAACGATAAAATCAGCAAAAGCTTGGCCCTTATTACCCTTTCTTGGTTCAAAGGTGATATGGATTGAATCCATTTCCAATGCCATTTAAGCATCCTTCCTGAAGCTTTTTTGGAAAGAGCTTTCATTAGTGGCTAATCGGTATACCCAACAATCTTGTGAGAAAGGAAATAGGGTCTTAACTTCCGAATAGCCATGAACAATGCTAGTCTAAACTTCTCAATCAGAACATTTCTGATATCAGCATTTTTGAGTACATGACTCACAAAATACATCGGATGCTTAACCCCATCTCTCTTTGCTAGCAGGACGACGGAGAGTGCATGTTCTAAAACAACCAAATATATGTATAAGGTTTCCTTTCCGATATGACTGATAAATCTTGAAAGAGTATGTAAATGTTCTTTCAAGCGGATGAAGCTCACTCTTCTTCTTCTATCAACTCAAACCCCTTGACTCCCTTTGATCGCTCATGCCTTTTTCTTGATCATATCAAGCAGATAATGGCACTTGCCTCCTGCTCATGACAAGAACCTTCGTGGAGCTGCTAGACGACCAATCAAATTTTGAACTTCTTTTACATATTTGGGAGACGGCAAATCCAAAACACAACCTTGTCTAGATTGACCTCAATCCATCTTTCATCAACTAACAATCCCTAGGACTTTCCCGGTGTGACTCCAAAAACACATTTCTTTGGATTTCACTTCATGTTATAACATCTGAAAGTTTCATAAGTTTCTTTCAAGTCTATCACATGGTTCTTCCTCTCCTTATTCATAACAATCATATCATCAATGTAAGCTTCAATGGTCCTTCCCAATTGGTATTCAAAGACATCATTTACTAATTGTTGGAAGGTAGCTGGAGCATTTTTCAGACCAAATGGCATTCTAGTATAGCAATACAAGGCATTTTCAGTGACGAAAGTTGTCTTCTCTTGATCTTCCTCTAGTTTTTTCCTATTGTTACGAAAGGGGATTATGTTGGTTTTGCCTATTGGTTTTTTCCCACTGCAGTTGCTAGGGTTTTTCCTTTTCAGGCATAGTTGTTTTTATTTCTTTTGGAGTCTTAAGTATCATTTTCTACATAAAGGTCAAGGAAAATTTATTCTTGAAGGTTTCTTGATTAAAAGGTTTCTTGAAGATTGAAGACATTCCTTAAAATTGTGCAGAAAAAATGAAGCATGGGAGTTGCGTGTTTTTTTATGGTTTTATGGGATGTTGGGTCAAGTGGATTATTTTCCACGTGATTCTTGTGTTTTTAGAGTTTGTTTAGGATTATTTAGGGTTTTTAGAGGTTTTTTAGGATTTGGTTGATGGTTGTCTTCTAAATAGCCTTAATTTTATTGTAACAAATGATATTCAAGTTTTCAATAAAATTGAAGTTTTCAAAACTCATTGTTATTTTTTGTGTACAAGTTCATCTTAAAATTCCAGAAAGTGATTCGAGTATTTTTTGAGTTAAAAGCTACAAAAAATTCACTTCTAGTTTTAGGATTTGTGATTGAGTGGTGTGACAAAGAATAAAACAACCTTAGCAATAGATTGTTGAGTGTTCCAATCTAAATCTAAGTTTCTTCGTGATTGTTGAGTTGTTCGTGAACCTAAGTTATAGATCAAGTGGTATTAAGAGCCAATAGCTTATCAAGGAAATCAAAGAAAATTGAATAATAAAGAGCTATTTGTGCATATTGTAGAGCAAACAAACAAATTGCACGAATTGTTCTTAGGTTTGACCACAGAAATAATCTGTCTCAAAGAAAAGCCTTCCACTATTGATGATGATCATGGATTAATGTTTGAGGTGCCTGCATTTGATGGCCAAGGAGATGTGGACACCTATTTAGAATAGGAGTTGGCAATGGAGAGATATTTTTATTACACAAGCAGAGGTGATGATAAGAAGCACGGAATTGCAATTGCTAAGCTATCTAAATATGCTTCAATGGGGTTCAATGGTGTCAAGAGAAGTAGGCAACGTCAAGAAAAAAGTTAAAATGAGATTGGGAGGAACTTATGAAGCTTTTGAGCTGACGTTTTGTTTCCGCCAACTATTAACAGGAATTGTGTGTCAAAAGGGTAACACTGTAGCATAGAATTGAGCTAATGGAAGGATAAATATTTGAATTCGAAAAGTTGATCATAAGTGTGAAGTTGAAGAGATGGAGGAACAAAAGATTACACGATTTATTGGAGGCCTTAACATAGATGTGCGTGACAAAATTGAATTGTAACCTAATTTATCCTTTGATGAAAAAAGCAAGACTGCTATAATTTTAGATAAGCAAAGGAAAAGGGGCAAAAATAAACAAACCACGAAACCATATCAAAGTTTTAAGGCTAGTAATTAAACATCTTAAATTTAATCCAAAGGAGAGCAGAAAAAATTCATGGCTTCTAGTGGAGAAAAGGGAAAGGAAGTTGAAACACTTGTGGATAGTCTGCTAAAAGTCATGTGCTTTAAGTGTTAAGGTTATAGTCATTATAAAAAGGATTGCCCTACCTCTAGGACATTAAGAATACGTGAGATGAGGGTGATTGATGAATACACTCATGAAATTCATCAAGAAGAAGAAGAAGAAGCGGAATGCAAGCTAGAAAGTGACTAGGAAGAAGAAGAGGAAACTTATGAGAATAATTCGGTGCTCAGGAGGATGCTGCACTCGAAATTTGTTTGAGAGGACCAAAGGGAGAATATTTTTCATACTAGTTGCAAGGTGTAGGATTCTGTTTGCTATTTGATTATTGATGGAGGTAGTTACGCCAATGTGGTATCTTCAAAAGTAGTCGTTCAGCTACAATTAAGGATTTGTAGACATCAAAAACCTTGTAAACTAAAATGGCAAGATGATGATAATGATGTGAGTATTCGAAAACAAGCTTTGGTGAATTTCTAAATTGGGAAATTTGATGATGAGGTACTTTGTGATGTTCTTCCAGTGAATGAATGTGATGTGTTACATGGTAGACCTTTGTAATATGATCGAAAAACTATTGATGATGGTGAATTAAATATCTACAAGGTTTTCAAGGAAGGAAAAACGAAATTATTACCTCCACTTTCCCCTAGTGATTTAAATAAGAAGAAGTAGGTGAAACCAATGGAGGAAACTAAGGTCTTGTTTGTGTCACGAAAATAAATGGAGAAGGCATTGATTGCTCGAAATTTTGTTTACCTTTTGTTTGCAAAAGAGGTGAAAAACGTGCGTGGAAGACATTGTGCATCCACAGCTGCGCAAATTGTTGCATGTGTTTGATGATGTATTTCCAGAGGATTTTCCACAGGGTTCTCCAGCAATTTGGTGTATTAAACACCAGATTGATCTGATTCTTGGTGCTCTTATTGCAAACAAAATAGCCTATAGATGCAATGCATAGGAAACAAATGAATTGCAGAGACAAATTGATGAACTTATGGCTAGAGGATATGTGCGTGAAAGTATGAGTCCTTGTGCGGTTCCAACCTTGCTTGCAGATAAGAAAGATGGAACGTGGAGAATGTACATTGATAGCAGGGTAGTGAATCACATCACTATCAACTATAGATTCCGTATTTCCAGGTTGGATGATTTACTGGATGAACTAAGTGGTTGTCAACTCTTTGCTAAGATTGATCTTTGAAGTGGATATCATTAGATTTGTATAAGGGAAGGAGATGAATTGAAAAAAGCTTTCAAAACTAAGGATGATTTACATGAATGGTTGGTAATGCCTTTTGGTTGAACTAATTCTCCTAGTACATTCATGAGACTTATGAATGAGGTCTTGAGTCCTTTCATTGGGACATTTGTTGTGGTGTATCTAGATGACATATTGGTGTATAGCAGGGATGAGAGGGATCATATGGACCATCTACTCCAGTTGTTTGATGTTTTGAGGAAACAAAAGCTTTATGGGAAATTGGAGGACTATGATTTCATGTAGAAGGAGAAAACTTTCCTAGGCTACATTATTTTGTTTGAGGGAATTAAAGTGGATCCTGAGAAGGTTGAAGCTATTGCATCATGACCTATTCTACAACAGTTACCGGACTAAGATATTTTCATGGTTTGGCTTTATTTTATAGGAGATTCATTCGAGTTTTTATCACAATTATGAGTCCTATAACTTAATCCACGATACAAGGTAAGTTTATGTGGACCAAGCAAGCTCAGCAAGCCTTTGAGTTGGAGAAGGAAAAGATGAGAAATACTCCTACCTAGCCCTTTAAGATTTCACTAAATCAATTGAAGTTGAATGTGACACAAGTGGTACAGGGATTGATGTGGTTCTTACTCAAGGAGGAAGACCAATTTCGTATTTTAGTGAGAAACTAAATAGTGGGAAATTGATTTACTCTACTTAGGATAAGGATCTTTTTGCTATGGTAGGAGCTTTGGATCATTGGAGCCATTATATTCGTCCACTGGCTTTTGTGTTACATTCTGATCATGATTCTCTGAGACATATCAATAACCAGCATAAATTCAATGCTACACATGCCAAGTGGGTGGAGTTTCTTCAATCATTCAACTTTGATACAAAATACAAAGTAAAGAAAGCTAATGTTGTAGCAGATGCTCTTTCATGGAGACATAATCTGATAGCAATGGCTGATTCCAAGGTATTGGGTTTTAATCATCAAGAAGTATTATGAGGAGGATGTTGATTTTGGTGAAGTTTATAGGCATGGTGCTCAATATACAAAGGAACATTATACCATGGTGCATGAATTTCTATTCAAGAGTAATAAACTTTGTATTCCCAAGTGTGGTATAAGGGATTTGTTGGTACATGAAACTCATGGAGGAGGTCTTGTAGGACACTTTGGCATTAATAAAACAATTGTGTTTTTACAAGAGAATTTTTATTGGCTAAAGATGGAAGGGGATGTACATGCTATTCTTGCTCGTTATGGGACATGTCAAAGGGCAAAGACCACGTTTCACAAGGGGTTCTATACGCCACTACCTGTTCCAGAGAGGCCTTGGGAAGATGTGAGCATGGATTTCATTGTTGCTTTTCCAAGGAAAAAAAGAGGTAAGGATTTAATCATTGTTGTGGTTGATAAGTTTTCTAAGATGGTGCATTTCAATGCTTGCCATAAGACAGAAGATGTTATGGGTGTAGCTTCTTTGTACTTTATAGAGGTGGTCTTTTTCATGGTGTTCCTAACACAATTCTTTCTGGCCGTGATAGTACACTCGTTAGTTACTTTTGGAAAGGGTTGTGGAAATTGATTAGGACAAAACCATTGTTTAGTACTTTTCATCATCCACAGACAGATGGACAGACTAAAGTGACTAAGAGAACTATTGGATCGTTGTTGAGGGGATTCAAAAGAAAAAATGGCAAAGATTGGCATATCCAGCTAAGTAAAGCAGAGTTTGCTTGTAACAAGACACCTACATATGCTACTCAACACTCAACATTTGATGTTGTCTATGTTATCAATCCTTACATTCTAATAGACTGGATTGGGGTACCTAAAAAAGATTTTATTCATGAGGATGCAAAGAAACATGCTGAAAATATGGTGAAGCTGCATAATCAAGTCGTGGCTAGAATTGAGAATGTTAATGAGATGTACAAGAAAAATGCCAACAACAATTGCAAATTTAAGACATTTAATCTAGGAGATGTAGCTTGGGTTCATCTTAGAAAGGAGAGGTTTCTTGGCGGGCGCAAGCACAAGCTCAGGCCTAGAGTTGAAGAACCTTTTCATGTCAGGGAAAAGTATGCAGATAATGCTTACAAGATTTTCATGGGGGAAGAGTGTCGCGTGGCTAGTATTTTCAACGCTTATCAGGAAGCAGATTCAAGCAATGAAAATGGTGAAAAGGAGTTGGTTCTAAATTGTTCTGAAATTCATAGAGTGAGACCGTTTGGGTTACATGGTTTTGGATTTGGATTGGCTCATAGACACTGTTGTATATTATATTTACCTGGTTAGGATTGGCCACATGCCAATGGAAAGATAATGCTTACAAGATTGTCATGGGGGAAGAGTGTGGCGTGGCTAGTATTTTCAACGCTTATCTCCATATTCAAGCAATGACAATGGTGAAAAGGAGTTGGTTCTAAATTGTTCTGAAATTCATAGGGTGAGACCATTTGGGTTACATGGTTTTGGCTTTAGATTGGCTCATAGACACTGTTGTATATTATATTTAGCTGGTTAGGATTGGCCACATGCCAATGGAAAGATTGTGGATTAAGGGAATAAGTTGGTTTTTGCCTATGGGTTTTTTCTCACTACAGTTGCTAGGGTTTTTCTCATTTCAAGGATAGAAGACTTTTTTTATTGTGGGGTCTTAATCATCATTTTCTAATTAAAGGTTAAGGAAAATGCTTCCTTGAAGTTTTCTTGATTAAAAGATTTATTCTTTGAAGGTTTCATGAAGATTGAAGTGGTTACTTGAAGTTGCGTAAAAACAAGCTTGTGTGTGGTGTGTTTTTTGAAAAATTCTTGGAATCTTGGGTGTCTTCGGATTTTCGTGATGTTTGAGTCATTTCTTGATGATTGTTTTGTTAATTAGTTAATTAGTCAAGTTGTTCTAAATGACAATGGTGAAAAGGAGTTGGTTCTAAATTGTTCTGAAATTCATAGAGTGAGACCATTTGGGTTACATGGTTTTGGCTTTGGATTGGCTCATAGACACTGTTGTATATTATATTTACCTGGTTAGGATTGGCCACATGGCAATGGAAAGATGGTGGATTAAGGGAATAAGTTGGTTTTTGCCTATGGGTTTTTTCTCTCTATAGTTGCCAGGGTTTTTCTCATTTCAAGGATAGAAGACTTTTTTTATTGTGGGGTCTTAATCATCATTTTCTAATTAAAGGTTGAGGAAAATGCTTCCTTGAAGTTTTCTTGATTAAAAGATTTGTTCTTGGAAGGTTTCTTGAAGATTGAAGTGGTTACTTGAAGTTGCGCAAAAAACAAGCTTGTGTGTGGTGTGTTTTTCGACAAATTCTTGGAATCTTGGGTGTCTTTGGATTTCCATGATGTTTGAGTCATTTCTTGATGATTGTTTTGTTAATTAGTTAATTAGTCAAGTTGTTAGGATAGAATCTCAGTTTGTTAGGATTTTATGCAAGTTGCAAGTAGATAAGAGTCTAGTTGGCAAGTTGGTCAACAACTTGTGCAAGTGGGTGTGATGTGGCATATTTATCCACTTGTGTTGTGTTGTGTCCGAATTTTTGTTGTTTCTGGTTGTTTTTAGTTTGTTTAGGAGTTTCCTAGGGTCGTTAGAGGTTTGTTAGAATTTTGTTGTTGGTTGTATTATAAATAGCCATAATTCTATTGTAACAAATCTTATTTCAAGTTTAATAAAATTCAAGGAGTTGAGTGTTCTCCCAAAGAATAAAACAACCTTAGCAATAGATTGTTGAGTGTTCTACACTAGAACAAAGATTTCGTAACTTCGGTGAGTTTTTAGTGTTCCAATTTACTAATTTTACTGTAAACCAATCTATGTTGAGTTTAAGCACTTAGTTAGGACCGAGGATATAGATTAAACGTTATGGATTTGACTCCTTATTTGGATGATCAATAGATTCAAGAATTGAGGACAATTCCTTATGAAGAAAGGGAGGATGATTAGGAAGCAGATTCAAGCAATGATGAAAAAGAGTTGATTCTATGTCGTTTGGTAATTTAGGGGTTTAGACCATTTGGGCTACATGGCTTTGTATTGGGTCATGGACATTGTTTTTTATCACACATTCCTTGATAGAATAGGCTACATGCTAGTGGTAAGATAATGGATAAAGGGAATAAGTTGGTTTTTGCCTTTGGGTTTTTTCCCACTACATTTGCTAGGGTTTTTTCTTATTTCACGCATAGTTGTTTTTATGAAAGGCTACATGAAAGGTGTCTTGAAGATTGAAAACATTTCTTGAAATTGCGCACGAAAAACGAAGCATGGGAGTTGTGCGTTATTTGACGATATTATGGGACGTTGGCTTTTTCTAAATTTTTGTGATAATGAAGAATTTTTTTGATGATAATTTTTTTTATTATATTATTAGTTAGTTTGTTAGAATAAAATAATATTTAGTTAGGATTTTAGGCAAGTTGCAAGAAGATAAGGTCGAGTTGTGCTACTCGATCATGCCACTTGTGCAAGTCGATAGGTGGCAGTTTTATCATAGGGTCAAGTGTATGTGAATTTGAGTACAAGTTACATGTCCTATGGTGAACCGTTAGTAGAACAACAAATTAACCTTATATTAAATCCTATTGGGTTTCCAAGAGATAAGTCACAGGTATGCGTGACCATGGTGAAAATTGATGACAATGTGGATGAGAGTGGTGGCTTCATAAGCCAACACCATTAGTCACTGATACATCGCACTGGTGGAGTAGGTGCCGTTAAATAAGTTATGTATTATTAACTTATTTAAGAACTTACAGCATGGATAGAAACCGTGGTTATATGGAACAAGTTGGTTTGGTCCATGAGTTTTTTCGCACTTCACTTGATAGCGTTTTTCTCATTTTAGACATCATTGCTTTCATTACTTGTGGAGTCTTGATCATCATAGTTATACTAAAATGCATGGAAAATGATTTATTGAAGGTTTCTTGATTAAAAGATTGAATCTTGAAGCATTTCTTGAAGTTGTTGAATTTTACGCTAAAATTGACGAAAACACATGGGAGAAATTTTGATGATTTTCACGAATCTTGGGCATCAATTTATTTTCGGGATTTTTTCATTCTGATGATTATCTTCTTAATTAGTTATTTAGTTAAGTTGTTAGGATATTTTCTTGATTAGATAAGTTTGTTAGAGTTTGTTAGCAAGATAAGGTCAAGATGTAGTGATGATGTTGCATTCTTATCATGTGACTCATACTTGAGTCTTGTATGCTGAATTTCAGCCTAGTTGGTGCGTGTTTTAGCTGGTTTTGAGTCTTAGAAAGTTGTTAGAATTTATTCTTACGTTGTTCTATAAATAGCTTTGAGAATTCCATGTAAAATATATAAGTTTCATACATTAAATTTTCATTCAACAATTCCGGAATTTGTTGAGCAAATTTATGTTTAATTTGGTCAAGTTTTCTTCATAAATTTTTGAATCAAGAGTGAAAAAAGAATTTAGATCCTAATTAATTAATTAATTAATTACCGGAGTGTGTTAATTAATCATCTTTCAATTAAATTTGTCCAGGAATAGAAATTTAATTGTTCCACACGTGAGTTTTGAGTGATATTTGAGAGGACAACTTAAAATCCACATCAATTTGGTATCAGATTTCAGAGTTCTTTTCGATCCATTATAGGGGAAGCTAATTTAACACAATTAATCCAAGACATGATGACTAAACTAAAAGCTATGGACGTGAGACAGAAGCAGGATATAGTACGAATTGATCTTTTGGCTCGTGAATTGCAACGAAAGTTTGATCCTCAATCTGTGCATTATTTTCGTTGGGATGATAATGATGATGAAGGTTCCCACTCGTCTTCTTCTTCTGATTCCCATAAAAAACGTCCCAAAAGCAGGCCAAATTTTGATGAAATTGGCATTAAACTTGATGACTTCCCTGGCCAAGGTTCCCCAGATGACTATCTTGAATGGCAAAGACAAGTGGAGAAGATTGCTGAGTATAAAAGTTTTGATGATAAAGGAACCTTTAAAACTGCTTACATCAGCCTAACTAAGAATGCAGGATTGTGGTATGAGGGCATTAACGCCAACAGAAAACGCCAAAACAAAGCAAAATTGTCACCTGGTCTCACCTTAAAAAGAAATTGCGTGCAAAATATGTCCCTTTTGACTTTGATCAACAAAATTATGTCAACTTGACTTCACTATAATAGGGCACTATGAGTGTGCATGACTATATTTCAGAGTTTGAATGGTTATCTGTGCTTTGTGACTTGGAGGAACGAGAACATATGAACATGCCAAAATTTTTGAAGGGTTTAAACAAAAACATTGATAAGGAGCTCGATTTGGCTCAATATCACACTTTTGATGATCTCTGCAAATTATCATTGAAGGTGGAAAAACGTGCCAAAGGGGAATACACACGCAATTTTGTGCCTTTCACTTGTAATTCTAGCTACACTCCAGCATATAAACATGCAAAAACAAATCAGACACCACAAACAAACCAAGTTCCCTGCAACTCCTAGCTCTTCAGGGAACAAACCAAAAAAGGTGGTTTCTAAAGCAAAATATGAAGAACGTAGGAGATGTTTTAAATGTCAAGGTTAAGGTAACATTGCTTCATCTTGTACCTCAAAACGCACATTTGCTATGGAACAAGCTAAATTATGGGCAACTGAGGAAGACATTTACCAGATTGTGGTTGAAGATGATGAGGACATCATTAAAAAGCAGAGAGGAGAGGATTGTGATGAAGACACCCTAAAAATTGTGAATCACCCTCCATTGGTACAAGGTGGCAAAGCTTTTTTGGTTAGAAGAGCATTGCATTAAGCAGTAGAACCACATGCAATGTAGAGGGAAAGCTTATTTCACAGTATTTGCAAGATTGGTCCATACCTATGTAATTTAATCATTGATAGTGGGTCTTGCACGAATGTAGCATCGAAAGATCTGGTAAAAAGGTTTAAATTGACGCAAAGAGACCATAATAGTCCTTATAAATTGAGTTGGCTCGATGATACAAATGGGATTGAAGTAAAGAAGCAAGCACTGATCAATTTTACAATTGGACTATACAATGACAAATGGTGGTGTGATTTTGTGCCTATGACTGCGTGCCAATTGCTTATGGGAGGACCATGGCAGTATGATAGGAAGGTGCAACATAATCGAGAATCAAATGTGTACTCAATTTTGAAGGGTAAGAAACGAATCAATCTCCTACCATTGATTCCATCTGCAGGAAAGGACCAGAAACAAACTAGTTTATTCCTTTCTGCTAAGGAATTTGAGAAGGAGGTGGAACAAGGGAACCCTACATATATTCTCTTTGTAAAGGAAGCAACATCAAATAAAGCATCTACAAATTCGCGCCTCACTCCTTTGCTTGAAGAGTTTGCTGATGTGTTGCCTGATGAACTACCCCCAATTCGAGGAATTGAACATGCTATTGATTTCATTCCTAGATCACCTATCCCTAAGAAGCCTGCATATAGATGTGATCCTGAAGCATCTAAGGAATTCCAGCGCCAGATTGATGAATTGATACAGAAAGGATTAGTTCGAGAATCAATGAGTCCTTGCGCAGTTCTTGCTTTATTGGTGCCTAAAAAAGATGCCTCCTTGAAAATGTGCATTAATTCTAGGGAAGCAAATAACATAACCATCAAGTACAGATTTCCTATGCCTAAACTTGAGGATATGTTGGATGAGCTACATAGCGCAAGCTTATTTTCGAAGTTAGATCTGAGAAGTGGCTAACATTAGATGAGAATTTGTGAAGGGGATGAATAGAAGACTGCTTTAAGGACTAAACAGGGCCTATATGAGTGGTTGGTGATGCCTTATGGCTATGCAATGCACCGAATTCATTCATGACATTGCTGAATGAGGTATTGAGGCCGTTTCTAAACAAGTTTATTGTTTTCTTTTTAGATGATATTCTTGTTTATAGCAGAGATATTCATGAACACCCACTATCTAAGGCAATTGTTTAGTAAGTTACGCAAAACTTATCTAGGAAGCTGGAAAAGTATGACTTCTTGCAGGAACAGATTGTTTTCCTGGGATATATTGTGAGTGGCGCAGGTATCATTGTGGACCCCTCCAAAGTTGAAGCTGTTAAAACTTGGAAGATACCTACTAATGTGCATGAAGTCAGGAGTTTTCTTAGACTAGCTTTATTCTACAGAAGGTTCATTGGAAATTTTTCTACTATCATGGTTCCTATCACTGAATTGATGAAGAAAGGTGAGTTCAAATGGAACCAACGAGCACAGGAAGCTTTTGATGAGGTGAAAGAGAGACTTTGCAATGCACCTATGTTGGTGTTGCGTGATTTTAATAAGTTATTTGAGGTTGAATGTGATGCTAGTGGCGTGGGCATTGGAGCAGTACTAATTCAGGAAAAGAAGCCTGTTTCATATTTCAGTGAGAAACTGAGTGGCGCCAAACTGAATTATTCCAAGATGATCGAGAACTTTATGTCATTGTTCGAGCACTGGATCATTGGTGTCATTATTTACGCCCTAAACCTTTTATTCTGCACTCAGATCATAAATCCTTGAAAAATATTAATGATCAACAGAAATTCAACCACAGACATGCCAAGTGGGTGAAATTTTTGCAACCTTTAACTTTTTCATCCAAGTACAAAGAAGGCAAGAATAATGTGGTAGTTAATGCTTTATCAAGGAGATCATATCTGCTTTCTAAGGTTGATACTAGAGTCCTAGGATTTGAGCACCTGAAGGAATTATTTGTCAATGATTCGGATTTTGCTGCAGAATATCAACACCCCTCCAGGAATTACACAATTCAGGATGGTTTCTTATTCAGGAATAACAAACTGTGCATTCTTAAGAGTGGAGTACGTGAATTACTAATAAGGGAAGTTCATAGTGGCGCACTTGCTGCACATTTTGGAGTTCATAAGACTCATGATATGGTGAGTGAATATTTCTACTGGCCTAAGATGATAGGTGATTTTCAATCAGTCAGTTCCAGATGTGCTACATGTCAGAGGGCGAAATCAACTTTTGTTAAAGGGCTTTACAATCCATTACCAGTTCCTGATACACCCTGGGATAGTGTTAGTATGGATTTTATAATTGGCTTGCCAAGGACACGAAGGGGACGTGATTCAATAATGGCAGCGGTTGACATGTTCTCTAAAATGGCGCATTCTGTGGCCTTCAATAAGACTGATGATGCTCAACATGTTGCTGATCTATACTTCAAGAAGATTGTGAAGCTACATGGAATTCCCATAAGTGTTGTAAGTGATAGAGATTCGAAATCTTTGAGTCACTTTTGGAAGTGTTTATGGAAGATGGTTGATACTAAGCTACATTTCAGTACTTCTCATCACCCTCAAACAAATGGAAAGACTGAGGTTACAAATAGAACATTGGGTACTTTGTTGCGTGGCCTTGTGTGTAAAATGCAAAAGGATTGGGATGTGCGCCTTTGTCATGCTGAATTTGCTTACAACAGAGCTATTTCAACCACCACAGGACATTCCCCATTTGAAATTGTGTATGGAATCAATCCATATATGCCCATTGATCTAATCCCATTGGCTAGGGACGAAATCCATGTAGATGCACAAAAACGATTGGAAGTCTTCAAGAAAACATGTGAAGCAGTGAAAAAGAAGATTTCTAAGATGAATGAAGTCTACAGAAGACGATCTAACATGAACATAACTCAAAATGTTTTCAAACCTAGTGATTTGGTATGGATTTATCTCATAAAGGAACGTTTTCCTCATAAGCGGAAGAATAAATTGATGTCTACAGCTGATGGACCTTTTGAGGTGATTGAAGCATATGGAGACAATGCCTATAAAATTAATTTTCCTGATGAGTATGGTAATGTAACTGCTACTTTCAATATTGGGGATCTCTCGCAATACTATAATGATATGAATTTGAGGGCAAATTCTTTTCAACCAGGGGAGAATGATGTGAATTTGAGTACAAGTAACATATCCTATGGTGAACCATTAGTAGAACAACCAATTAACCATATATTAAATCCTACTAGGTTTCCAAGAGATAAGTCATAGGTATGAGTAACCATGGTGAAGATTGATGACACTATGGATAAGTGTTGTGGCTTCCTAAGCAACACCATTAGTCACTGATACATTGCACTGGTGGAGTAGGTGCCATTAAATAAGTTATGTATTATTAACTAATTTAAGCACTTACCAGATGCGTACAAATGGTGGTTACAGGGAACAACTTGGTTTAGTCCATGAGTTTTTTCCCACTTCACTTGATAGGGTTTTTCTCATTTTGAACATCATTGTTTTCAATTATTGTGGAGTCTTGATCGTCATAATTATACTAAAATGCATGGAAAATGGTTTCTTGATTAAAACATTGAATCTTGGAGCATAACTGGAAGTTCTTGAATTTCGCGCAAAATTGACGAAAACACATGGCGGAAATTTGACGATTTTCAAGGATATTGGGCATCAAGTTTTTTTCATGATTTTTTAGTTATGATGATTATCTTGTTAATTAGTTATTTAGTTAAGTTGTTAGGATATTTTCATGATTAGATAAGTTAGTTAGAGTTTGTTAGCAAGATAAGGTGAAGAAGTAGTGATGATGTGGCATTCCTATCATGTGAGTCATACTTGAGTCTTGTATGCTGAATTTCAGCCTAGTTGGTGCGTGTTTTAGCTAGTTCTGAGTCAAAGAAAGTTGTTAGAACTTAGTCTTAGGTTGTTCTATAAATAGCTTTGAGAATTCCTTGTAAAATATATAAGTTTCATACATTGAATTTTCATTCAACAATTCCGGAATTTCTTGCGCAAATTTATGTTTAATCTATTCAAGTTTTGTTCATAAATTCGTGAATCATGAGTGAAAAATGAATTTAGATCCTAATTAATTAATTACAGGAGTGTGTTAATTTATCGGCTCTCAATTAAATTTGTCCAGGAGTGGAAAATTAATTGTTCTACACGTGAGTTTTGAGTTATGTTTGAGAGTACCACTTAAAATCCACATCACAAGTAGACAAGTTGCCACGTGATTCTTATGTTTTAGATTTTAATTAGGATTATTTAGGGTTGTTAGAGGTTTTTTAGGATTTGATTGATAGTTGTCCTATAAATAGCCTCAGTTCTATTGTAACAAATCATATTCAAGTTTTCCATAAAATTCAAGTTGTCAAAATTCATTGTTAATTTTTTGTGTGACATCATAACAAAATTCCAAAGAGTGATTTGAGTATTTTTTGAGTTAAAAGCTACAAAATATTAACTTCTAGGTTTAGGATTAGTGATTGAGTGTTTTCACAAAGAATAAAACAACCTTAGCAATTGATTGTTGAGTGTTCCAATCTAGAACTAAGTTCGTGATTGTTGAGTTATTCGTGAACCTAAGATATAGATCAATAAGCATCCATTAAACTCAGCAAGGCATGCCCAGTTATCATATCGACCAATCAATCAATATTAGGCAAAGGGAAGCAATGTTTCAGACACGCCTTGTTGAGTCCTGTGTAATCAACACACTTTCTCATTATTACATTTGCTTTGGGAACAAGAACTACATTATCCACCAAATCAGGATATTGGCATGGTCTAATGAACCAAGCATCTAAGAGCTTATTAACTACTTCATCAACTGCTATGTTGTGTATTTCACCCAAATTTCTCTTCTTTTGACAAATTTGTTTTGCATTACAGTTAACATTCAATTGGTGAACAACAATGCTCGGGTCAATACTTGGCATCTCCTCAACCTCAAAAGCAATGACATCCTTGTACTCCCTTAACAGCTTCCTTATCTCTACCCCGTCATGGTCATCGGGTACCTTGCCTACTTTGACAGTTCTTTCTGGCTTAGCTTCACCAAGAATGAAATCCTCATGTACTCCTACTAGTTGAGGTCGAGTCACTTGACTATGACTATGAATGGCCGTCAATTCATTTTTGGCTACTCCGTCTATCTTTCTCTCGTTGCTTGTATCTTGTATCTCTCCTACTAAAGTTGTGGGCTTTAGAGTGGTTATGGGATCTATGGATCGTTTCTAATGTTTTGCTCGTGATTGATAATTTGATTGTTGATGTTGTTGAATTCCTATTATCAGTGAGTATTGCTTTCAGTTGAATTCCGGCTAGGTTTAATTGTTAGTTAGATATTGTCGAAATCGATATAGAGAGGTGAGATTACCACAATTAGATCACATGGATAATAGGCAAAACGAGACTAAGTGAGCAAGGCTGTTAGAGGAGTTTGAAATGAGTCTAGATTCGAGAGAATTAGTGAGTCTTAATTGAGGAAGTCAATGACTTTTAATTGACTGTTGTTCAGTTCATTGATTAAGCAAGTTCCTCCAGAATTGTTCCCTGTGATCTTCCCCATGTCACTAGAACCAATCTGTCAGAAGTGGTTTTACTATCTGAAAGAAAAGGTTGTGGCAACTTTAGCGGTCAAGGGCCTACTGAGGGGTTTTCTTATATCTAATTATACACTCTTTTTCTATTAGAAAGGCGAACCTATAGGACTGAGCCTACCGGCATTATTCAGCTCTGCGCCCCACAAACTGTCAGCTTTGTTTGAGATGGCCCATAAGAGCTTAGTCACAGCAACTGTTTTCCACTCAGCTAAACTGATCACATACCACCCACGAGAAACTTTAGGAAGGCAGACCTGAACGCAACAAGGGCTTTCTTTGAAGGATTAGAGTGACCAGTCCAAAGAAATACCCTACAGTTGGGTCAAAGACTCAAGCAAATTAAGTATCTACACGGGCAGTCACTTCTCTTTCTTCTTCTTCTATGTAGCTCGTAGCTATAAGACAGTATTGCACTTAGCAGCTAGAAGTCTTAGTTAGTTCTTAGCCCTTAGTAGCTCTTCTTCTATTAATAACACGCAGTTATTTCCTTCGCCCCGGCTACGATACTAGATGCTACTCTCTCTATCGATAGAGACTCCCATGGGAGTTTTTTCAGCTCTGTCGCCTCTGAGCATCGGCTCAAGTCTAAAGACCCACCATCTATAGACTGGATTAGGTTCGAAGACGGAGCTAAGCCGATAAGCAAGAAAGGAAACTGACCGGGGAGTGCTATTCACTCTTCCAATTATATTAAGTGGTATAAAGTCTTCCTATAATGCTTTTCTTTCTCCTATCCTATAATGCTTCTCTTTCCCAGCATTAAAGAAAAGCTGGTATTTGGACCTATAAAGCTAGTTTGATTTTAACAAGAAATAAAGCGGGTTGATTCCCTATACTATAATAGAAAGATCGAAAACAGAATAAGAGAATCGAATATGGCTCAAAGAGAAAAGAAAAGTCTAGTAGAGACGCCGGGGAGAAGAATCAAGCGGAGTAAGTAGCCTAAGGATTAGACTAAGACTTAAGAGTTAGAGTCCCTAGGCTCGACAACAAACAAACAATAGAGCAACAAGTAGTAAGAGGAGGAATAGCTCCCCTGACATTCCAACAATATATTCTATCCATTGCCATTTGAGTTCTAAACCTCCATCATGATCCATACATAATTCTTCTTCAACTTCACTGTCTGACAGATCTCCAGAGTTGTATGAGCAGTCACCCTCTTCCCCTATCTGTTCTAGAGTAGCAAAACCATTTTGTGTAGTTGTTGGGACTTGACTTCTTTCTGTTCACAAGCTGAAAGCCATCGTCATCAAGCTGCTTGGGATGGACAAGCTCAGTATCAATAGGTTTATGGGTAGCGCCTCCATTCCTTCTTTTTTCTCTGCTTTCTACAAAGTCAGGACTCATGGCCCATAACCTTGCAATGCTCACAGATGGTGGCTTTCCATTCATAAGCGACACCCAACTCACTAACAATAGCAACTTCATCAGGGAAAGCATTAGACAGATTAATCTCAATCAAGCACCTTGCAAAATTGAGTTTATCCCTATTTATAGTAGTTGAGTCCACCTTAATGAATTTCCCTAATTGACCCAGAATTTTGGATAGAGCCCCTTCCCCCCCAATATTGGAAATAGAGGTCCAATTGAACCCAGATTGGAACGACTCTAATATCCTCCTTGGGTCGTAGTTTCTTCCTATAGGCTAGCCCTCCCTTTGGTCCTTCATTTTGCACAGGAGATTGTGACTCGGTACCTAAGCTGAAGAAGTTAGCCCAACTAGATCAAGCGGTAAAGGGGGGATATTCAAAAGAAAGGCTTTGGTATTACGTTTAAAACCCTACTTCCTTAGAAAGCCGGTCAACTTCATTAAACTGTGAGTGGCTACATGTATGTAAATGTTTGGTCATTAATTTCTAATAATCATGTGAATAAAAAATCACAACTACCTTTCTTGTTGATTAAGTAAGTAACCAACTATATAACATTCTTCCTTCTTCAATAAGCTATTGGTCAACTTAATAATAAATTTAACATTCCAATTCAATCATGAAGTATTTATGTTACCATAGATGTGGAATATAAAAACAATACTGAATCATGCTTTTCATAAACTTCTCATGCATGTCAACTAAAAATCAATCAAGCAACAACAAACATATCATACAAGATCAACCAAGCATGAATTCTAATTCTATATCCGCAATTAGTACTTACATACTTTGTGTTGTAGTAGTGATCCACCACAACTTCTAGAAGTAAACATACTCGCAATCTTCTACATAGACAAAAACCGAATATAAACTAAAACCTTGTTGACTAAGTTCTACAACAACTCTATACTAACTTCCTATATTGGAAACTTGTCCAAAAAGTTCTCTATATGTTCTCTATTAAATTCCATACTTTATTTTAATTTTTTCCATTGCAAAATACTTGATTTTTGGTAATTTTCCAAAAATGGCTGCTTTATAAAATTTCTGAAAAACACTTTAAAGCCCTTCTAAACATCATATTTTGATTAAAAAAAAAAAAAGAAAAAAGAAACACTTTAGTCATGTTCTAAGATCATCATACAATATTTCGATGCGTTATATTAAAAATAATTATCACTAATTGTGTCCCATGCTACTATTTTTATTAGGCATAAACATGTGTCAATCAAAATTCACGGCTTTATATGTTCATTTTAAACTCCATAAAAACACATCTAAACATCATAAATCCATCATAAAACTATTTTACAACCTACTATTATCATCGTGAATCAAATCTATGCTTTTGAATAATTTTTCATAAGATAAAACATGTGCATAATATTTATACCATTGATTTTCATGATTATAAAATTTGGACAACAATATAATTTAACTTTAAAACCTTTTAAAATCAATCTAAACTTCATAAAATCATCATAAATTCACCCAACAACAATTCATGATCATAATATTGAAGTTTAAATCATTGAAAACCCTAAAATCAAGAATTTCATTATTTGACAAACCCTTATTTAAAATTTCATGAACTATCAAATAAATTCATACTTTATACTAAATCATAACTTTATAAAAACATGATTAAAAGTATAGAAACATGATAAATCATAGTTATAAACATGAAATTTGCAAGATTGAATTAAAAAGAGAAGAGAAGAACAATATTTTTATATGAAGCTGAAAAATACCAACAGGGGAGGAGAGGGTGGCCGGCGGTGGCTGCAGTCGATAGCGGGGAGGCGCAAGGGTAGTAGCAGCGATGGCAGTAGTGGAAGGTTACCGGCGAGGGGCTCCAGCAAAGGGAAGGTGGCGAAGGGATTTTTTTTTCTTTCGAAAGTTTTTTCGATTTTTTTTCTTTAAATTTTTTTTTCTTTCACTTTTTTAAATCCTAAAACTTGAAGTTAGTAAATTAAAATTGAATTTGGGTTTTAAGGGGTATTTATAGGCCCCAAAGTAGGATTTGGTGTAATTACATAAATATCATTAATTTTCTAAATTACTTTTATACCCTTGTTTTAAAACATTTTAGGAAACTGTAAAAGTTATATTTTTAGAGACTTTACCAAATATATAACAAGACTTAAAATAACATGAAATATTATTTATAAACATAAAATAATTACTTTGATTAAAATTTATTTAAATTTCCTTTCTTTAATATCTTTATTGAACTTAATTTCTCAAAAAAAATATTAAAAAGATACGTATAAAATACGAAATTAATTCCTTAAAATACGTGAAAATATGGGGTATCACAAATATCTTCCCCCATGTCTTAGTTTCCTTAGTAGGAAGACACAAAAACCATTTCTAGGAAATTGGTTCCAGTGCCATGGGGAAGATCCTATGGTAGAGCTTTTCCCTGATCATCTTCAAGTCCATGCAAAACTGGAATTGCCTAAGAAAGTTCTTAGGGTCATCGGTTACTTGGAATTTGGATAGCTTATTGATGTCGAACTTTTTAGGCATGGTGTCAACAAGATCTCGATCAAGACTAGTTCTAACCAAATCTAGCATCGCTAGTTCTAACCCAACATATAGGAGAGGGAGTACCCAAAGGAGAATGGCCTATTCTTGATGGTGTAGTGGTTCAACCTCAGAATACAGAGGCACTAGTGGAAAAACACCCTATTAGTATCCTGGGTTTTAGCCAAGTAGTATCGTTTTTGGTTGGCTACAAATGGAGGAATTACTAATAGCCGAGCTATTAGTATCGTTTGTAAAAAAAGATACTAATAGCTGCTTTTAGTATAGTTTTTCTGAACCCACGATACTAACAGGTGAGCTGTTAGTATCGTCTTTTGGAACCCACGATACAAATAGCTACGCCATTAGTATCCTTTTTCTGAACCCACGATAATAATAGCTGGCCTGGTCTATTTGTATCCTTTTTCTAAACAAATGATACTAACAGTTGATTTATGATATTAAGAAAATTAAATTAGTATCATTTTCAAGGAAAATCGAAACGAGATGTGTATATAAGGCTGCCATTGGTTTTGCCTATGTGTTTTTCCCACTACATTTGCTAGGGATTTCTCATTTCAGGCGCTTTTCATTTTAGTTTCATTTTAGTTTTCATTTATTTTCTTATCATCATTTTCATCTTAAAATGCATGGAGATTCATTTATTGTAGGTTTCTAAATTTAAAAATTAAATGTTGAAAAGGTTCTTGAAGATTGTTCTCATTTCTTGAAGAATTGCGCAAATTGGGACGACATGGAATGGCAAGATTTTTTACGATCTTCAACAAATTTGGATGACATTAGATTTTAGTTGTATTTTATGATGAATATCTTGTTTTTAAGTTTTTTAGATTGTTTGTTAGGATTAAATCTTAGTTTGTTAAGATTCTAGGCAAGTTGTGCAAGTGGATTCTGCAAGTGGATTGGATGTGTGAGTTGGTCGGATTTCCAAAGGACGAATGTTATTGAAACATCAAGTGTTGTTCAGACAGGATGAAAACCTAACTGAGACTGAAAAATAATACCCAAGTGCTGTTCAGACACTTGAGTATTATTGAAACATGTTCATCAAACATACTAAAAATCGAGAATTTTGCATGGAAGACATGTTCCATTTTTTCCAAACTAACTCTTAAACAACAACCAGGTTCGAAATCAACAAACACAAATTGAAAACACCAAAGTCTAAAACGAGAACCTAAATCGAAATCAACAAACACAATTCTAAATTAAAACCTCAAATCGAAAATCTAAAATGAAAACCTTAATCGAAATCAACAAACACAATTACCTTTTGTTCTGCTTTGATAAAATTCAAAACCCTAGCTTTTGGACTGATAATATTTGAACCCTAACTTTGAATTGCTGAGAGTTTGAGAGATTCACCATTATGAAAAACTAAGATATTCAATTCGTAACACCAAATTCAAAAACACAAAATCAAAACATCAAAATACAAATCTGGCAAGTTGATTTAAGAGTTTCGAATTAAGGTATCGGGTTTTGGGATTTTAGATTTAGTATATGGGTTTAACAATTCGATTTAAGGTTTCAAAAGGGGTGGTTTGGGGGTTCCAAAAGGGTGGTTTTTGCATTTTGAATAAGTTTCGACCTCTAATGGAGATTTGAAAGGAGGTTTGACAGATTTTTTAAGGTTGTACTTGCGGTGTTGCTGTGGTGGCGTTGTTGGGCATGAACTGAGAGTGATGGTGGGTGAGAGGTTGAAGAGTTAGTGGTTGAAGAGATATGTTCGGTAAGATTATCTAAAACTATCTATGGAATGTCACTTTTTGAAAAAAAAAAACTACCTAATAAAAATTAAATTTTACAAAACTACTTAATATAACACATTTGTTTTGGAAGCAATACCAACTAACAGAATTCATTACATATTCTGTTAGAGAGTAACACTTTATCGTTTGTTTTGCTTTTTGTTGAATTGCCTAACTTATCCTTCATATCCATTTTCTTTATTACTCCTCCATCTCCATCTTGTTACATTCCTTCAACTTCCTTATTACTCCTCCATCTCCATTTCTTTTTCATTACCTTCATCTCCATTTTCTTTCCACTCCTAAAAGGTACTGAATCAGCTCATATGATTCCCTATTGCGCTTCACCTGAAATCACATCCAAACACAAAACGGCCTCCAACAAATCCTTTTTTAGGAATCGAGCATGTCATCACAAACAACCTCTTCAATAATTTCAATTATATAACAGGATAGTTCTAACATAGGACTTTTTGATGCACTATCAAGGTTAAAGGTAACCTTGTCATGACCTATAGAAAGAGTCAAACTTCCATTCTTTAAATCAATAACAGCTCATGTAGTATTTAAGAATAGCCTACCAAGAATAGTAGGGATGTGTGTATCCTCCTCCATATCTAGTACTCATGAAAAACTTCCCAACTCTTACCGGGAGATCCTCCAAAGTACCTTATGGTATTTCACAGTTGCATCCGCCATCTGCAACGTAATATCAGTAAACTTTCAAGAACCCATATCTAATTACTTGCAAATAGACAAAAGCATAACACTAACACTAGCCCCTAAGTCACATTAAGCCTTATCAACAAAAAGTGGACCAATGTTACAAGGTATCAAAAAAATTCCGGGATCCTTGTAGTTTAAGTGGAGACATATTCTACAAAATAGCACTACATTCTTCTATTAAAGCAACAGTCTTCACTGAATTCAATTCACGCTTCTAGCTAAATATGTATTTCAGAAATTTAGTATATTTACGTACCCGCATAATCAAGTCAGTAAAAGGCACAGTTACCTGCAAATTTTTAACAATATCGAGAAACCTACGGTAATGATTGTAATTCTTACTCCTATCTACCCTGTGCAGGAAGGGTAGTGGCACCTTGGGAGGTGTCAACGTATCAACTGGTTTGTCAACTACTGGAGCTCTCTTCTCTATGACATCTTTCTCCTTAGAAGGTGTAGGATCTGCAATCTCCTCAATCACCACATTACTGGTCTTGCCAGTCTACACTCCTATTTTTGAATTAGTATCATCTGTGGGCATCTTAGGACCTTCATAGTGGGTCGCTCTTCTGGTAGTGATGGAGTTGCAATTTTCTCTCTGAGCTGGTGGATTTGGTTGAGGAGGTAGTTCACCCTGCTGCCGCTGAGCTGTGGACTGTGCAATCTGAGCTAGCTGGGTTTCTAGTTGCTTATTGTGAGCGTGCATTGCTTCCATATTCTTATGCATCTGCAGCATCATATTTTTCAACTCTAAAATATCACTGCTAGGTTGAGCTGGTAGTGCTAGCAATGGTGGTCTACTGAAGCGTGGTGGCTGTGGTGGTGCAAATCGTTGCATCTGCTGATGAACCGGCTGAGGTGGTATAATTTGCTGTGGATTCTGCACATTATTGTTGTTCTTGTAGGAAAAGTATGAATGATCCTTCCACCCTAGATTGAATGTATTAGAGAACAGATTGTTCTTGTAGGCTTGGAAGGCACACACTTGCTCTACGAAACTATGACATGATTGTGAACTGTGACCGAATAAACCACAGGAATTGCAGAAAGGCTCAGTACATCCCGAAAGTGCAGCCATCGCAGCTACAATTGATGGTGAAGGAGCTATAGTACTAATCTTGTCGATCTTTTGGCTTATTGCATTAATCTGTGAAGCTAAACTTTCGTAGTTATTGTCAACTCATATGCAACATTAAGCTCTTGGTTCATGAATCGACCACTAGCAGCTGAATCTAGCAATGTCCGACTCTCATTCCATAAACTATTATAGAATGACTTGACCATGAACCACTTCTCAAGACCATGATGTTGGCACAATATCAATAAATCCTTGAACCTCTCCCATGCTTCATACAATGTCTCATCTGACTCCTGGTTGAAATTTGTGATATTACTCCGAAGGGTTGTAATTCGCTCTGGAGGGTAACATTTCTTTTGAAATGCAAGAGCCAACTCTCCCCAAATGGTGATGTTATCCATATTAAGACTGTTTAACCAAATACGAGCCTTGTCTTTCAATGAAAACAAGAACATTATTCTTCTAATGTAGTCATGAGAGACCACAACTTGCTTGTTTGTACCACAATACTGGAGGAAATTATTCAAGTGCAACATCGGATCCTCCATCAAAGTTCCTATAAACTGATTTCTTTCTACCATATTCACCAGAGCTGCCTTTAGTTCAAAATTTAGAGCCTCGGTATCAGAGAACCGATAACCACCTCCAATTGTTGCAGAGCAGGGTGGGGAATAATCCTTCAATGATCGTGCTTGCGGCGGCGGCGGTGGTGGCGGAATACTGGAGGATATTGTTCAAGTGCAACATCGAATCCTCCATTATAGTTCCTATAAACTGATTTCTTCCCACCATATTCAATAGAGCTGCCCTCAGTTCAAAATTTAGAGCTTCAGTATCAGGGAACCGATAACCACCCCTAACTGTTGCAGAACTGGGTGGGGAATAATCCTTCAATGATCATGCTTGCGGCGGCTGTGCATCATTATTCGGTATGTTGTTTTCATTAAAATGTGATTCTGCCATTTCTTCCCTATTAAAATTCTCAAAAATGCTCAAATCAGAAAAGAGTTGTGACAAATCCTATAGTATCCTTTTAGAAAGAATAACTCTCCAAAATCTCCACTTCCTCCTACGACTCCGCTTGTACAATAACTGTTCAGGTTCAAGGTCAATCCAAACCGGCATGCAAACCTAGTACCTGCACACAAACTGAAACTGCAGATATCCGTAAGTACCGTCTCAAAGAACAGTGGGTTCCTCGAGACAATTTATAAAAAAAAAAACAGAAATAGGACAAAAAACTCAATTAGTAGAAATAAAAAAATTGCCTCCCCGACAACGGCGCCAAAATTTGGTAGGGACAGTCGTATACATATGAAAAATAACCTACTGCTCTAACTATGTAGACAGGGAAGTAGGGATCGTATCCACAAGGAAGCAACTCTACTAATTCTGAAAAGTCATTTCACCGTAAAGGACATATGAATTTTGGGTTTTGACTAAAAAGTTAATGACTACTACGAATGGAATTAAACACAGAAAATAACTCTATAACTAAGCCTAGGACGTCGGTTCACTATAGGTTAACCAATGAATTGCATCACAATTAATTAACCGATAACTGACTTCCTGAACTAAGGTTCACTAATTCTCCTGAATCTAGTCTCCTTCAAAACTCCTCTAACGGCTCTCACACAATTAGACTCATTTTGCCTATTATCCCTGTGAACTAATTTTGGTAACCTTACCTCTCGGCATCAGTTTTGACAATATTAGACTAACAATTAAACCTGACCAGTATTTAACTGAAAGCAATACTAGTTGACAACAGGAATTCAAGAACATCGATAATCTAACTAACAATCAAGAACAAAACATCAGAAACAGTTCGTAGATACCCTACCCCTAGAAAGGAAACTACTCACATATGATTGAAATTAAAGAAACTAAATCAATAGAGGAAAACAATACCATAAATATTATTTAAATTAATAAATTAACAATAATTAATAACCTAAATGTAGAACAACAAACTAGAGCACAAAAACCAATAACTTAAACTAAAACTAAACTAGGAAATAAAAACATAAACCAAAACAAAAATATAAACTAAACACGTAGTTAAGAGAATAATTCAAAAGGAATAAAATAGAACCTCGATTAAATTGAATTGAATTACTGAATATTGTTCACAACCTAGAGAGAGAAAACTAGGGCTAAAAACTAGAATTTTTGATATGGAATTTCGTACATAATTTTAGGAGTAAAAAGACTTATATACTAAAATCAAATCAAGAAGAAAACGCGTGAAATAGCCTCCGGAGTAGCTCGCCTGGGTTACCCGGGCGAAACACCCTTACTCGGGAGCGCTGCCTCGACCCAGGCGGTTAGCTAGGAGCTTCGTTTCTTGATTTATTTGCTCGTTTTCTTCTAATTACTTTTTTAATGTTTCTTTAATACTCTTAATCCTCAGTAAGGCCTCCCCAATGACTTCAAACACTTAACTAACTCTTCAAATTCTTCAAAAGGCTTAGAAAACAATGATAAATCATCGTTTCCTGCAATGTCTTATAAAGAACACAACCAGCACTCGAAATAGCAAAAGTTACTAGGAATGGCTCAAAAGAGCCACATTACTGCTAAAAATCAATTGGGATCATGGGTAAAATATGCATCAAATATTGAATTATATACAAAAGACCAAAACAAGGAAAAACGCGTGAAAAAGCCTCCGGAGTAGTTCGCCCGGGTCATCCGGGCGAAACACCCTTACTTGGGCGCGCTGCCTCGACCCGGGCAGTTAGCAAGGAGCTTCGTTTCTTGATTTCTTTGCTCGTTTTCTTCTAATTACTTCTTTAATGCTTTTTTAGTACTCTTAATCCTCAGTAAGGCCTCCCCAATGACTTCAAACTCTTAATTAACTCTTCAAATGCTTCAAAAGGCTAGGAAAACAACGATAAATCATCTATTCCTACAAAATCTTATAAAGAAAACAACAGGCACTCGAAATAGCAAAATCTAGTAGAAATGGCTCAAAAGAGCCACATTGGAGCTAAAAATTAATCGGGATCGGGGGTAAAATATGCATCAAATATTGACTTATCACATGTTTATCTTGTAATCAAATTGGCCCAAAAAATGTTGAAAATTATCCACAAGAATTATTTTACCACACCATAGATTGATAAAATCTTGATTGAGGCTTTTTTGACAATAACCTACAATTAAATCTAATGGGTGAAGTTATTAGAGTTGAGTGCTATAATGTCACAAGTATGTGGAGGGATCTTTTACTACAATGTCCTAAAATAAAGCTTGAACATCTAATATGCTAGAAGATGCTTTAGTCTTTAGCTTATTTTTCCTCTAAGGATCGTTGCTACTGTATTTCCCTCCCTCCCCTCCAATGGAAGTCGTCAATCAATCAAGAAAAAATAGAAAAAGCAGAAAGATGGTCCCAACAAGCAATATATTTGACGGATTCAGTTACTCAGTAGTCCTACCAAAATAAATATGTTATATTAGGTAGTTTTGTAAAATAAATTTTTATTATGTAGTTTTTTTTTTTTTTTGAAAAAGTGACATTTAATAGGTAATTTTAGAAAATTTTAGCTTTTTTAAGGCCATGTGCACGTTTTTTAGTGTAAAGGGTTAGTAGCGATTTTGTTAAGCATTATTAGTATCGCTTTCACAAAGAAACGGTGCTACTAAGCAATTTCGTTTTTTGAATGTCAAATTAAGTGTGATATTAGTATAGTTTTTGTAAAAAACGATACTAATAGGTTCATATTAATATCATTTTTAGAAGAAACAATATTAATAGGTTTCATATTAGTATCGTTTTTGTAAGAAACGGTACTAATAGATCTATATAACTATCGTTTTCATATAAAAGGACACTAATAGGTCTCTATTATTATCGTTTGTTTAAGAAACCGTACTTATACGATGTTACTTATGGCAATTTTTCCACTAGTGATTCCTCTACCTTGATGAGAACTTGATTGATACTTTGCCAGAAAAGTTCTCCATTACTGTTATCACGAATTACGAAGCTATTAACAATACGAAGTACTTTTTAAGAGGCTTCAAATTCTATATGGATGTGAAGAATATGGTTAGGATTGGCCACATGCCAATGGAAAGATGGTCGATTCAGGGAATAAGTTAGTTTTTGCCTATGGGTTTTTTCCCACTGCAATTGCTAGGGTTTTTCTCATTTTAGGCATAGGAGTCTTTATTTTTTGTGGAATCTTAATCATCATTTTCTACTTAGAGGTCGAGGAAAATTCTTTCTTGAAGGTTTCTTGATTAAAAGATTCGTTCTTGGAAGGTTGAAGTGGTTTCTTGAAGTTCTGCAAAAAACCAGCTTGTGTGTGGCGTGTTTTTTGACAAATTCTTGGAATCAAGGGTGTCCTTGGATTATTTCCGTGATTTTTGAGTCATTTCTTGATGATTGTTTTGTTAATTAGTTATTTAGCCAAGTTGTTAGAATAGAATCTAAGTTAGGATTTTATGCAAGTTGCAAGTAGATAAGAGTCTAGTTGGCAAGTTGATCAACAACTTGTGCAAGTGGGTGAGATATAACATACTTATGTACTTGTGTTATTTCCGAATTTTTGTTGTTTCTAGGTTTTTTATAGTTTTTATTGGAGTTAGTTAGGGTTGTTAGAGGTTTTTTAGGATTTGTTGTTAGTTGTATTATAAATAGCCACAATTCTATTGTAACAAATCAGATTTCAAGATTAACAAAATTCAAATTGTTGAGTTAATATTTTGTGTGAGATTCATACGAAATTACCAATAGATTTTTGATTTTTTTGTGAGTTAAAAACTACAAAATGCTTAATTCAGTTATAGGATTTGTGATTGAGTGTTCTCACAACGAATAAAACAACCTTAGCAATAGATTGTTGAGTATTGCAATCTAGAACTAAGATTTCATAACCTTGGTGAGTTGTGAGTGTTCCAATTTGCTAATTTTAAAGTAAAACAATCTATCTTGAGCTTAAGCATTTAGTTTGATCCTAAAATATAGATCCAGTGTTATTAAGCACTTAAGCATTTAGTTTGACCACTGAAGTAATTCGTCTCAAAAGCAAAGCCTTCCACTACTAATGATGATCGTGGATAAAAGTTTGAAGTGCCTGACTTGGATGGTCAAGGTGATGTTGACGCCTATTTGGCGTGGGAGTTAGTATTGGAGAGGTATTATTATTAAAAAGGCACAAGTGATGATATGAAACATAAAATCACAATAGCAAAGCTATCTAAATATGCTTCTATGTGGTTTAATGGTGTTAAGAAAAGTAGGTAACGTGAAGGTAAGAGCAAAATTGAAACCAAGGAGAAACTTCAGACGTTGCTGAGGAGACGATTTGTTCCAGCAAATTATCAACAAGAATTATATGTTAAATTGGCAACTTTGAAACAAGGAATTAAGCCAATGTAGGAATACATCTCTGAATTCGAAAAATTGACAATACAATGTGAATTGAAGAAAGGGAGGAACAGAAGATAGCACGTTTTATTGAAAGCTGGAATATGGACATACGTGATCAAAATTGTATTGCAACCTAATATATCCTTTGATGAAGTAAGCAAAACTGCTGTGATCTTGGATAAGTAAAGGAAGAGCGGCGCAAACCATATCAAGGTTTTATAGCTGCTAATTCAAGTTCTTCAACTGAATCGAAAGGAGAGAAGAAGGAATTCATATCTTCTAGTTGAGAAAAGAGGCAGATGATCGAAACTCTTAAGGATGGTGTGCCTAAAGTCACTTATTTTAAGTGCAAAGGCTATGCTCATCATAAGAAAGATTTCCCTACCTCTAGAACTTTAACCATTCGAAAGATGAGGGAGATTGATGAGTATTCACATGACATTTATTAGGAGGAAGAAGAGGAGGAGGAAGAGTGACCAGAAAGTGACCAGGAGGAAGAGGAAGTATCCTATGAAAATAATCTAGTACTTAGAAGGATGTTGCATTCTAAATGTGTTGGAGAGGATCAAAGGGAGAATTTTTTTCATGCTCGTTGCAGGGTGAAGGATTTAGTTTGTTGTCTGATTATTGATGGGGGAAGTTGCGCCGATGTGGTAGCTTCGATATTGGTGGATAAACTACAATTAAAAACTTTTAGGCATCCAAAACATTACAAACTGAAGTGGCTTGATGATGATAATGAAGTGAGTATTCGTAAGCAGGCATTGGTGAATTTCTCAATGGGGAAATTTGATTATGAGGTGCTTTGTGATGTAATTTATATGGATGCATGTGATGTATTGTTAGAGTGACCTTGGTAATTTGATCGAAAAACTATTCATGATGGTGAATCAACTGTCTACAAGGTTTTCAAGGAGGGAAGGAAGAAAATTTTATTCCCTCTTTCACCTAGTGATTTAAACAAGAAGAAAAAGGTGAAACCAAAAGAAGAAAAGAAGGTTTTGTTTGTATCACCAAAACAATGGGAGAAAGAATTGGTTGTTTGAAATTTTGCATACTTTTTTATTGCAAAGGAGGTGAAAAATGTGGAGGATATTGAGCATCCAGAGTTCCGCAAATTACTAAAGGAATTTGAGGTTGTCTTTCCAGATGATTTACCACAGGGATTACCACTAATCATGGGTATTGAACACCAGATTGATTTAATTCCTGGTGTCTCCAGTCCTAACAAACCACCCTATAGATGCAATGCAGAGGAGACAAAGGAATTGCAAAGGCAAATTGATGAACTGATGGCTAGGGGATATGTTAGTGAAAGTATGAGCCCATGTGCAATTCCAACCTTAATTGTGCCAAAGAAAGATGGAACCTAGAGAATGTGCATTGATAGGAGGGCAGTGAATCATATTACAATCAAGTATAAGTTTCCAATTCCCAGATTGGACGATTTACATGATGAATTAAGTGGTTCTCAACTCTTTTCTAAAATTGATCTTCGTAGTGGATACCACCAAATTTGTATGAGGGAAGGAGATGAATGGAAAACTTCTTTCAAAAGTGAACCTGGCTTGTATGAATGGTTGGTTATGCCTTTTGGTTTAACTAATTCTCCTTATACATTCATGAGACGAATGAATGAAGTCTTGCGCCCTTTCAATGGGAAGTTTCTTGTGGTGTATCTGAATGATATATTGGTGTATAGCAGGGATGAGGAGGATCATATGGATCACCTGCGCCAGTTGTTTGATGTCTTAAGCAAACAAAGATTTTATGGTAAACTGGAAAAGTGTGATTTCATGCAGAACGAAATAGCTTTTCTAGGTTACATTGTTTTATTTGAAGGCAATATAGTGGATCCTAAGAAGGCTGAAGCTATAGCATCATGGCATGTTCCTACGACAGTTACTCAACTAAAATCTTTTCATGGTCTGGCTTCTTTTCATAGGATCTATATTCAAAATTTCAGTATTATCATGAGTCCTATAGCTGAATGCACAAAGCAAGGAAAATTTGAGTGGATCAAGCAAGCTCAGCAAGCTTTTGAGCTGGTGAAGGAAAAGATGTGTAATGCTCCTATTTTATCTCTTCCGGTTTCACTAAACCATTTGAAGTTGAATGTGTTGCAACTGGTATAGGGATTGGCGCAGTTTTGACGCAAGCAGGGAGGCCAATTTCAAGATGAATAGTGAGAAGCTGAATTATTCTACTTATGACAAGGAGTTGTATCCAATGGTGAGAGCTTTCGATCAATGGAGCCATTATCTTCGTCCACTGGTTTTTGTGCTACATTATGATTACAATTCTCTGAGACATATCAAAAACCAGTAGAAGCTCAATGCCATACATGCTAAGGGGGTCGAATTTTTGCAATCCTTCAACTTTGCTGCAAAATACAAAGCTGGAAAAGCTAATGTTGTTGCAAATGCTCTTTCAAGGAGACATAACTTGATAACAATAGTTGATTCCTAGGTATTGGGTTTTGAGATCTTCAAGTAGTATTATGAGAAGGATGGTGATTTTGGTGACATATACAGACAGGATGCACTAGTGGAAAAAACATTAAAGGTAACGGGGCAAAAAGAGCTTTAGGTTACGGTCATCGTCGTTAGCTAAAGTCCGTTGCATATTCGTTTAGGTAACGGGCTATATTTGTAACCTAAAACAGTACTTTAAGTAACGGGCGTAACTAAAGCCCGTTACCTAAAGTCCTGCAAAAACTTGTAGAGATAAGACTTTAGGTAACGGGAAATATATAAGGCCTGTTACTTAAAGTCAAGTAATCAGTAAAAAAAATAAAGACTTTACGTAACGGACCTAACCCAATGCCTCTTACTTAAAGTCTTAATTTTGTAAAAAAAATCATGAGCAATAATAACCACGCCACTACACATTACTGGCAACACCACCATTACAACACCAATACTACAAGAAAAGCTTCTATTCATGCCAAAAATTCTTGTTATGACTTTATAATTCAGCTATATGTCACAAGTTATCCCACATTCACCATCTCAAAGTCACGTGTTATATATCATATATATAGATATACAAAGTTCAAATTGAAACATATATCCTAGTATTTCCAACTAACTAATTGAGGTTGTACATTGAATCAGACTAATTGAGGTTTTACTTCTACGGAAGAAACACACCATTGTGCACTTGTGCATATAATGGAATTGGAGTTGTAAAGTCAATCAGTCCCTAGTATTGCAAAAATGTTGTCACAGTCTCAATTCGCAAATTCTTGGAATGATGCCAATTGTGTATGAAATGGAGAAGTAAAATGATTTCAACAAATCTGCAAAGAAGAACATGTGTCATGGATAATTAATCTGCAAGCACAAAATTAAACAAGCAAAGAAAATTATTTATGATGTTTTGGAATACAAACGAATTCAGGTCACATGATTCAATCCACAAGAAAATGTTAACTAACATCTCTCATTTACTAATTCTACCTTCTATAAGGACTTCAATTCACAACAGTCTAATATGTGAATTAATTCAATTTTTCTATCATAGCTATAGTTTGTGATAAGTCATTAAACTAATCGACTTAGTGTCAGCCCACTAAACTAGAGTGTACTCAAATACAAGCACTAGCATACCCTTGTAAAACTAAGAATTGAAACAAGGTAAGCTAGTCAAATTTACGAGGAATAATTCTATCTGACTGTCAAAAATTGGGCATGACTAAGGAATCAATCACTTGATCACCTTCACAAAAAGAAAAGCATATTAACATGATCCATATGTAAAGACTCAGCTTTAGCTAAACAACCACAAACTAACACTTATGTCAAAAGTAGCCAGTTCAGTCCATCATAGTTGCAAATATCTACTCAACTTGGTTATAAGCTCTCTGTCACGAGTGACACAAGGACCCACACATTGCATTGAAACGAGGGCATGGAGATCCCCAAGGGGAGCCGCTCATGTGTTGTGCGAGCAACACTTATCTCCCTATAGTAGGCAGTCTACAGGAAAAGATAGTGCTGTAGGATAATACTCGATGTGCAGATAAGCACTACTCTTGAAGACGACAGTGCTATATTTCTCTAACGAGGTTCAAACTTGGTGTAAAGGCTGTCTACTACATTGGAAGAGGATGGAATGCTCTAGAACCTCATTGAATGGTCTAGAGTAGTTCGGCACATTCCTGAAGGTTACGGAACATTATAGGATATTCTAGGGTAGGTGACTCTAGAGTGTTCTAGTATGCTCTAGTGGATGTATAGATGTTTCTAGAGTATTCTCACATGTACATAAGAGTATGTAAAGACTAGAAAGTTCTAGATAGGGTATTGTGTAGAACCCTCCATTTGAGGAGGTTAGAATGTTCTAGAGTAGGCATAGTAGGAAGGGGGATGTCTATAAATACCCAAGGCATTCATTTGTACAAGCATTCAGAAAATTGTAACTACACTCACACATTAGTAAAAATCCTTTCAAGCACTTGTGTTTCTTGCTAACTATCTACTTAGTCAAATCCACACAAACATATCAACTACCTTTCTTAGCAATACTTAGCTTAGCTTTGGGGTTGCCTGACTTGTCTTACGATGGGAGTGTAAGCGAGTGGCACACGTGAGCGACTAGGGAAAGAGTCAGCAAGTGACATCTCGCTAGTAATGTATGACCCTCAACTAGTCTAGAATTAATAAGGGCTATGTATATCTTATATGGAAAAATTAAAATAACAATCTTAATAAAGTACAAGGAAGTAGAAGTGGTAGCTTGATATCTATACATCATAAGGACACTGAGGTTTAATGAGACTTGAAAAGAGATTAAAAAACGCAAACCTGATTGCATTGGATTTGTAGCTGCAATGTGAAGATGTGGACCAAATTGCAGTAGTTTTAACTAAATTTCCAATGCTAAACTGCAGCTTATATGAGTAGAAGCAGCTTATACAATTTCTTGGCTGAAAAGATACTAGTTAAGAGGTTGCTTACTTTGCTTCAATAAATGTGCCACATTAAAATAAATTAGTGAGTCCACAGTATAGAGCAATAGGGATGGCCTTCACAAGAAAAATATTATCTTTCCATTACTTGTATTTTAATACAAATACTCCGTAATTAATCAATTCGATATCCTTCCTAACTTCACTGTATTTTGCAGCTTTAGTGTTCATAATAAGGAAACTCATTTGCATTTGAATTATGTGACAAGGTTATTGAGTGTGAGTCACTGAGTAAGTGAGTGAAAAATTAAAAAAAGAACTGATAAGCATCGATGGAAAGCAAAATAAGAAATATCATACCTAAGTCAATGCAACGAAACAGAACAACTTATGCTAGGAGCAAGAAAGCAACAAATAACACCTATGAAGATCCCACCAACCCATGAGGCTGCTATGATCGTTATTTCGGCTCTATTTGCAGTAGTCCATTAAGTAGTTAAAGCTTTTGGACTCATAGAGTTACTTTATCTACTTTTTTTTGCATCCTAAGAAACATCAAGTAGTAGTTGCTAGGTGCTGCATTAATTAATTGTACCTTATTGATTTAAAAGAGTAGTTTAAGTAGGGAAGGGGTGGGGGGGGGGGTGGAAGAAGAGAGCATCAAGAAAATTGAGTGAACTTTAGGAGAGTGGTGCTAAACTCACTTACAGAGTAGCGGGCTAAACTCACTTAGAGAGTAGTGGTCTAAACTCACTTGTATCAGACGATCATTCTATATCAATATCAATCAATCTTTTGGTTCTATTCCGCAATTCATATTACTTGCAAAATCCTCTTACCATATTACTATTACAAACATTAGTGAAGGCTGCGCATGCAAGGTTAGAGGGAAAGTAGGGGAATCCAGTAAATGATAAAGTCTAGTAAACCCATGAATTCTAAACTACACAAAACGAATTTGTGTTTTATTTCCAACTTTGAACAAAACTCATGAATTCTAAACTCAAACTTGATTAACTCGTATTAAAAATCATTCAAACATTACAACTTTGAACAAAAAATGCATATATGATTAACATAAGAATTAAAAAATGACCAAATATAACAGCTTTGAACAAAACTCATCAATTCTAAGCACAAGTTATAAATAAACATAAGGCTTAATACCTTTTTTCACCTTCATTCCAACTATTTATGGCAAGCTAGCCCGTGACTACGAAATCTCAAATGTCTTTTCAACACCACCCTATATCACACTACATAAGTTACACAAATTGCAATTAGAAATGTTGCTTTAATCCAAGAATTATTTAATATGAAAGATAACTAGTAGTACATAGAGCCAGTAATAACAACATCATAATTATGATTAATGAACTAGAAACAAAAGAAGTTAACCAAAAAGACATACTAAACAAAGCAATAAAAATAATAATGATGATTTGAAAATGAGGTCAATGAAAGAAAATAGAACTTAAGAAAAATATCTATCAAACAATTAAATTGAACCAATCAATGTTTTATGACAAAACATTGCAAAATTAAATAAGAATGGAGACTTCATATGTGTAAGCCTTTAGCTATATATTCAGAAAATGTAATACTTGTACACATCTATACAAGATAAATCATAACTCACCATCCAATTACACACAAAGCACCATCAAAAATAGTTTAATGGATCAAAAATTTGACGGAAATACAATTCAAAATGAAGTAACAATAACAAATAATGCCCCCATTGAGTGATTTTAAATTGTTATTCAACTTGTTGATGGATTAAAATTATGGATATAGCTATGTAAATTGGAAAAAATCTACAAAGTAATCGAATATAGCATTTAGTCTAAAATAAGAGTGCTAGAAGGCTTTTTTCTGAAAAAAATAATGGGCCAAATCCCCTTCGGATATTTGCCACGGCATAGAGCTCGAAAAAATAATCAATTTGAAAAAAAAATTGCGTCATTCGGACACCGGAGCTCAAAGTTATAAAGCTTACTAAATTAAGCCAACGCCTATGATTCCAAGAGACATAAAACCTTATTTCATGAAAACACATACATGACAATTGATGTAATAAGGATCCAAACTTGTACGTTTAGAGACGAGGAAATAACAGATCAATAGGTCGACACTAAAGATTAGCAGGCCATATAAACAGGTTTTAGCAGTAGGCCTTGATACCCAATTCATTGTAGCTTCATTATTAAAGGGTTAATGTACGTCATTTCATTTCATAATTTATTTATTATGTATCCACAAATTTGGAGTCAACAATGCAAGACAATAAGCAGTAATAGATCTTCCAAACCACAAAGCGGGAATGCATTAAACGTCCAACCAACATTGCCAAATTCACTAAAATAATGGAATTCAAATACTTGCCCAAAGATTACCTGATGGAAGCTGAAGAAATTACATCATCTCCTTTCTCTAATACAATAGTTAGAAAGCTGCTAAAATTTAATCGATTAAAATTTGACCTGCAGGAATGCTTCAAAATACAGTTTGGAATTCGACACTCACTAAATAAGTAGAGTAGCAGGGAAGAAATTAATGCAGAAAAACAAAACAAATGGAGATAAGGGGAAAATATTTCTCACATGGATAGCTTACAGGTAAAAGTTCTTACTCACAACTATCAACAACATGACGTATCAATAATAGTAATTCATTACAAGGAGATGAAGTAGGGAAAAATAGAAAAGTTGTCTGCTTACACTTCTCATCGCACAAACTGCAAGCAACCAATTTTGAGGAGACCGCATCACAATTAGATTCTTCAGTTGCAGATTCACCACCCACGCCACAAATTTTGCTTGCAGATTCAACTTCTAATCCTCAACTCAAACAATATCAACGAAACAACCTTCAAATCGAAAACAGATTCAAATCCCCATTTCAAAAAAGTCTTTTTGGGGTTTCGAATTTTAGGGTTTCGAATTGATGTTTGGGATTACGATTTTTGATTTAAGATTTGAAACGTGGGTTTGAGGATTTCGAACATCCTTTCAGATGTTGGGTTTGTGGTGATGGGCGTATTGTGGCAGTTTTGCACTGAAAACAGGTTTCTAGCTACATTTCATAATCACGAGTTTGAGGTTTCTCTATTTTACTTCCTTAACTTTTGCATAACATCTCAAAAGACAAATAATCATCAACTTCATAATGCACTTAAAATACCAAAATGAACAAGAAATTACGAGTTTCTTACATTGACAAATCAAATTTTGCACATCAAATTTCATTTCGGCGTAAATAAGAGCAAAATGAACAATTCATCAAACAAAAAGCATAAATTAAAAAAATAAAAAATAAAAAGAAAATACCAGAATTTTGAACAATGGATTGAAACTGAAGAGCATAAAGACGAGTTCCAGCACTTCAATCGAAGGATTAGACGAAAGTGTAACCAACTCAAAGCTTCATCGCAGGAAGCAAGCTTGAAATCTGTGGTTGACGGCTTCAGGAACGAGTCCAACGTGGCCGAGTAAGCCGAGTGAGGGAAGCCGAGTGAGGTGCAGTTGGTGGTGTAGAAAGTGGAGAGTTCGTTTGGGTCTTTAATAGCGGAGGAAGTGTAGTTGTAGTAGAGTAGGACTCCTTGTTTTTCAAGAGAGATGAGCGGGTGAAATGACACAACGAGAGGGCAGTCATGAGATTATTGCGGTGGTTTTGGGAGGATAATAGGTTTTGCTGAGAGAATCAATAATAAAACCCTCAAAGTTTAGGTAACGGGCTGTAATTAGCCCGTTACTTAAAACGTCTTTAGGTAACGGGTTGTATTTAGCCCGTTATCTAAAATATTTTAGGTTACGGGCCTACACTTAGCCCGTTAGATAATATGAGTTTTAGGTTACGTTTTTATAGTTGCCCGTTACCTTTGGGGTGTTACCTATAGCCATTTTTCCAGTAGTGATGCGACATATGCAAAGGGTCATTATAACTTGGGGGATGGATTTCTATTCAACGAAATAAACTTTGTATTCCTAAATGTGTAATTAGGGAGTTGTTGATTAAAGAGAGTCATGGAGGCAGTCTTGCAGGACACTTTGGTATCAATAAAACAGTTGAGTTACTTAAGAACATTTTTATTGGCCAAATATGGTGGGGGATGAACATGCTATGCTTGCTTGTTGTGGGCCATGTCAAAGGACAAAGAGTACGTTTCATAAAGGGTTATATACGCCACTAGCAATTCCAGAAAGGCCTTGGGAGGATGTGAGCATGGATTTCAATGTTGCTTTACCCACGACACTGTTGCATATTATATTTACCTGGTTAGGATTGGCCACATGCTAATGGAAAGATGGTGGATTCAGGGAATAAGTTAGTTTTTGCCTATGGGTTTTTTTTCCCACTGCAGTTGCTAGGTTTTTTCTCATTTCAAGCATAGGATTCTTTATTTCTTGTGGATTCTGAATCATCAATTTCTAATAAAGGTTGAGGAAAATGCTTTCTTGATTAAAAGATTCGTTCTTGGAAGTTTTCTTAAACATTGAAGTGATTTCTTGAAGTTGCACAAAAAACGAGCTTGTGTGTGGCGTGTTTTTTGATGAATTCTTGGAATCTTGGGTGTCTTTGGATTTCCGTAAATTTCGAGTCATTTCTTGATGATTGTTTTGTTAATTAGTTATTTAGTGCAATTGTTAGAATAGAATTTAAGTTCGTTAGGAATTTATGCAAGTTGCAAGTAAATAAGAGTCTAGTTGGCAAGTTGATCAACAACTTCTACAAGTGGGTGTGATGTGGCATACTTGTCCACTTGTGTTGTGTCCGAATTTTTGTTGTTTCCAGGTCGTTTCTAGTTAGTTTAGGAGTTATTTTGGGTTGTTAGAAGTTTGTTTGGATTTTGTTGTTGGTTGTATTATAAATAGCCACGATTCTGTTGTAACAAATCAGATTTCAATTTTAATAAATTTCAAATTGTTGTGTTAATATTTTGTGTGAGATTTATACGAAATTACCAATAGATTTTCGAGTGTTGTGTGAGTTAAAAGCTACAAAATACTTACTTCAGTTTTACGATTTATGTTTGAGTGTTCTCACAAAGAATTAAATAATCTTAGCAATACATTGTTGAGTATTCCAATCTAGAACAAAGATTTCATAACTTTGGTGAGTTGTGAGTGTTCCAATTTGCTAATTTAACAGTAAACCAATCTATCTTGAGTTTAAGCACTTAGTTTGAACCTAAGATATAGATCAACTGGCCACTTGCACAAATTGCACAACAACATCAAGATAAGATTGCCACATCATCTTGCAACTTGTTCTTATCTTGTTAACAAACTCTAACTAACTCTAAATTACTAGATTCTATTCTAATAACTTTGCAAATTAATTAACAAACAATATAATCATAAAAAATGCACTAAAAATCACGGAATTTTCAAGATGCCCAAGATCCTTGAAAATCGTCCAAGAACTCACCACAAAGATTCGCTGCTTCTTCGGCAATTTTCAAGATTCCTTCCACTCTTCAAGAAATGCTTCAAGAATCAATATTTCAATCAAGAAACCATTCTACATGTAATTTAGGATGATTATGATGACCAAGACCCAACAAGAAGTGAAAACACATGTGCCTAAAATGAGAAAAACCCTAGCAACTACAGTGGAAAAAAACCCATAGGTAAATACTACCTTTTGCTACTATAAACATTGTATTCACTTAGTGAGGATATTCAGTTGCATGTGATCATGCACAAATAAATGTTAGCCTTAAATGCACCAAATTGCCTTATGTTAGCAAAGGCCAGCAGTTTACCCAAGGTTGCATTCTTCTTAGTTGCATTCATCGATCCATCGAAGTTATCTTGATTATATGTACCTTGATCATATCATTCTCCTCTTCTTCAAAAGAATTTGTCCTCAAACCTCAATGTTTATCATTAGGAACATAGGGATCCACATCACCAATGTTAAATATTGCATGAACTCCATATTCACCTGGCAGCTCTAATTGAGATGCATTGTCACCCACTTTCTTCACGATTATAAAAGGTCCATCACAACGTGGCATGAGTTTATTTTTGCGTTGGTTTGGAAACCTCTCCTTTCGTAAATACAACTACACTATGTCTCCTTCCCTATAAACATGCTGAGTCTTGTGTCTGTTAGCATGTTCCTTGAAAGTATCATTCACCTTTTCAATCCTTACTCTGATTTATGCATGCAATATCTTCAGGTAAACAACCTTAAGCTTTGCATCTTTGTTGACCAACTCACCTTTAGGAATACTAATGAAATCAATTGGTAGCTTTGGGTTTACATCATACACTACATCAAAGGGTGAATGTTTTGTAGCATATGTAGGTGATCTGTTGTAAGCAATTTTTTCATGAGCTAGCTACAAATCCCAATTCTTCTGCGTGTTGCTCACCAAACCCCTCAAAAGAACGCCCGAAGTACGATTAGTAACCTCTATTTGGCCATCAGTCTGTGTACTAAACAAAAGTTTCATCCCCTACCAATCTCGAAAGTGATTTCCAAAAGTAACTAATGAACTTTGTGTCCCTGTCACTAACTATATATTTCAGAACTCCATGTAGCTTCATAATATTCTTAAAGTAAAGATCAACTACATTCATGGCATCATCCGTCTTATGGCACGAAACAAAATGCGCCATCTTTGAGAATCTATCCATCACCACCATGATAGAATCCTTTCCTCTTGCTATTCTAGGCCATCCAACCACGAAATCCATATATACACCTTCCCAAGAATATACTGGAACAGGCAATGGAGTATATAGACCTTGATAAAAGGATGCTTTTGCCTTCTGACAACTAGTACACTAAGATATAATAGCTTCAACATCTGCAATCACCTTAGGCCAGTAAAAATGTTCCTGCGACATAGTCAATGTTTTGTAATTCGAAAATGTCCTGCTAGTCCTCCACCATGAGCTTCTCTCACCAACAATTCTCTGATACAACACTTAGGAACGCATAGAAGATTTCCTTGGAACAGAAAACCATCACGTAGCACATAGGACCCCAAAACTCCCTTCGTCATTTGCGTTAAAATAGGTCCAAAATGTTTGTCCTTCTCATTTTATTATGTGATAAGTTCTAATCCAAGAAACTTAAAATTCAAAACACCTATGAGAGCATACCTTCTTGACAAAGCATCAACCACCACATTCGATTTGCCAGTCGTATACTTAGATGAAAAGTGAAAAGATTGTAAAAATTCTATCCACTTTGCATGACGAGGATTTAAGTTATGCTGACCATTGATATGTTTCAAAGCTTCATGATCTGTGTAATACCCCATACTTTCACGTATCTTAAGGAGTTATTTTCGTATTTTATACGTATGTTTTTAATATTTTTATTTAGAAGTTAAGTTCAATAAAAATATTAAAGAAAGGAAATTTAAATAAATTTAATCAAAGTAATTATTTTATGTTTATAAATAATATTTCATGTTTTATCAAAAATTTTGAAAAGTTTCTAAAAATAGAATTTTTAGAGTTTCCTAAATTGTTTTAAAACAAGGGCAAAAAAGTAATTTCAAACATTAAGGGTATTTATGTAATTGCACCAAATCCTATTTTAGGGCCTATAAATACCCTTAAAACCCAAAATTTCAGATTTAATTTGCAACTTTGGTGAAATAGGATTCCAAAAACTTTGAGAGAAAAAGCAAAAAAGAAAAGTCCGAAAAAAAATTTGTTTGAAATTTTTCAGAGAAAAAAAAACTCATTGCTTCGTTCCTCTCACTAGAGCCCCCTCATCGCCGGTTTCATGCTACCAGAGCTTTGTCGCACCGCCCCTGCAGCAACCACCGGCCACCCCTTCTCCCTTTCTGTTTTGGTAAAATTCGAACCTTTTAAAAAGATTTCTTCTCGTTTCTTTTTTATTTGATCTTGCAAATTTATGGTTGTAATTATGATTAATCATGATTCTATAGTTTTAATCATGTTTTTATAAAGTTATGATTTAGTTTAAAGCATGAATTTATTTATTTGATCATAAAATTTTAAATTAGGGTTTATGAAATTATGAAATTCATGTTTTTATGGTTTTTAATGATTTAAACTTTAACATTATGATCATGAATTGTTGTGGGATAACATTATGATGATTTCATGAAGTTTAGATTGATTTTTAAAGGTTTTAAACTTGAATTATATTGCTGTCCAAATTTTGCAATCATGAAACTCTACGGAATAAATATTGTGAACATGTTTTATCTTATGAAAATTTTTGTAAAGCATACCTTTGATTCATGATGATGTTAGTGGATTCTAAAAGAGTTTTATGATGAATTTATAATGTTTTTAATGAGTTTTAGATAAATTAATAAAGCTGTAAAATTTTAGTAACACATGATTATGCCCAATAAAAATAGTAACATGTAACAAAGTAAGATATAATTGTTTTTAATGCATTTAAGTATTGTATATTGATCATTAGACATGACTATGGTGTTTTATGATCAAAAATATGATATTTAGAAAGGTTTTAGAGTGTTATTGAGGAATTTTACAAAGCTGCCATTTTGGAAAATTACCAAAAATCAAGTGTTTTGCAATAGAAAAATTAAATAATGTTTGGAATTGAAAAAAGACCATATAGGGAAAGTTTTGGACAAGTTTCCAATGTAGAAAGTTAGTTTAGTGTTGTTGTAGAACTTAGTCAACTAGGTTTTAATTTAGTTTCGGTTTTCACTATATAGGAGACTTCGATCTAGTTGATTGTTAGAAGTTGCGGCAGATCACCAATACAACACAAAGTACATAAGTAGTAAAGACAGACATAGAAATTAGAATTCATGCTTGGTTAATCTCATATGATATGTTGTAGTGCTTGTTCTGATTGTGAATTGGCATGCATGACAAGTTTATGAAAGTATGAGAAGTATGAATTTATATTGTTTTAACATTCCACATTTATAGAATCAGGGGTAAAATACATGTCAAATATTAACTTATCATTCTAATTAATGTTATAAATTGCAAGCTCCTGGGTTTAGAGGTAATCATGACATATTATGAATATGATGTGGATTTTGGTCTTATGATGCAACAGTTAGAGAATGGAGTAGTAGGATCATATGTGTTGCATGATGGATTCTTGTTTAAAGGGAATAAGTCGTGCACTACCAAAACATGTCGATATAGCGACGGATTATTAGTGAAGGATTGAATTCTGTCACTAAAGTAGGAACGGATTAGAGATAATCCGTCACTAAAATAATTAAGGACGGATTTCCAAATCCGTCACTACTTTAGGGACGGATTTTTGAATCCGGCCCTAAATTTATGTCACGTTAAAGTAGTGACGGAATTACAACCATATTAAAGTAGTGACGGGTTTGGAAATTCCGAACCTAAATTTCTTATAGTTAATATATTAATTTTGTGTATAGAATAACATAAGTTGTATGGTGATGAAGTTGGTAAGAGTGTCACTTTGTGACTTTGAGGTCACATGTTCGAATCTTGTCAACAACCTCAATTTGTTTAGTATGTAGCAAAAAAATACAGGAAAAAAACTTTTTTTAAAAAAAAATGAAAATAAAATTCGTCACTAAATTTAGGGACGGATAAAAAAATCCGTCCCTAAATCCGCCTCTAATATAGTGACGGAATTTAGAGATGGATAATTTCCTTCTAGAATTTAATGACGGATTTTTGTAATTCGTCGCTATTTTAAATTAGTGACGAAGTTTCTTGGAACGGTGTTCGTTGATCGGTCATTACTTCCGTCGCTAACCCTATATAGCGGCGGAATTAGAAGAAGTAGTGACGGATTCAATCCGTCCCTAAAACGCGTTTCTTTTGTAGTGGTGTGTCCCTAAATGTTCACTTAGGGAATTGCTAGTAAGAAAGGCGCATGGAGGAGGTCTTGTAGGGCATTTTTTGGGATTGCTAAATCATTGAGCATGTTGCAAGAACATTTTTATTAGCCAATGATGATTGGAGATGTAGAAGCTGTGATATCTCAATGTGCTATGTCAAAAGGCGATGGAAAAGTTTCATCAAGGTCTATATACACCATTGCCAGTTCGTCAAAGTCCTTGGGAAGATTTATCAATGGATTTGATTGTTGGTTTGCCTAGAACTACACACAACAAGGACTCTATTACGCAGGTGGTGGATAGGCTCTCAAAGATGGCGCATTTCACCCTTTGCCATAAGACTGATGATGCTGTTAATGTTGCAGAGCAATACTTTAGGGACATGATGAGATTACTTAGGGTACCTAAAACCCTTTTCTGTGACAGAGATTCAAAATTCATGAGTTATTTTTCTTGAAGTCACTGTGGAAGCTGGTTAGGACGAAATTGCTTTTTAGTACTTAATATCATGCACAAACTGATAGGAAGACTGAAGTAACAAACAGGACCCTAGGAGTATTACTGCGTGGATTATTGGTTAGCAAAACTCAGAAGGATTGGCACTTCACATTAACGCATGTTGAGTTTTCTTATAACAGATCACCTACTTATGCAACTAAACATTCACCCAGCCAATCCCAAGCTACCAATTGATTTCATTTGTATTCCTAAAGGTGAGTTAGTTCATAAGGATTCTTTAGCCAAAATTCAATGTATGAAGAAATTACATGCACAGGTTAGATCAAGGATTGAAAAGTTGAATAACCAGTACATAGATCGCGCGAATAAGCACAGGAACCAACATTGCTATAAGGAAGGTGATTGATTTGGCTACACCTGAGGAAGGAACAATTTCCTAACAAGAGGAAGAATAAATTGATGTCTAGGTGTGATGGTCCGATCCGTTCAAAATATAGAAGAAAGTTGGTGAAAATGCTTATCAGCTTGAGTTAGCAGGAGATTATGGGGTTCATGCTACTTTCAATATAGGTATATTATCTCTATACATTGCTGATGAGAAACTTCAAAGTTTGAGTTCAAACACTTTTAAAGAAGCGGTGGATGATAAAAGTGTGACTAGCAATACAGATAGTGATCACAACTTCGAAGGTTTGTATGTCAATAACAAGGATGTAACCATGGGTGAACTGATTGCTTATGAGGATACAAGCCATATGGGTGAATCTAGGGTAGGGATTTGCGTGTTCATGATCACACACACATAAGGTGGCACGCAAATCAAGGAAAGGATGGTGGATTTTAGGGAACAAGTAGGTTTTTGCCTATGGGTTTTTTCCTAATGTATTTGCTAGGGTTTTCCTCATTTCAGGCATCGAGTCTTTTATTTCTTATAGAGTCTTGATCATCATTTTCAACCTTAAAGATATGAGAAATGACTTCCTGAAGGTTTCTTGATTAAAATATTGGATCTTGAATGGTTTCTAGAAAATTTGAAGCATTTCTTGTAAATGGTGCAAAAATGGAGCAAGCATGTGGCGTGTATTTTTGCAATTTGTTGATGCTTTGGGTTTTCAATTTTTCGTGTGTTTTAGGTTGTAATTTGCTGAATATTTTGTTTATTAGTTTGCTAAGAAGTTTGTTAGGATAGAATCTTGTTTGTTAGAGTTAGTTAGAATTAGTTGTATAGATAAGAGCAAATTATATGATGATGTGGCAATCTTATCTAGAGTTTGTTATAGGTGGCATGTTTATCTTGCTTTTGATGTGATTCTTTAGCTTCTTTTGTTAGGATTTTGTTGATGATTATTCCTATAAATAGTCTCAACACTAGATTGTAAAAATTAGATTATTAAGTTTAATAAAATTTTTTGTTTTGTTTACTTGGAAAACAAAAATCCAAAAATTTTGAGAGTTGGTTGTTGAATCCTTTATAGTCTTGTGTGCAGATTAATTAGTGGCTTCGAGGGTGCCTAGGGCTTTAATCAAATACTAGTTAATCACCCTAAATTCGTGAGTTCTGGTGGCTAGGCCTTTAGGAATTTGTGGATTTAGCTTTTCATATCCTGTGAGCTTTTGTTCATACGAAAATTCACATCAGTTCTCCATGTTCTCTTGTTTCTTAATATTTACAACTTTTAATGGATTCAATGCAATAGGTTTGCCATGACCATGCTTCTAAATGACATAAACATTCGTTCTGCCATCATATTGAACAAATCTATCATATTTCCAAGGTTTTCCAAGTAGAATATCACATGCATCCATAGAACAAACATCACATAGCACACTCTCTTCAAACTGCGCAATTCTGAATGATATTAAAGCTTCTTTAGTTACCTTAACATCACCAGTATTACTTAGCCAATGAAGCTTGTATGGATGAGGATAATTATGAGTAGGATAGTTGAGCTTTAGAATCAACAAATTAGACACCACATTCGTGCAACTACCACTCTCAATAATAATGTCACAAATTTTCCCTTGAACTACTTACCTTGTCATGACACTAGTGAAAAAAATGAAATTTGCTGCGGTTATCGCAAAACCGTAGCAAAAAAGTACCAACTTATATATATAATGATCGATACCGTTTGCTACGGTTTTTTATTCTATTTGCTGCGGTTGAACCGCAGCAAATAATCCAACAAAAATTAAAAAGCTTCAGCCCAAGCCCAGCAATAAGAACCATATTTAAACCCACTTCCTCTATACCCTCCCCCCTTTTCCTTCTTGTTTTTGTCCTAAACCTTTCCTCAAACCCTAACCCTTCATTCCCCTTCTCTCACTCAATCTCGCCTCTCACCCTCATTCCCCGTCTTTCTATCACTCAATCTCGCCTATCCCTTCATTCCCGTCCTTTCTATCACTCAATCTTGCCTCTTACTCATTCCATGAATTTCGTCTTCAATTTTGTTTCGCAGAAAAAAGAGTCTTCCCATTGAAGAAACGAATCGAAGAGCTTCAATCAAATCTAGGTTTGGCGAATAATGAACTCGAAAATGCTAAACTATTCAAGGATATTACTGAACAAGACCTTAAAGGCTTTGAAGTTGAATTGTCGATGAGCGAATCTTCGAATCAAACCCTAGAGGTTTAATTTCTGCCTTTTTTAAGCTAATTTGTTAGACTTTAGGTTTGAATTTGCGATTTTTTTGATGCGATTTTCGTTTATTTGTTTGAGTATGAATGTTAAAGCTAATTCGTTGATTTTTAGGTTTGAATTTGCGATTTTTTGATGTGATTTTTGTTTATTTGTTTGAATGTGTTTACTATCTATTGAAAGCGAATTCGTCAGTTTCTAGGTTTGGAATTTGCTTGTTTTTTGATGTGATTTTCGTTTATTTGTTTGAATGTTTCTGTCGATTGAAATTTGAAGCTAATTCGTCATTTTTAGGTTTAAATTTCTGAATTATATGATGTCATTTATGTTTCTTTGTTGAAATGTTTTGTTTGATTCTTTTCAGGCAAGAATTGCTTCGATTGTGGATGAAGTTTCTGAAATAGGATCTGAAATTGAGAATTTCAAGGTGATTTTTCGACATATTTCCTTTTGTTTGTTTTTGAAATCTTTGTTAGCTGTCTCATTTTGATGTTGAATGCATGTAATAATCTTCGGTGTTGAAATCACTGCGAAGAATTGAATGAAGAAGATAATCTTAGGTATTATTCACTGTTTGTTTATATTTTGATTAGGAGTCTTACTGTTAGTGCTTTGAAATGATTTTATGCGATTCTGAATGAGTTGTGATTGTTGAGTTTGTTGTTGTTTGTACAGAGATGAATTTATTCATCGATTGTTTGAGTTCAAAGCTGAGATAAGGTTTGTCCTACAAGTCTATTTTGTGTTTTGAACTGTCATTCGCATGCTAATAAAAAATTTGTTTGTACTGGAAACATGAATTTTTTTTCTTTGTATAAGTGAAAATAGATTTACAAAAATCAGTTGATTAAAATTTCAAATATGTTTATAGTCCACTGGATAAGAGACTTATCAGTGAGTGATATATGAGAAGAGTTGGAATTTGTTGATTAGAACTCATGGAGTTGGACGGAACCTTTGCTGCTGAAACAAGGCAATTTGATTCTGTATAATGGTTAACGAATTATAGTGTCAATAGATTATATACAGATGTTTTCATGAAACAAGGCTGATAAAATTTTGTCTATGTTAAAAGCATGCATTACCTTTATGAGTTGCTTTTGTGATGTTTAATCGTGATTGTCCTCCTCAGGCACCTGAAGAATGGAGTGGTGGGGTCGGCTTTGTATCTTCAGAAATGATTAAAGCTCATTGCCCTGCCCCTGCCTCAGATATTCAGGTAAATTTTTATCAGGCTTTATCCTGTTCCATTTTATAATATCTAATTCTATATTACTCGGACTCGTGTTCACTTCTTTTGAACCAAAATCCGATGCTTGGACATACACCCAAATCCAGCTCTTCTATCAGAGTTGTAACATACTAACATGAGTTTAACATTTCATGATTTAACGAGTAATGATGCATCATCGACAGATCTTGAGGTGTGGACCGCCACCAATGAACAAGGCCATGGCTGCTCATCTTCAAACACTAGGATACCCTCCCGAGATGCAATTCCAGTTCCGATTGCTACCTAGCAAGATCATTGATCCTCATTCTTTCGTATTTGGCCATTACCATTATAATTTAAAGGTCAACCTAACCATTCACAGTGTCTAACCTAACTTGATAGAAGTGTATTTTTTTGTGATAGAAGTTTAATTATATTGAAAATAATTGATTTTATGTATGTATAACATTTCAGCTTCTAATTTTGCTACAAAATGCAAAAAAAAAAATTTTATTTTTTTGGGTGCTTATTTGCTGAAGAACCGCAACAAATAGTGTAGTTTCCCACAAAAAAAAAACCACTTATTTGCTGCGGTTTTGTGAATAACTGCAGCAAAAAGTCCATTTTTTTGCTGCGGTGCAACCGCGGCAAATAATATGTTGGTTTATTGCTGCTGCTCCAAGTGCTGCGGTTAAAAACCGCAGCAAATACCCCTTAAAAAACCGCAGCAAAAGTAGATTTTTGTAGTAGTGTGAATTTTTTTTCTCTGGAGCTCTCCTCTAACGGCGCGGGTTTATTTTGCAAAATCGTTATCGATACTAGAGCTTGTCCACGTGTTTAAGGATCAACTTCCTCCATATCATTACTACTCTTATCCTCTTGCTCAACGTCATCTTTCTCCCATTCTTCAAAGATTACATCTAGATATGCTTCTTCAATCTCTTTTGCTTCTCTAATTGTGATTACCCTTGAACTACGACAATTTCGTTGCACATGACCATACCCTTGACACTTGAAACACTTCCTCTTATCACTAGGAATTGATGAGAACTTAGTAGGAGTAATAACTCTAGGCTTGTCTCCAATCTCCACCCAAGGTTTAGTGTTTTGTGTGAACACTACATCCTTCCCCTTTTTAGAGAAAGTTTTAGGCTTTTTGGAGTGACCTTGCTTTTCAACCCTCAAGGCTACCTTACATATCTCATAAAAAGTCCAACAAGGTTGCAATTCCACCTTTTCCTTGATAGATTCATCAAATCCTGCAACGAATCTAGCCACCTTGTGATCTTCTTTCTCTTCAATGTCACATATGATGACCATCTTTTCCAATTCATTGATGTATTCCTCAACACTTTTAGATTTTTGTTTCAAAGTATGCATCTTTAAGAAGTTATTTTGTTCATATTCATGAGGAACAAATCATTTTCTCAACACCTTCTTCAATTTGCACGAATAGTTGATTTTAGATCTACCCTTTTTTCATCTCTTCCTTTACAAGCCCTCATACCAAAGACTAACACAAGAGGTTAACTTCAATTCCGCCACCTTGAAAGCCTTAGAATCATCATACTCCTTGTAAGTGAATACTCTTTCAGTCCTTGTTAACCAATCTAGAAAAAATTCAGGGTCTAAACTTCCATTGAACTCAAGCACATCCAATTTTAAGTTTGGATCATCGTTCCTTTGTTTATGTCTTCTTTTGTGTCTCTTCCTATCATCTTCATCACTTGAACTTGAGTATATAAGATTTATAGGTTTTTGTGTGCCCCTAGTAGAACAATCATCACTAGAACTTGAACTAGATTCATCAAGCTTATTGGATTTCTTCAAACTTTTTGCCTTGGAACCAACGAATTGCATGAGTTCTTCTAGCATGTGGCGCAATTCTCTAATTTCATTATCCCTTTAAATTTCCCTATCTTGTTCTAATGGAATTCCCTTCTTATTATTCGAAGATTGTCTATCCTCCATGATTAATTTTCTTGAGTTTATGTCGATTTAATCTCCCAACGAGAGCACCAAAGTTAATGTGAATTTTTTTATGAATACAAAAACTCACAAGGATAAGGACTAAATCCACGAATTCCTAAAGGCAAACCACTAAAATTCTTGAAATTATGTTGATTAACTAGTATTTAATTAAAGCCTAAGCACCCTCAAATCCACTGCTTAATCCACGCACAAGAGTCTAAAGGAATTTCCACCAACTCTCACAATTTTCGGATGTTTTGTTTTCAAGTAAACAAATAAAACATTTATTTAATCCTCAAATCTGATTTTTACAACCTAATGTTGAGACTATTTAAAGGAAAAATAATCAACAAAAATCCTAAAAAAAGAAGCAAAGACTCACGTGAAAACAAGAAGATATATGATTCTTCTGCACAAGTTGCACAACAAACTCAAGATAAGATTTGCCACATCACCATGCAATTTGTTCTTATCTTTACAAACATATCTAACTAACTCTATCTAATAAGATTCGATCCTAACAAAATTCCTAACAATCTAATAAAAAAGATAATCAGCAAATTACAACCAAAAATACACTAAAAAATCCAAGAGCCCAAATCTTCAAGAAATCGTCAAAAATCTCGCCCAATGCTTGCTCTATTTTTGCACAATTTCAAGAAATGCCTCAAACCTTCAAGAAACCTTTCAAGATCCAATATTTTAATCAACAAACTTTCAAGAACTCATTTCTCGTGTCTTTAAGTTTGTAAATAATGATCAAAACTCCACAAGAAACTAAAGAATCAATGCCTGAAATGAGAAAAACCCTATCAAGTGAAGTGGGAGAAAACTCAAAGGCTAAACCAACTTATTCCCCTTATCAAACATTTCTTTCCCTTGATTTGTGTGCCGACGTAGGTATGTGTGACCATGCACATGCAGATCCCAACCTTAGATGCACCCATAAGACTTGGGTCTCCATAAGCAATTAATTCCCCCATGGTTGCACCCTTCTATGCAGCTTCAACCAAACCTTCGAAGTTGTGATCAATATTTGTATCATCCTTACAACTCATCCAGCAAATCATCCAATCTAGGTATAGAAAACCTATATTTGATGGTTATGTTATTCACTGCAAGAGAGTCAATGCACGTCCTCTACGTCCCATCTTTCTTAGGCACTATCAATGTTGGCACTGTACATGGGCTCATACTATCCCTGACATATCCTCATTCAATCGTGTCCTCAATTCGCCTTTGAATCTCCTTTGTTTTCTCAGGATTACACCTATATGCTGGCTTATTGGGAATTTGGGCACCTTGAATAAAATCAATCCGGTGTTCAATACCCCGAATTGGAGGCAATTCTTCAATAAAGACATCGAATTCATTCAACAAAAGCTTTAAAACTCGTGGAATTACGACTGTATCCTCCTTTTTCTCCTTATCAACGAGCTCAAAATCCACGCCAATCTCTTTCGCTTCCTTCTTCAACTCCTTTCCACCAATCAACAATGCTCCTTTCGAATTTCCCATGCTTGCTTTAGGTTTTGAAGTCATCAATGGTTTCAATGCATATGGCTTCTCCTTTGCATGTGTGTGCACAATATAGACGTTAGTTCTCCCATTAAACTTCACAAATCCGTCATATTGCCAAGGGCTCCCTAACAGTATATGGCCAGCATCCATAGGGCACACATCACAAAGCACATGATCTTCATAGTTTCCAATCTTTAATGCAATGAATGCTTGTTTAGTCACCTTGACATCACTGGTGTTGCTAAGCCAATGGAGTTTATAAGGTATTGGATAGGGTTTTGTATGTATGTCTAACTTATCCATTAGTAATGTAGACACCACATTAGCGCAACTTCTTGTATCAATGATTATTTCACATAGTTCACCCTACACATTACACTTGGTAAGAAAGATCTTCTTACGTTGATTCTCCAAAGGTGGGATTGGTTTAGATTGAAGCACTCTTCTTAAAACCAAACTTTGAATCTGTGATTAAGGAACAATTTCTTCCATGTCCTCGTCATGAGTATTATACTTAGCATGATCTTCTTCACCCTCATCCACGTATCACACCTCCTCTTCTTCAGAGTTTTCTTCATCTCCCCAATCTCTAGTGGTTGTAACCCTAGCATGTGGGCAATCTCTCTGAAAAAGACCTTATCCTTTGCATTTCAAACAAGTTCTATTATCAATGGGCTTGGAAGAGAAACCTTATCTTTGATGATTGTTGGTGTCCTGGATGTTTTATCAAAATTGAGCTTTGTAGGCACCAAATCACTTTTGTTGTTCAAAGGGTCTAACAAAACTTCTTGATTTTCGTGAGTTTTGCCTCTCCACTCAAGATGCCAGCTTGCATATTTCCTCAAACGTCCAGTATAATTGTAGTTCAACTTTCTCCCTGATATTCTCATCCAATCCAGCCACAAAATAAGCCAATTTGTGATCCTCTTTCTCCTCCAAATCAAAAATCATCCTAATATTTTCGAACTATGTATTCTTCCACAGATTTTCGATTTTGTCTAAGAGAATGTATCTTAATGAAGTTATCTTGTTCGAAATCTTGAAGCGCAAATCGTTTTCTCATTTCTCTTTTAATTTTAGTCCATGAGACTATTTTAGGCTTGCCATCCTTCTTTCTCTACTTTTGTAGTCCTTCACACCTTAAACTTGTATAAGAGGTCAGTTTTAATTCAGCAACTTTGTAAGATTAGTGATCTTCATATTCCTTATAGGTGAAAATTCTTACTACCTTTCAAATCCATTCCAAAAACTTATTTCAACTTCAGAGATTTCAAGTTTTAAATTTAGATCGTCATCTTTATTTTTCAACTTTTTCTTGCGCCTATGATAAAAGTGTGAATAGCAATACAGATAGTGATCACAACTTCGAAAGTTTGTATGTCAATTGCAAGGATGCAACCATTCATGAACTGATTGCTTATGGAGATACAAGCCGTATGGGTGCATCAAGGGTTGGGATTTGCGTGTGCTTGATCACACACACTTATGGTGGCAGGCAAACTAAAGAAAGAATAGTGGAATTAGGGGAATAAGTTGGTTTTTGCCAATGGGTTTTTTCCCACTGCATTTGCTAGAGTTTTTCTCATTTCAGACATCGAGTATTTTATTTCTTGTGTATTCTTGATCATCATTATTAACCTTAAAGACATGGGAAATGAATTCATAAATCTTTTTTAAAAGATTGGATCTTGAAAGGTTTCTTGAAGATTGGAAGCCTTTCTTGAAAGTGGCGCAAAAATGAAGCGAGCATATGGCGAGTATTTTTGCGTTTTCTTAAATCTTTGGGTTCTTAAAAATCTCATTTATTTTAGGTTGTAATTTGCTGATTATTTTGTTTATTAGTTTGTTAGGATAAAATCTAGTTAGTTACAGTTAGTTAGAAGTTGTTGTAAAGATAAGAGCAAGTTGCTTGATGATGTGGCAATCTTATCTTGAGTTTATCGTGCGACTTGTGCAAGTGGCACAAGTGCCGTTTTTTTGTTGGTTTTCACGTATCTTTTAGCTTCTTTGTTGGGATTTTTAGTTGATGATTATTCCTATAAATAGCCTCAACATTAGGTTGTAAAAATTAAGTTTGAGAATTGAATAAAAGTTTTGTTTGAATACTTGGAAACAAAAATGTCGAAAATTTGAGATTTGGTGGTTTAATCCTTTATACTCTTGTGTGCAGATTAATTAGTGGCTTTGAGGGTGCCTAGGGAATTAATCAAAAGCTAGTTAATCACCCTAAATTTGTGAGTTTTGGTGGCTAAGCCTTTAAGAATTCATTGATTTAGATTTTTATATCTTGTGAGTTTTTGTTCATACGAAAATTCACATCAAATTTGGTGCTTTCGTTAAGAGGTCGTTTAATTTCAAGTATTTGTGAAACTATTAATCACGTTACCCATAAAATTACTATGGAGGGTGTCGGTGAGCACTACAAGAAAATCCATTTATTACAACAATCAAAGTCGTACAAGGGGATAAATTTGGGGAGTGGGTTTTGATTGTTTGAGAAGATAAGTTAGGATGATGGTGACATATTACTTTTAGGTATACGTACAAGAAATTTGATATATTAGTACAATATACGTTTTGCAACGACAAGTCGTTGCTATACTGTGCACTTATTTTTTGCAACGACATTCATTGTTGCTAAAAGTACTGCTCATCTTTAGTAACAATATTTAGTGTTGTTGTACTCCAGTGATAAGCTGAAGGATTACAATCATTGTAACGACATTCATTGTTTCTTTAGGATGATGGTGAGATATTATTTAGTGTTGCAACGACATTCATTGTAACGACATTCATTATGTCTTTAGTAACAAAGACACAAATTTTGTGATAAGCCGAAGGATTACGATCGAACCCTGAAATAGGACGTTTCCGAGTTCAATGGCAGTCTAGTTCCTGAAATTGGACGTTCCTCAGGAGGGTTCTGCAGACTAAACCAACACAAGTCGAAGAGAACTAGAGTGACAAGATTTTCGTGACTAAATGCAATGTGCAAGGTAAACTTTGTGATGTGATTATTAATAGTGACATTTGTACGAATATGGTTTCTACATTGCTGATTCAGAAATTGGACTACCCTACTCATAACAATCCTGAACCTTACAAGCTACCTTGGCTGAGCAATACTAGTGATGTGAAGGGGACAAAACAAGCCCTGGTAAATTTTAAGATTGGTTAATATGGGGATTTTGTATTGTGTGATGTTTGCCCTATGGATGCTTGTCATATATTTCTTGGTAGGCCCTTGCAATATGATAGATTCGTGAAGTTTGATGGGAGAACCAATGTTTATATCATGAAAAAAATGAGAATGACAAGCTAATTGCCTTGAAACCCCTAAAAGTGGGGCAAAATAGGAAGCAACTGAATGTGGAGAACAAAAAGGGAGTGTTATTGTCTAATCCTAAGGAGCTGGAAAAGGAATTATCTGATTTCCAGCAAGTGTTCCTGTTAATGGCGAAAAAAGTGAAGGATGAATCCCCTGCAATCCCACGAATTATATAGCCAATGTTGAAAGAATTCGAAGATGTATTTCATATGATTTACAACCAGTTTTGCCGCTCAATTGGGGTACTGAACACCAGATTGACTTTATTTCAGGTGCTCAGATTCCAACAAACCAACCTACATGTGTAATCTAGACGAGACTGAGGAAATGCAAAGGAAGATTTTGGGGTTAATGCAACAGGGGTATGTTAGGTAAAGTATGAGTCCACATGCTGTGCCAGCACTGATTGTTCCTAAGAAAGATGGATCCTGGCTAATGTGCATAGATTCTAGGGCTGCCAACAACATCACAATCAAGTACATGTTTCCAATTCCAAGGTTAGACGATCTAATGGATGAATTATATGGTTCACAGGTGTTTTCCAAGATTGATTTGTGGAGTGGGTATCATCAGGTATTCATGGGGAAAGGAGATGAGTGGAAAGTAGGTTTCAAAACTAAATTGGGTCTCTATGAGTGGTTAGTTTGTTGTTGTTTACTTAGATGATATTCATTGGTAAGTTTGTTATTATTTACTTAGGTGATACACTGATATATAGTAGAAGCAATGGACATCATCTGCAGCGTCTATGACAAGTTTTCAAAACTTTGAGGCAACAAAAACTATATGAGAAACTTGGTAAGTGTCTTTATGGTAAGTAGCGTGACTTTTCTAGGATATGTGGTTTCGAAGGATGAAGTGTCAGTGGATCAGTGATGCAGTGTTTATTTGTTTACTTTTTCAGTAGTTTTCTTAGTTAGTTTAGCTAGTTTCCTCTCCCTTTTTTTCTCAGTATTTCCTTGTTCATATAGTTTTTATCCTCTTTCCCCTTTCCCACATATTGTAGCTTATTATTCCTTGTATTACTCTATTTTGTGTTTTATCTCATTTTTCTAGGATTTCCCGGCTGATTCGGCAATCGAGACATTACATGAAATGGGAGGAGTACTATGTTTTGCAGAGATTTGGGTCGGTTTTTATTGAAGTTTAAAGCTTTTGGTCATGATCCTTTCGACTTTTGCTCAAGGTTCTAACGATATCGCAAGCTTTACTAGCGATATCACTAGCTTGGTCCAATGATGTGGGAAGGCTATGACAGGTGCTTAGTAACTCATATTCACAAATAACATTATAGAAAAGGCACTGCATCAAACAAGGAAAGAAAGGAAAACAGGAGGTAGCATCCGCTAGGCTACAGGAGCGCCCGTTACCCTAGCCTAGCGCTTGCTATCTTCTTGTAGCGCCCGCTACCCCCTGCTCTAGTGAACTTCAGTTTTCTCTTCTTCAACTTGCCCACTTTCTTTGGGTTTAAACTTTAGTATATATATTTGTTTTTTCAGTTAGAGAATCATAGATAGAATATGGTTAGAAATATCTAGAACAAGTAGAAGATAATTAAACTCTCATTTTGCTCTCTTGATTAATTGTATTCAATTCGATTAGTGATTAGTTCTTATTCAAATTCATAAGTTGTAATTCAATCTCTTTTAATTCTATTCAAAGTTGTTATTCAACCTCTTTTAATTTCCAACTTTCACCTTACCTCAACTCCATTACAACCCTCAAAGTCCATATGAGACCGAGATGCAAAGTTCAAAGGTTACTTGATCAATAAAGTCACTTGGCAAGCATATTGAGAGGGTATTTTACACAAGATGTGAGTGATTAAACCATTTCTTATCTCATTTATGCTCATGTTTCTTTTATAAACTCCCTCAAGGAGTATTTCGTACGATCATTGTAAATTATGGAGTATATGATGTATTATTAGTTGAAACTCACAAGTTCACTTTAATCTACATAGGTTGCTATTTGAAGTACTTCTTGAAAACTATGCTTCCCTTACTTTCCTTAGTGTTAAAGATTTAGTTCATTTTTCAAAGTTTGTTTAAATCTTTGTTAATCGTTTCCCTGGGGGATTCATCTTTCTGTTCCCGTTCTTCAAGGTTAAGATTGCTTGGGGATAAGCAATGGTTTAGGTTGGGGGAGTTTGATGTAGTGTTTATCTGTTTACTTTTTCTGCACTTTTCTTAGTTAGTTTAGCTAGTTTCCTATCCCTTTTTTCTCAGTTTTTCCTTGTTTATATAGTTTTTATTCTCTTTTCCCTTCCCACATATTTTAGCTTATTATTCCTTGTATTACTCTATTTTATGGGTTATCTCATCTTTGTAGGATTTCCCGGCTGATTCGGAAATCGAGACATTACATGAAATGCGAGGAGTAGTATGTTTTGTAGAGATTTGGGTCAGTTTGATCGAAGTTTAAAGCTTTTGGTCCAGATCCCTTCGGCTTTTGCTCAAGGTTCTAATGATATCGAAAGTTTTACTAGCGATATCGCTAGCTTCCTCGAGCGATGTGGGAAGGCTATGAGAGGTGCTTGGTAACTCATATTCACAAATAACATCAGAGAAAAGCCACTGCCTTAAACAAGGAAAGAAAGGAAAACTGGGGGTAGCGCCCGCTAGGCTACAGGAGCACCCGCTACCCTAGCCTAGAGCCCGCTACCTTCTTGTAGCTCCCGCTACCCCCTGCTCAGGCGAACTTCAGTTTTCTCTTCTTTAACTTGCCCACTTTCTTTGGGTTTAAACTTTAGTATATATATTTGTTTTTTCAGATAGAGAATCATAGATAGAATATGGTTAGAAATGTCTAGAACAAGTAGAAGATAATTAAACTCTCATTTTGCTCTCTTGATTAATTGTATTCAATTCGATTAGTGATTAGTTCTTATTCAAATTCATAAGTTGTAATTCAATCTCTTTTAATTCTATTCAAAGTTGTTATTCAAGTATTTTGGGTTAATGTTCTTGGTTTCTTGGGATTAATTTCAAGCTTCTAAGTCTTTATTCTTGGTTTATAATCTTGTATTGGGGGATTATTGGAGTAAGGCTTCTAGGTTCTTTAATTACAAGTATACAAGCTTCATAGTACATTTGTAACTCATCTTCAGTTACCATTTCAAATTATATATTGTGTAGCAATCTGCTTTACTTTAAAGTGTTGTTTTATAAAGCTCTTTATCAAGTTAAACTTGTCATTGTTCTTAATTTGCATTATTTCAAAGGTCATAAGCTTTCTTTATCATGTAAAACTTGTCCTTGTTCTTTTGCTTACATTATTTCAAGTTCATAAGCTTTCTTCTCAAGTTAATCTTGTCCTTGCACTATATTGCTTTTTGTCACACTTATTCTCAAGATTAAACCTTGTCCTTGTTTTCATTACCATTATTGCTTTTGTAGTTTGATTATATCACTTGCATAACTTATTTCCTTACAATAATATTGATAATTAAACAAGCTATTTCATTTTATAACTTTAGTTTAGTTTAGTTTAGTTTAGTTTAGTTTAGTTTAGTTTATATTCCATTGTCATAGCTTATTTCTTTTTTAGAATTTGTAATCATGAATAAAAATATGTGTTTAAATTGTAAAATGTGTAGTGAATAGTTTTTAGTGCTAAGGTGTGGGTGAAACCCTCACCTCCTTAATGACATAAGTAGGTTTTTAGTAAAAACAGAGCTTAGGGGTAACTAGAGTTGTTACATTGGTTTTTAAATCACGTAAGATATGACTTGCTTCCATAGATGTCGTCTTAGGTTCTTCAATGAAGGATCGAGAGATGAAGTTGAGTCAAGGCTCCCCATGTTTGATTAGTTTGAAAACCATGAAAATAGGTGTTCAAGTTAAGGGACGTTACAGTGTTCGTGAAAAAGTGCTTAGTAGCCGTTTTATGCTTAGGAGTCGTGTTCATAGTTTCACTTGTCATGCGAGCACGAGAAAGTAGACATGACTCTTAGAACAACTTCCCCTTGACATTGCCCTCTACATTCGGTTTAACCTAGGAATCCGTGCCTTCATGTAAGAAATGAGCGGTGTATCCCTTACCTTAGTCGTATATAATTCTTAAAACGAAGTTAAAATAAATCAACATTAGTGATAATCTTTCTTCTAAAATAAAACCGACTTAAACTTACTACTTTTATCGCCTTACTGTGAAGAACTTTATCTCGTGGGATTCGATCCTTTCTTGTCCTTACTAGTAGCCTAGTGAGCCTTGTATGGTTTTTCTTTGGTAGCCACTTCGACGGGCTATCAAATTTTGGCGCCGTTGCTGGGGAGCAACAGTTACATTAGTTTAGTTTTAGTAGAATGAGCCTAAGTCAATTTGTCTTTATTTATAAATAGTGTGTCGGCCTCATGGCCACCCTCTTAATCGACCCCAATATGAGCATGAGGTATTTTATTTGTTTTATGGTAGGGTTTTGGATTCCCTTAATCTTAACTATAATCATGATAAGTGGTTAGCTTGTAATTCTATTTATCAGCGACTAAACAAGGAAACATGGGGATGGGTAGAGTCATTGTCTCGTGAGTAATTCTTATGTTTTGACTTGGATAGGGCTTGGCTTCTATTTGAGTGTCTTGCTAAAGAAACTTCTCAATGGGATATGACTACCCAAAAAGTACACATGAACCGAACTCTCTTGAGAAATATGGCTTTGATTCTTCGTCGTTTTATGTTTCCAATTTTGATGTTCACCACCAGTATTCACAAGAACCAAGCTCTCTCGAAATTGCTCTTGATGAGTACTTAAAAAGTTTTAGTATGAGCTATTGTAATCCACTTCATACTTCCCATTGTGAGCTTGGTACCAATGACTTGAGTCATGACTCTTCCCCCCTGTCACTTGTTACTGAGCTTATTAGTGTCTAACTTCCCACTGACGATGACCCTCATATGTACTATCCTTAAGAGAGTTATTACTCTCATGAATTGTCAAGTGAAGTCAATGAATCCCTTGAAATAGAGTCTAGTGAAGAAAATGAGATCATAAACGCGATGGTGGTCTTCATACCACTACCTCTCACTTCATCTTGGGAAAAACTTGACCTTGTTCTTTCACCGTCCACTTTACTTCCAACCATGCCCATACCACATCCATTAGAGGACATTCTTGTTTGTCTTGATTCCCATGTTTTTCTTATAGAAACCAAGCCAACCATAGTGTATGGAAGTACTCCCTTTTTGTTTTCTTTTAGTGTTTTCTTAGATTTGAGTTTTTTTTTCCTCCATGTGGGCACTCACTCCCACGTAAGCATAAAAAAATGGCCCTTTTACTATTTTTCGATGCTATTGTTAGTCATTTCTTATATGGTATTTAGTCAGTTGAGTGGTAGTGCATTTGACAAGCTCTTACGAGCTTTACAATGTTATATACTAAGCCCTTATCTTTTGGTTTTCCTAGATAGTTTTGAAGTAACCTTGATTACATTTTAGCTCCTGTGTCTAGGTTCTATGTCAAGCTCCTGACATTAAACAGGCGCTCGCAGGGGGCACCCCAAGTTACTTGTACATATCTTTTGATTTTCAAGCTCATTTGAGCATTTTTTTGGCTCTTTAGAGCATTTTGGTTCAATTTTACTTACCTTTTGTACCCAAATAAACCTTTTCAGCTTCCAAGCCAAGGAAACCCCTTGGAATCATTAGGTTTAGCTTTTGTGATGGGTTGAGTAATGTTTTGTGGTGAAATAGGACTTTTGTGTCATTTTTGGTATGTTCGGTGATTTATAAGGCATTTTCGGGAATCTAATCATCTCGAAATGCACTTAAGCGTTGATTAACCAAAAGCAGCACGCCAATATGTTACTTTGACTTTTGAACTTATGAAGCCTCCCTGTCGCTTATATTGGCTCATAAGTGCAATCGAGGTTTGTTTTTACTCATTTCTTGCTCTTCGGGAAAACACCGTCCCGAAAAGCATTTGAGGCGCCTTCAAACCTCATATGTCATTTGGATATGTCATTTTGACCCTATATGATGATATTATGAAGATCTCTTGGCTTGATAAGGCCTATATAACGTTTTAGGCATTAAAAACTTGAATTTTGCAAATATTGCTGCTAAAACTGCTTCAGTTGAGAGGTCTAACATACCTAGCGGCCGCTGGAACCCGCTAGCGGGCGCTAAGCCAGATAGACTTTTTCCCCAACGCTTTTGTCTCAATTTGTGCATAAAATGAAAATTAGGGGGGTAGCGCTCGCTCCTGCAGTGGTGCGCCCGCTCGAGGTAGCGCCAGCTGCCCTTCTGCAGCACCCTGTCACGTGCTGACTCTTTGACTCTCGCAAAGTTAGCTAACCCCGTGCGCCACTTGCTCAACAATCCGTCGTGAACAAGTCAGGCTTCCCCTTGACACGCTCCTCATGCCCTCGTAGCTCACTCCTTGTGTTTAACTTAGCAAGACACGTTCCTTGTGTTTAACTCACAAGTATTCGTCCCAGACGAATATGTTAGTGCGTTGGACAAATCCCGTTAGCCCTTAGCACTTACTCCAAGTACCACACCCCTTGTGCCTAGATTATCCCCACACACTCACCCTTTCTAAGTTATGTGGAAGATGGTTGTTTGAAGTAACACAATGAAACACACAAGCGGTAGAGGGAATTGAACTCTATTAATGCTCTCTAACAAATGCTACACTTGCTTACAAAGGTGAATATTGTGCTCTCCATGTTGTTCTGTAAAAATGCCTCAAGGTGCCTATTTATAGGCATCCATCCCATAACATTAACTATTCTAGAATACTCCTAACCTCCTCAAATAGAGGGATCTAGATCCTAACTCCTTAGACCCTTCTAGAGAATACAACCAAGTATGTACATACAAGAATCTTCTAGAGACATTCTAATATGTACCAGAACTATCATGAGTATTCTAGGAACATCCTTCCTAGAGCCCTCGACATACCCTAGAGAACTCTAGAGACATCCCTCTAGAATCTCCATGACAACACTAGACCATACTAGAACATTCTAGAGCGACCCACTCAAGAATATCCTAGCAACTTGTTCCATATTATTCCGGAAGCTTCCAGAACTTCCCGTTCAACTCTAGACCTTTCAACGAGGTTCTAGAGCCTTCCACATTCTTCAAATATAGTAGGCAGCCCCCATGTCAAGTTTGAGCCCATTTGGGGAAGTATGGCACTGCCGCCCTCAAAGTACTGCTTATTTGCATATCAAGTATTAACTCGCAACACTATATTTCCCTTAAACTGCCTATTATAAGGGGGAGGGTGCTGCTTGACAGCCCACGAGCAGCTCCCCTTAAGGTTCCTTATGCCTATGCATAAGGACTATGGGTTGGACAAATAGTCGGTCCGTGACATGCTCCCCCACCGAAGCCCTTGACGTCCTCGTCAAGGTCGAGTCTCATTCCACGTGTTCGATGCCTGGACTTGGTTACTTGCTCCGGTGTGCCACGTCTCTTGTCGGTGCTGCTATGGTGTATGGGTTGTGTGCGCACCAGCTTGCCCCTTGTTGTGCCCCTTCGTAGGACACCTCCAACACATGTGTAGGTCATCCTTGCACACCTCGAACCCCCTTGTGCCCCACCACTCTGGGCAAGCTCCTCATGTGGTTTGGCAACTTGTCCGTCCCACATGCCCTGGCGCACTCGTTCCCGTTGAGCACGCACATTTGTGCAAGCCCCTTGCTTACACACGAAATTCTCTCCATGCTCCATCCCTTGGACATGAGCAACTCCCTTGGTTCTCCCATGGACCTTGTCAAGGTGCCTTACCCTTGGCTTGCCCGTGACTTGCCCACCTTGAGCATCCAATTGACGCTAAGGCCTTAGCGCCCATGTAGCACGCATTGATGAGATCTTTGGGCAATCCTCCTTTGTCCTAACGACCCTCAACACATGCTGAACCCTATTGTGTGTGATAGTCATAGTGCCATCACCAAACACCACTGGCCTCATTCTGTCTGGGAACTCCATTCCCAGCACGACGATCTCCAACTCCATGTCGATGACCAAGAAATCAACTTTGCCCGTCCACTTCCCCAGGCGGATCCGGACACCCCATGCCCGACCGTACACTGGCGCGGACTTATTGTTGATGGCCTTCCACTCACCATCAACCTTGGTGAACTTGACACCCAGGTCCTTGGCCTCCCTTAACGCAAAGAAGCTGTGTGATGCCCCTGTGTCCACAAGCAACCTAGTCCCAACGCCATTCACCTCCCCATGGACAGCCATCAAGCCCCTTTGCTTGACGCTTGTCCCTTGTTTTGTCATGCTTGCCTGTCCAGTTGGCTCTTCATCTATGACACTAGAAGCATTGAGGAGCCTCATGTTGGCTAGCGTGGCTTCCTCCTCCATGCGCATCGCCCCACACCTCATCTCCTCTTGAGGCGACTCCTCCTCCATGCTTGCAATAAGGGCACCCAACCTTTTCTTCGTTGGGCATTCCCTTGCCTAATGTGGCCCTCCACACAAGAAGCATCCCCGTTGGTTGGTCTTCCAAGTTGATCGGAACTCCTCCTTTCCTTTGTTGCTCTTTTCAAAATTGCTGCCCCCATTGCCTCCCTTGGTTGATTTGGTGGACTCCTCTCCCCCACCTTCCTCCTTGTTACCACCATGCCCTATGTCCATCTTTGCGTCCTTGTAATTATACAATGACTCAGCAAAAGCTATGGCGTCGGTAAGTGTTTGAGGATTCCTTCTCTTCACCTCTTGCTCGGCCCATCGTTGTAGTCCTCCAATGAAGTAGATGAGTTGAGTCTTCTCGGTCAGATCCTCACTGACCTCCAATACGAGCGACGTGAATTGCTTGATGTACTCCTTAATCGAGCTTGTATGCCTTAAATCACGAAGCTGTCTCATGGAGACCTCCTTGGCATTCTCCGGATAGAATTGCCCCTTGAAGTCCCTCTTGAACTCATCCCATGTCCCAATGGAACAAATCCCCTTCTTGACGTCCAACTCACGTCTCCTCCACCACAAGACCGCATCATCCCCTAGATACAAGTGGCAATGTTGATTTTAGATGCATCGTCATCGAAATGCATTGCCTCAAAGTACCGCTCAATGCCCAATAAGAATTTATCAATCTCCCTTGCGTCTCTCGACCCATGGTACTTTGATGGCTCAGGGACCTTCAGCCTTGGCCCCTCCCGATAGTGTGTGGCCCCATTGACCACAGCCTTTTTGCAAAGAGCGAGCTCCGCTTTCAAGACTTGATTCTCTTGCTTGACTGCTTCGAGCTCCTCTCGTAATTTTGCCATCAAGCCTTCCATCTTCTCCATCACTTATCCCACAAGCGCATTAGCTTCTGCGGAACGCTCTATGGAAACATCTTCGATCCTTGAGTCCACATCGTTGAGCCTCTCCTTGAGCATCCCCATGCTCTTAGTCAGCTCCTCAACCTTGGAACCATCGTCATACAAATCTACAACAACTAGCTACATCTTAGCTACTCGTTGCTCCAACTCTTGGACCGTTGTCTTCTTCTTTTTGAGAGCCCCCACGTCAGTCTCCTCCCTAGTGGCTTGGCTCACCACCAGATCTTTGTCGCTGGCCATGCCTTCTTTTGACAATCGCAGCAACACTTGTTAGTACATCAACTTCCCACATACTTAGGTAGCAACATTCCTAGTTGCTCAAGCTTGAACACCGATATATCCCAACGACCGTAGCCGCTCTGATACCACTTGTCACGTGCTGACTCTTTGACTCCCACAAATTTAGCCAACCCCGTGCGCCACTTGCTCAACAATCTGTCGTGAACAAGTAAGGCTTCCCCTTGACACGCTCCTCGTGCCCTCGTAGCTCACTCCTTGAGCTAATGATCTCACTTAGCAAGACACGTCCCTTGTGCCTCACTCCCAAGTATTCGTCCCAGACGAATATGTTAGTGCGTTGGACAAATCCCGTTAGCCCTTAGCACTCACTCCAAGTAGCACACCCCTTGTGCCCAGATAATCCCCACTTGTCACGTGCTGACTCTTTGACTCCCGTAAAGTTAGCCAACCTCGTGCACCACTTACTCAACCATCCGTCGTGAACAAGTCAGGCTTCCCCTTGACACGCTCCTCGTGCCCTCGTAGCTCACTCCTTGAGCTAATGATCTCACTTAGCAAGACACGTCCCTTGTGCCTCACTCCCAAGTATTCGTCCCAGACGAATATGTTAGTGCGTTGGACAAATCCCGTTAGCCCTTAGCACTCACTCCAAGTAGCACACCCCTTGTGCCCAGATAATCCCCACTTGTCACGTGCTGACTCTTTGACTCCCGTAAAGTTAGCCAACCTCGTGCACCACTTACTCAACCATCCGTCGTGAACAAGTCAGGCTTCCCCTTGACACGCTCCTCGTGCCCTCGTAGCTCACTCCTTGAGCTAATGATCTCACTTAGCAAGACACGTCCCTTGTGCCTCACTCCCAAGTATTCGTCCCAGACGAATATGTTAGTGCGTTAGACAAATCCCGTTAGCCCTTAGCACTCACCCCAAGAGCACACCCCTTGTGCCTAGATTATCCCCACACACTCACCCTCTCTAAGTTATGTGGAAGATGGTTGTTTGAAATAACACAATGAAACACACAAGTGGTGGAGGGAATTGAACTCTATTAATGCTCTCTAACAAATGCTACACTTGCTTACAAAGGTGAATATTGTGCTCTCCATGTTGTTCTGTAAAAATGCCTCAAGGTGCCTATTTATAGGCATCCATCCCATAACATTAAATATTCTAGAATACTCCTAACCTCCTCAAATAGAGGGATCTAGATCCTAACTCCCTAGACCCTTCTAGAGAATACAACCAAGTATGTACATACAAGAATCTTCTAGAGACATTCTAATATGTACTAGAACTATCATGAGTATTCTAGGAACATCCTTCCTAGAGCCCTCGACATACCCTAGAGAACTCTAGAGACATCCCTCTAGAATCTCCATGACAACACTAGACCATACTAGAACATTTTAGAGCCACCCACTTAAGAATATCCTAGCAACTTGTTCCATATTATTCCGGAAGCTTCCAGAACGTCCCGTTCAAATCTAGACCTTTCAACGAGGTTCTAGAGCCTTCCACACTCTTCTAATATGGTAGGTAGCCCCCGTGTCAAGTTTGAGCCCATTTGGGGAAGTATGGCACTGCCGCCCTAAAAGTACTCTTATCTGCATATCAAGTATTAACTTGCAGCACTATATTTCCCTTAAACTGGCTATTATAAGGGGGAGGGTGCTTCTTGACAGCGAACGAGCAGCTCCCCTTGAGGTTCCTTATGCATAGGCATAAGGATAATGGGTGGGACAAATAGTCGATCCGTGACAGCCCGCTAGGGTTGTCTTTTAGGAAGATTACTTCAGCAAAAATTCAGTTTCTTTTATCGCATTTCTCATTTTACAAAACACGAAGCCCTTTCTGTCACCAACCCCCTTTCTCCCTCTTCTTTTCCTATCAATCTCCATCCTCTAAACATCTCAAAACTTCACAATTCCTCGTCATGAATTTATCTAAACACTTCACAAGCAACAATTCTAAATCATTTGACAAACCATAATGGAAATTTGCAGTCATCGTCAAGAATTCCAACACACTTCAAATTGGGAAAAATTAGGGTTTCATTCAAAGTTTGAATTTGCTACCTTAAGGTTCGTTCTTGGTGTTTATAGAGTGTTTTCACACTGTATTGGGTATAATTTCTTAAACCCTAACTATTTTTCAATTGTTATTAATCATGATAAGTTTTTGAGTTCTTCTTTACTTTTCATAGTTCCATGGGCTAGTTTAAAAGCTTCTTTTCATTCTTAATTTACATTAAGTTTTCTTATTAGCTTTTCCTTTGTTATTCATTGAAGTCATGTTGGTAAACTTGTGGTTTTGTTGAAAGGTTTAGCCCTCTTCTTTCTCCTCCATAAGCACCGGGACGTTGCTTCGTTCTAGCTTGGGGAGGCAGTCACTTAATTGTTGATATATTTGAAGGCTTTGGTTGTAAATTGATAATGTGTATGGTGAATTCATTGTTGTTTTGGTGATTAGTTCAAAATTGTCAATATATAGCGATGAGATGATTTTGTTTTTTTGTGATATGTTTTTGATGATGAGAAACTTTCCCCTCTTTCCCTGAAAATCCAAAATCTTTCCTCCCTTTCTTTTCGCAAAAATCCAAATGCATTTAGTAGGTAGACCATGAAGTCTTATTTTTTGTAGTTTATTTTCTTTTATTTTTTTTCATTAGTTTATTTTTAGAGCACTTAATTTATTTACCGNGTTCTGTAAAAATGCCTCAAGGTGCCTATTTATAGGCATCCATCCCATAACATTAAATATTCTAGAATACTCCTAACCTCCTCAAATAGAGGGATCTAGATCCTAACTCCCTAGACCCTTCTAGAGAATACAACCAAGTATGTACATACAAGAATCTTCTAGAGACATTCTAATATGTACTAGAACTATCATGAGTATTCTAGGAACATCCTTCCTAGAGCCCTCGACATACCCTAGAGAACTCTAGAGACATCCCTCTAGAATCTCCATGACAACACTAGACCATACTAGAACATTTTAGAGCCACCCACTTAAGAATATCCTAGCAACTTGTTCCATATTATTCCGGAAGCTTCCAGAACGTCCCGTTCAAATCTAGACCTTTCAACGAGGTTCTAGAGCCTTCCACACTCTTCTAATATGGTAGGTAGCCCCCGTGTCAAGTTTGAGCCCATTTGGGGAAGTATGGCACTGCCGCCCTAAAAGTACTCTTATCTGCATATCAAGTATTAACTTGCAGCACTATATTTCCCTTAAACTGGCTATTATAAGGGGGAGGGTGCTTCTTGACAGCGAACGAGCAGCTCCCCTTGAGGTTCCTTATGCATAGGCATAAGGATAATGGGTGGGACAAATAGTCGATCCGTGACAGCCCGCTAGGGTTGTCTTTTAGGAAGATTACTTCAGCAAAAATTCAGTTTCTTTTATCGCATTTCTCATTTTACAAAACACGAAGCCCTTTCTGTCACCAACCCCCTTTCTCCCTCTTCTTTTCCTATCAATCTCCATCCTCTAAACATCTCAAAACTTCACAATTCCTCGTCATGAATTTATCTAAACACTTCACAAGCAACAATTCTAAATCATTTGACAAACCATAATGGAAATTTGCAGTCATCGTCAAGAATTCCAACACACTTCAAATTGGGAAAAATTAGGGTTTCATTCAAAGTTTGAATTTGCTACCTTAAGGTTCGTTCTTGGTGTTTATAGAGTGTTTTCACACTGTATTGGGTATAATTTCTTAAACCCTAACTATTTTTCAATTGTTATTAATCATGATAAGTTTTTGAGTTCTTCTTTACTTTTCATAGTTCCATGGGCTAGTTTAAAAGCTTCTTTTCATTCTTAATTTACATTAAGTTTTCTTATTAGCTTTTCCTTTGTTATTCATTGAAGTCATGTTGGTAAACTTGTGGTTTTGTTGAAAGGTTTAGCCCTCTTCTTTCTCCTCCATAAGCACCGGGACGTTGCTTCGTTCTAGCTTGGGGAGGCAGTCACTTAATTGTTGATATATTTGAAGGCTTTGGTTGTAAATTGATAATGTGTATGGTGAATTCATTGTTGTTTTGGTGATTAGTTCAAAATTGTCAATATATAGCGATGAGATGATTTTGTTTTTTTGTGATATGTTTTTGATGATGAGAAACTTTCCCCTCTTTCCCTGAAAATCCAAAATCTTTCCTCCCTTTCTTTTCGCAAAAATCCAAATGCATTTAGTAGGTAGACCATGAAGTCTTATTTTTTGTAGTTTATTTTCTTTTATTTTTTTTCATTAGTTTATTTTTAGAGCACTTAATTTATTTACCGCATGCATTCAAAATGAAAAGTCCAAAAATATTTTTCTTTTTAGGTCTTTTTGGTTAGTTTTAGGATTAGATCCCTATGATGTAAACAGAGACTATTAGCTTAGATTTTCCCTTTCTCATGAGCTTCGAATGTTAAAACACTTTAGAAAGGTAGTTCTCAAGCTTTGCATTGTTTAGTAATAAACCATGTGAGATAATTGTTTGAACTTGTGTAGTAAATATCGGTTTCATCACTCCTTGGCTTTATCAAACGCCGCATGAATGATCGTTTCTGAACCTTGGTGAGATTTTGAGCCTTCATGCATATTTAGACCACCTCCTTGGTTTCATTATCTTCCTTGAGCGATTGATATTTGCCTTGTGGCGGATACCTGGATCAAGAATTTGCCATGTGACTATAGGAATCGTGCCTACTTTGCTCTTGATTATATGATCATGGCTCTCACTTCTTTTGTTTTGTTTTTAGAATCCAACTCTTCTTAGGTTTATTTTCTCTTTCTCTTCCACAAATGTATATACTCTTTAGTTCCCCTTTATGGTTTGACCCTTGTTCACTAAACCACACTCGAACCTCGGCCTAAAACCGTTGTCACCCTATGTAGTTAGTGGAGCATGTCGCCATTCTTGTCCTCCTGTATAAGTTCGGTCTAGTTAAAAAAAAAAAAAGAAAAAAAGAGAAACCAAAAAAAAAAAAAAAGAGAAAAAGAAAAGAAAAGGAATGTGTAGTGGAATTTAATTAAAAAAAATTCGAAAGCTTTTGTAAATAAGCTTAGTTAGCAATAAAAAGTTGTTTCTTGTTCAAATCATTTTGAAGTGAGTAAAAGGCTTTTCATCATCATTTCTTCAAAGATTATCTTTTAAATGATGAAAAGTTATAAGTCTATGTTGTCCTATTCCTTTTAGGATGGTTTTTTAAGTTACAAAATGGGACTTTGGGTCAATTTTTCCACTTCTATTCTTCATGTTGATTGGATTACAGTGCAAATCGAGTTTTGTTGTGTTGATGTCTTCATTCATTGTCAAATGTTTATAAAGTTCGTTATTGACTTGTAAATGCTTCACTTAGGTTTACCTCCTCAAAATAGCCAAAATTTCCAACTTTCACCTTACCTCAACTCCATTACAACCCTCAAAGTCCATATGAGACCGAGATGCAAAGTTCAAAGGTTACTTGATCAATAAAGTCACTTGGCAAGCATATTGAGAGGGTATTTTACACAAGATGTGAGTGATTAAACCATTTCTTATCTCATTTATGCTCGTGTTTCTTTTATAAACTCCCTCAAGGAGTATTTCGTACGATCATTGTAAATTATGGAGTATATGATGTATTATTAGTTGAAACTCACAAGTTCACTTTAATCTACATAGGTTGCTATTTGAAGTACTTCTTGAAAACTATGCTTCCCTTACTTTCCTTAGTGTTAAAGATTTAGTTCATTTTTCAAAGTTTGTTTAAATCTTTGTTAATCGTTTCCCTGGGGGATTCATCTTTCTGTTCCCGTTCTTCAAGGTTAAGATTGCTTGGGGATAAGCAATGGTTTAGGTTGGGGGAGTTTGATGTAGTGTTTATCTGTTTACTTTTTCTGCACTTTTCTTAGTTAGTTTAGCTAGTTTCCTATCCCTTTTTTCTCAGTTTTTCCTTGTTTATATAGTTTTTATTCTCTTTTCCCTTCCCACATATTTTAGCTTATTATTCCTTGTATTACTCTATTTTATGGGTTATCTCATCTTTGTAGGATTTCCCGGCTGATTCGAAAATCGAGACATTACATGAAATGCGAGGAGTAGTATGTTTTGTAGAGATTTGGGTCAGTTTGATCGAAGTTTAAAGCTTTTGGTCCAGATCCCTTCGGCTTTTGCTCAAGGTTCTAATGATATCGAAAGTTTTACTAGCGATATCGCTAGCTTCCTCGAGCGATGTGGGAAGGCAATGAGAGGTGCTTGGTAACTCATATTCACAAATAACATCAGAGAAAAGCCACTGCCTTAAACAAGGAAAGAAAGGAAAACTGGGGGTAGCGCCCGCTAGGCTACAGGAGCACCCGCTACCCTAGCCTAGAGCCCGCTACCTTCTTGTAGCTCCCGCTACCCCCTGCTCAGGCGAACTTCAGTTTTCTCTTCTTCAACTTGCCCACTTTCTTTGGGTTTAAACTTTAGTATATATATTTGTTTTTTCAGATAGAGAATCATGGATAGAATATGGTTAGAAATATCTAGAACAAGTAGAAGATAATTAAACTCTCATTTTGCTCTCTTGATTAATTGTATTTAATTCGATTAGTGATTAGTTCTTATTCAAATTCATAAGTTGTAATTCAATCTCTTTTAATTCTATTCAAAGTTGTTATTCAAGTATTTTGGGTTAATGTTCTTGGTTTCTTGGGATTAATTTCAAGCTTCTAAGTCTTTATTCTTGGTTTATAATCTTGTATTGGGGGATTATTGGAGTAAGGCTTCTAGGTTCTTTAATTACAAGTATACAAGCTTCATAGTACATTTGTAACTCATCTTCAGTTACCATTTCAAATTATATATTGTGTAGCAATCTGNTTCAAATTACATATTGTGTAGCAATCTTCTTTACTTTAAAGTGTTGTTTTATAAAGCTCTTTATCAAGTTAAACTTGTCATTGTTCTTAATTTGCATTATTTCAAAGGTCATAAGCTTTCTTTATCATGTAAAACTTGTCCTTGTTCTTTTGCTTACATTATTTCAAGTTCATAAGCTTTCTTCTCAAGTTAATCTTGTCCTTGCACTATATTGCTTTTTGTCACACTTATTCTCAAGATTAAACCTTGTCCTTGTTTTCATTACCATTATTGCTTTTGTAGTTTGATTACATCACTTGCATAACTTATTTCCTTACAATAATATTGATAATTAAACAAGCTATTTCGCTTTTTATATCTTTTTTTTTAGTTTAATTTATAATCCATTTTCATAACTTATTTCTTTGATACAATTTGTGATCATGAATAAAAATATGTGTTTAAATAGTAAAATGTGTAGTGAGTAGTTTTAATGATAAGTTGTGGCTAAAACCCTCACCTCCTTCATGACATAAGTAGGTTCTTAGTAAAAACGGAGCTTGGGGGTAACTAGAGTCGTTACATTGGGTTTTAAATCACGTCATCTATGACTTGCTTCCATATATGTCGTCTTAAGTTCCTTAACGTAGGATCGAGAGATGAAGTTGAGTGAAGACTCCCCATGTTTGATTAGTTTGAAAACCATGAAAATAGGTGTTCACGTTAAGGGACGTTACTAATCTTCGTGAAAAAGTGCTTAGGAGCCGTTTTATGCTCTCGCCATGAGAATAGGTCGTGTTCCTAGTTCCGCTCGTCATGCTAGCTCGAGAGAGTGGACATGAATCTTAGAATGACTTCCCCTTGACATTCCCCTCCACGTTCGGTTTAACCTAAGAATTCGCGCCTTCATGTAAAAAGTGAGCGGTGTATCCCTTACCTTATTCGTCTTTAATTTTTAACATTAAATTAAAATAAATCAACATTAGTGACAATCTTTCTTCTAAAATGAAACCGACTTAAACTTACTCCTTAAACCGCCTTAGTGTAAAGACCTTTATCTCGTGGGATTCAATCCTTACTTACCCTTACTAGTAGCCCTAGTGAGCCTTGTATGGTTTATCTTTGGTAGCCACATCAACGAGGTATCAATCAGCCTAAGGTTGAAGCAATCAAATCATGGCACACACCAACGAATGTCTCAGAGGTTTGTTCTTTTCATGGTTTGGCATCATTCTACAGAAGGTTTGTCGAAAACATCTCATCAATTGTTGCTCCTATGACTGAATGCATTATGAAGGATGGGCAATTTGTATGGACCAAAGAGCCGCAGAAGGCTTTTGAGAAGATAAGAGAGATGTTATGCCACACACCTATTCTTGCATTGCCTGATTTCAATAAACCTTTTGAAGTTGAAACAGATGCGAGAATTATGGGAATTAGCGTAGTTTTAGTGCAAGAGAAGAGAACAATTGCTTATTTCAGTGAGAAATTGAATGGAGCAAGATTGAATTATTCCACGTATGATAAGGAGTTTTATGCAATTGTTCGAGCTCTTGATCATTGGAGTCACTGTTTGTGACCTAATCACTTCATTCTACATTCTGATCATGAAGCACTGAAACATAACAATGGTAAGCAGAAACTGATTCCTAGACATGCCAAGTGGGTTGTGTTCCTTCAATCCTTTCACTTTTCTTCTGATTACACAGATGACAAGTCTATTGTGCTGACAGATGCACTTTCTAGGAGGTATTTTCTGATTAGTGTTTTGAATTGCAAACTATTGGGTTTAGAGCTAATCAAAACATACGGTGAATATGATGTGGATTTTTGTCTTGTAATGCAACAATTGGCGAAAGGAGTAGCTGGATCATATGTGTTGCATGATGGATTCGTGTTTAAAGGGAATCAGCTATGTGTGCCTAAATTTTCAGTTAGGGAAATGCTGGTAAGAGAGGCGCATGGAGGAGGCCTTGCAGGGCATTTTTGGATTGCTAAATCATTAAGCATGCTGCAAGAACATTTTTATTGGCTAAGATGATTGGAGATGTGGAAGTTTTGATATCTCAATGTTATATATGTTAGAAGGCCAAGGCAACGTCTCATCACGGTCTATATACACCATTGCCAGTTCCTGAAGGTCCTTGGGAAGATGTATCAATTGATTTCATTGTTGGTTTGCATAGCTTTGCACACTACAAGGACTCTATGATGGTGGTGGACATGTTTTCAAAAATGGTGCATTTCACCCCTTGCCATAATACTTATGATGCTGTTAAGGTTGCCATAAGTGATGTGATTACATGGAGTACCTAAGACCATTGTCAGTGATAGAGATTTAAAATTCATTAGTTATTTCTAGAAATCTTTATGGAAGCTGGTTGGAATGAAATTGCGCTTTATTACTTTATATCGTCCACAAACTGATGGGCAAACTGACGTGACAAACAGGACCCTGGAGTATTATTGTGTAGATTGGTTAGCAAAACTCAGAAGGATTAGGACTTGAAATTTGCGCATGCTGAGTTTGCTTAAAACAGATCAAGTACTTATGCCACTAAACATTCACCCTTTGAAGTTGTCTATGGAGTCAATCCCAAGTAACCAATAGAATAAATGTTTTGTTTGTTTACTAGAAAACAAAAATTCCATAAATTTGAGAGTTAGTGGTTTAATCCTTTATACTCTTGTGTGCAGATACATTAGTGGCTTTGAGAGTGCCTAGGGATTTAATCAAATACTAGTTAATCACCCTAAATTCGTCAGTTCTGGTGGCTAGGCTGTTAGGAATTCGTGGATTTAGTTTTTCATATCCTATGAGTTTTTGTTCATACGAAAATTCACATCAGCCTAGCTCTTGGCTCATCATCACTTTCACTCGTCAATTTCGTTCTGCATTCGTAGTTCTTTTGTTTGTTGCAATGAAAGACCTTTAGTGAATTTTGTAGGAACTTCATCCCACCCTCCTTATTATGTTTAAAGTGATTTATGATTTTAATGAACACCTGAGAATTATAGATCTTTCAACGAGCGCACCAAAAGTTGATCTGAATATTGATAAACCCTCGCCACTCACAATCAAAAAATCAAATTTTAAATTCTCTAAAGAAACACCAAGAATTTCAACGAGGGGTTTCGAGTAAATTTTTGTTTGATTAAAGCTTGTAGCACCCTAAAAATCAAATTTTTCCTCACGTGAATCTAAAGCCTAAGCACCAGTTCACAAAATCAAGTATATTATTTTTGAATGAAAACAATAGAGAAAAAGCGCACAACTTAAAGTTGATTTTATTTCAGCAAAACAATTTTTGTTATTACAACTTAAATTGAAGGCTATTTATAATATAACCCATAAACTAAATCTGAAAACTCCCTAAGAACAAAACAAACTAAAACACCCGTGAAAAAGGACATAAAACACGCCCAACTTGGCCACTTGCACAAGTTGCACAACAAACTCAAGATACGATTGCCACATCATCTTCCATCTTGTTCTTATCTTATTAACAAACTCTAACTAGATTTTTTTCAAACAACTTGACTAACTATTTAACAAACAAGATAATCATAAAAAATTCACTCAAACATCACAAAATTTTCATGATGCCCAAGATCCTTGCACTACAACATAAATGACATTAGGTTACATTAAAGTGGGAACTTTTTTCAAAGGTAACACTTTAGTGTAACACTTTATAATATGTAACATTTTAAATTAACACTTTAACGTAACACTTTATGGTACATAAAACTTCCATTGTAACACTTTTAAAAGGTAACACTTAGTTGGTAACACATTTTGGTTAGTAACACGTACAATTATCTTAAGATACTCTCTTTATATATATTGTGATTTAACTTAATGTAATCTAAAATTATAATATCTTTAATTATAATTATGAAATATTTTTACTAATTCTATTTTGCATAAATTCATTTTGAAAAATGTAGGGCCTGTTTACTTCAATTGAAAGCAGCTGAACTGAACTGAACTGATTGGAGCTGAACTGAACTGAAAGTTTTATATGAAAGATTAATGACTAGCAAAATAAAAGAAGATCTGAACTGAACTGTACTAAATGGAGCTAAACTGAACTGAACTGATTTTAAGCTGAAGTAAACATGCCTATGGTACGAATTAATTATATCAAATTACGCTCTAGTACATCTATATCTATAATCTATACCATATATAAAAGCGTGGGGGGGGGGGG
>PYUH01000978.1:1154742-1241235 GCA_016808085.1 Suaeda aralocaspica
CCGACCTCGTCCAGCATTTCATCGTGGGAATTCCATCCTTCCTTATACCCTTACTGTAGCCCTATTGAGCCTTGTATGTTTATCTTGGTGCCACATCAACGAGGTTATCAATGCCTAAGGTTGAAAATCAAATCATGGCACACACCAACGAATGTCTCAGAGGTTTGTTCTTTCATGGTTTGGTCATTCTACGAAGGTTTGTCGAAAACATCTCATCATGTTGCTCCTATGACTGAATGATTATGAAGGATGGGCAATTTGTATGGACCAAGAGCCGCAGAAGGCTTTTGAGAAGATAAGAGAGATGTTAAGCCACACAACCTATTCTTGCATTGCTGATTTCATAAACCTTTGAAGTGAAACAGATGCGAGAATTATGGGAATTAGCGTAGTTTTAGTGCAAGAGAGAGAACAATTGCTTATTTCAGTGAGAATTGAATGGAGCAGTTGAATATCCCGTATGTAGGAGTTTTATGCAATTGTTCGAGCTCTTGATCTGGAGTCATGTTTGTGACAACTTCACTTCATTCTCATTCTGTCATGAGCCTGCATCATGAAGGACTGTACCTGCTGCACAAGTGGGTTGTGTTCCTTCCATCCTTTCATTTTCTTCTGATTCACCGGACGTCTATTGTGCTGCAGTGCATTTCTAGAGGTATTTTCTGTTAGTGTTTTGATTGCAACTATTGGGTTTAGAGCTATCAAAACTACGATGAATGTGGGGTTTTTGTCTTGTATGCAACAATTGGCGAAAGGAGATGCTGGTCATATGTGTGCATGATGGATTCGTGTTTAAAGGGATCAGCTTGGTGGCCTAATTTTCAGTTGGGAATGCTGGTAGGAGGCGCTGGAGGAGCCTTGCAGGGCATTTTTGGATTGCTATCTTGCATGCTGCAAGAACTTTTGGTCAGATGTGGAGATGTGGAAGTTTTGATCTCAATGTTAATATGTTAAGGCCAGGCAGGCAACTCTCATCACGGTCTTTACACCATTGCCAGTTCCTGAAGGTCCTTGGGGATGTTCTTGATTTCATGTTGGTTTGCATAGCTTTGCACACCCAGGACTCTATGAGTGGGTGGCATGTTTTCAAAAATGGTTCATTTCACCCCTTGCCATAATCTTATGATGCTTGTTGGTTGCCATAAGTGATGTGATTACATGGAGTCCTAAGAACCATGTCACGTGATAGGATTAAATTCTTAGTTTTTCTGAGAATCTTTATGGAGCTGGTTGGAATGGAAGAATTGCCTTTTCTTTTTCTCACTTTCGGGTCCCCTAGCTGGGCACCTGAGTGCCACCCGGATGTATGTTGTATGTTGGTTAGCCACTCAGGGTTGAGCTTGAATTTGCGCATGCTGAGTTTGCTTAAACAGATCCGTCTTTGCCCCCACCATTCACCCTTTGGTGTATCTGGAGTCATCCCCAGTCCCATAGAATATGTTTGTTTGTTCCTCGCACCCCCCCCTTCCCCCAACTTGCGAATTCCTGGTTTACTCCTTTCTCCTCTTGTGTGCAAGATTTACCCTAGTGACTTGAGCGTGCCCTCGGGCTTACATCAACATCCATAGTTTACTACGCCATTCTTCGATCCGTTTCTGGTGGTCGGTGTTCGGCCTTCTTCGGCTTTCGTTTTTCATATCTATGAGTATTTGCGTTCCTCCGAACATCAATCCGCATAGACTCTTTGGCTCCTCCATACCGTTCCCTCGTCCCGTTCCGTTACTGCCACCCGTCGTTGTCGTTCTTTTAACGTTTGTGTGCCATGCCCGCCCCTTACGTGCCTTTGTATCGGCCCTTCAATCCCCCCCGTCCTCATTCTGTTTAAGGCTTGCTGCTTTCATGCCCCCCTACCAAGCAGCGCCATTCAGATTTTCCACAGCGCGCCCCCCCACGTTGCTACTCTTCTTGATCACCACTCGCCCCTCCCCCTCACCCCCCCGTCCACCCCTATTCACTTCTCTCCCGCCACCCCCCCAGCTTTCCACGGCGAGGTTCTCGCCGTCCCTTTTAGTGTTTGCTATGCCGATGATGGTTTAGCCCCCCTCCCCCTGCCATTTTCCCTCCGTGACTCTCAGCTCAATCACAGAGAGCGCCCACCCCACCCCGTTCACCCAATCCAGCTATTCTTTATTGCCCTGCCATCCCTCGCTGCCTCAAAGATGCCCAGCCCTCCAAGTTCGCTTTTATTTCCGCCCCCCATTTTTGTTCTACCCCGTACCTGCCGTGCCTCATTTCCATCTTCCCCCACTCCCCCTACCTCTGACACACACGCCCTAAAAGGAACAAAACCACTTCGAGAACCCCCCGTGCCAACGGCCCTCCCCCACGCCCACTAGGCCCCTTGCCCCAGTTGATCCCACCCCTCACGTACGCATTAGCCCCATCAATGCTTCCCTCTGGTTCTTCTCTTACTCAACCCACAATCTACCTCGTTTTTTCAACCCCCCTTGACAAACCTATTTCAACAAACAAAGATTAATCCTCACCACATTCACTCCCACCACACCATCCCAAGTTTCATGCTGCACCAAGATTTCCTTAGCACTAACCCATACCTGCCATTAGGTTCCCTAAAGTGGGACCTTTTTGCACAGGCCCACTTCGGATAACCACATATGACCTGTAATTTATCCCTTCACCGATTTCCCGTCCCCCTTTCATGGTCCGACATCCCCTTCCCCTACCCACTGTTACAACGGTCACCCTTAGTGGTCCCCCTTATGGGTCGTACCCGCTCCCCCATTCTCTTCCAGATACCTCTCTTATTAATCTCTTAGTGATATACCCTATGTCCTCACATTAGCTCATCTCCTTTCCATTCTCCTTCTGCCCCTTTTCCGCCATTCTCTTTTGACCCTCCCTTCCTTTTGCCCCGGTCGGGACTGTTATTACAATATGCACGCCGCTAGAACTGAACTGCACTGATTGGAGCTGAACTGACAATGAAATAAAGTTTTCTAGGAAAGATTCAGACTAGCCACATCAGAAAGAAGATCTTGGAAACTGAACTGTACTAAATGGAGTAAACTGAACTGACTGCTTTCAAGCTGACGTAAAACGCCGTATGGTACAGAATTCATATACTAAAATCGCTCTAGTACTCTATATCTATAATCTATACCACAATCTATAAAAGCAGTGGGGCGTGGGGGGGGGGGGGGGGGAATACTATTGAGCGAATAGTAACCTTCATTGATTGGTCCTTGTCATCTCCAAAACAGTAAAATCACTAAGCCTCTCTCATACCCTCATGTGCGGCTTTTTTCTTTTTTCTTCTTTCTTCCTTGGTTTCCTTATGACTGATCCTTTTTCCATGGCATTGCATTTCCTTCGCTGGTCCACCAGCCCCTTGCAACCCTTGCCGCCCAAGAGCTCATGGCTTTTTGGTGCCACAAATTTCTGTTTCATTTCCTTCGAATTCGTGGAAATCCCCAAACCCGCCTTTCAAAACCCAAAATCAAAAACTACATATCAAACCTTAAATTAAAAAAAAAAAAAAAAACAAATACGTAACAACGAGTGGATTTTAATTATTTGATTTTAGGCTTCACTCTCAACTTTCGTAGAGCTTTTTTTTTCGCTGTTTCTGAGTTCAAAATTCCACGTTTGTTTTGATTGATCTATTCAATTTAATTTCTTCTCATAACATCTAATTCGGGTTAGGTTAGCTTAGGGTTTTCGGTTTTGATAAAATTTAGATCTATTTAGCTTTGGGTTTTCATTGAATTTCATATTCCAAGGTTCAAATTCATTTTAGGTTTTGATCTACAACAATTTTGAAGATTTAAGAATTTTACGGCTTCAATTTTTGAGGGGTCTCCATTTTTATTATGTATTCGATTTTATGGCTTCCTATTGTACAATTTCAATTTCAATTTGTTTAGTTCAATTTCAATCACGACTAATAGAAATTTTAGGAAATAATTTCAATTTCAATTCAATTTGTATAGAGTGAAAGAAGAAGGTGAAGAACACAGTAATAGCAAAATGAATGTCTAGGTTAGCTTACGTTTTCTGATGCATCTTTTCATTTTTTTTCTTTAAATTACTTTGATTAAGTTCAAATTTATTTGTTTTATTTTATATTTAGTTTTTTCAAATGAATTATTTATTAGTGCTATTATTGTTCAATTTTGTTGTTTGATTACTTGGTTATTTAATTTGTTGGGTATATTATATTATGTTAATTAAGAATTGCATTTTATTTTGTTTGATTGGTTTAAAAGTTATATTTGTGATTCTGTAATAGCAATAGTTTGTGTTCTGAGGCCATTAAAGAGTGATTTGGGATGAGAGGGTGAGGGAGGAAAATTGGTGTGGATGAGGTGTATTATAAGGATCATGAATGGAGGATTCTGATTGAGCGTGTGGAGAGGATGAGCAGTCGAGCGGATGCTAGGTAATTGATTGTGTGGGGGAGGATGAGCAGTCAAGTAGGTGGGGATTTGAGTGTGAGTGGAGGACGAGCAATCAATTGTCTGACAATGAACGAAATCGATGGAAAACAGGTATTGAGCTCGTATGTCATTACCTTACAATTTTGTTTTAGGTATTTATGTGATATTGTTTGAAGTATAGAAGTATAGAATTATCACGAGTGAGTAAAGTAAGCTTTCACCAAACAGGTAATAAACAATTTGAAGATGAACAACAGAAGTGACGCAATAGTGACGTGTGTAATTGCAAAAATGAGCTACGTCCCTCATCAAACTCGATAAAAATACCATCTTAGTATGATTATTTATGACCTTTATCGTTTTTTTTTTCAATCAATTGTTTTTAGAGTTAAGCTTTTCTGGTTTTTTATGTGCTGATATTATTTTTGTGTGAATGTTTCTTTTTGCTTAAGAAATCTTGTATGGTTTTTGAGTTATTAGAGGACTATTGTTGTTCAATTTGCGATTATTTTGGTACAAATTTGATGATCTAAGTGCTTATGATAAGTTGGATATTTCTTATTTTGCTATGAATGTAAAGGAATTTTTTTTTGTCAACAATACACCTAATACATATGGGGTGTTCATTTAACAAAACGAATTTTGTCTATAAAATTTGGAATACCACCGTTGGACGGTGAAAGGAAGTGAGCCTATTGCAAATTCTAGATTTTTTTATATCTTCTTTTTTGTTGTTCGTTGTTGTTAAAGATTCCTCCTTTTCTTTTGTCCCAGTTTAAAATTTAGCATTTTGATCGGAATTAGGCTTGATTCTCTGGTTTATATTGTTTTCATCATTGGAATTCGTAGAATTATTACAATAAATTAGCTTGTAAATCAGATGTTCAAAGGGTTTTTTTTTTTTGGTGGGGTGAACAAAGGTAAGATTTAATGTGAAATTACTTCTATTCTATTAGATGAGAGAACTAAGAGAAGGTTTAATGTGAAACTACCCCCATTTGATGAGAGAACTAAGAAAAGATTTCGTTCCGAATGTTTAATCTATAATCGTTTGGTGTTATTTCCTTATTTTAATTTGGCTAAACTTTAGGAATTAATTGAGAACATTTGGGTTGGTTTTGGTGTAGATCAGAGTTGGTTACCATTGAGTCGATTGAGTTACTCACTCCCAATTCATAACTATTTGTGAGCAGTATTGTTGATTAGTTGATTGTTTAATTTTATTAATCTGTTTGTGATCCGAAGTTGCAAACAAGAAGGTTGAAAGGAGTATATATGAAAAGAATTCATTATCGTCACCCTGATTTTAGATTTTCCGAATTATTCACCATAAAGATATGATGCTTTTCCCTTTTGAATTTTAAAATGGGTTTTGTTTAGTATTAGGTCGAGTACTTTTGGCATAAACTTGTAAATACAAGGTTGTGATTCATTGAGCACTGCAATAAGAGTATCGTTTTATCAGGTGAGTTGGTTTTTTCGAATGAATTTATGGTCAATTGGTCATGTCTGACTTGCAATCATTTGGGTCTTTTGAGATATGTTTTAATATGATTGTGAATTAGTTTGAAAACATGATTATTAAGTTTGTTTGAGTTTGCTTAGATGCTCAATGCTAAATCATGATTTGTTGTTCAATGCTTAGTTATTCGTTTTGGATAGATTTTGATTTAATTTGTGTACACATTAGATTTTGCAAGTTAAAAACCAAACATTAGAAATCATTAGTCTGCTATTATTGTATGTTACTAATTAGGGCGATCCTTATCGGTTAGTGGACTTGACATACCCACATGCAATTCTGACCAGGGGCGGGCCAAGGATTTTGAATTTGGGTGGGCACAAATTATCAAATCAAACAAAATCGAATATGTTAACTAATAAGAAACACATCATTAAAAGAAATGTCATACATCTAGCAAATTACAACAAATTTTTAATACTAAACTATTACATTGCTTCCAAACTATGAAATGGATTAACAATCAATCCTTTTTCAGATATACTATTGAACAATTGAATCCATACCAATATTTACAAATAAAGCTTTTTGAAGATAGTTGGTGTTGACCCATTGTGTTTCATAGTGACAATGGCTAATGTAGGAACTAATTTAAGTTATAATTGTAAATGCATTACCTTAGCTTAAGTCCCAATTGCAACTAATGAGTAATGATATATATCTAATTATTTTTTAGGCTAGTTTGCTTGCAGTTCTTGTGGCTGATATTTGAGTGTTTAGGTGTTGTTTTCGGGGCTGTTATGGTTAAGTCTTGGGGCAAATTTTGTGGCAGTGTCCATGCTGCTATAAGTTTGGACTGAGTTTTTGTGGTGGTAGCTTTGAGGGTATTTGGTGCTATTCTGGGAAGTTTCTTTCAATTTTGGTGCTGTTTAGTTGCTATTTTATGAGGTATATTGATGCCATTTTGTGCTATTTTAGTCGATGGTTTGGTTCTGCTTGTAGGGATGTTATGTTGCAGTTTTTTCTATTTTTTTAATGCAGGTTATATAAGGGGATGTTTAAGGAGCTTTATGATGCTCTTGTTTCTTTTTGCTTATTACAACTCTTACGTAATATCTTCTACTTAATTCTTGTTCAGATTTAGCCCAATCATCCCCTACTACTTAGAATATGAATGTAAACTATGTTCTAGGGTTTCCATTTGACGAAATTAATTATTACGATTTGTGAAATTATTAGTAGTATAGACTTGAGGATATAATCAAGGATTACACATCTATTTGACAATTAATTGGATTGCTTATGTTTAAATAAGAGTTTATTTTGGTGAGAAAATTGTATATTCATGGTTCTTTCATATCTGAGAATTTTGGTAAAATGACTCTAAGATTAGATTTGAATTCTATACTATAGGATACAACGCCTAATGAGAATTTAAAGGTTGTATATTGTATGTTTGTCATTCATATCCAATGTGAAGTTTCATTAATGAACTCTTGTGGTTGTTGATTATTTCATTTGTAAAGACACATCTTATGAGTGTATTTTGTCTAATCTCTTTATTTATTGTTGTGATTCGTCTTTTTTCCTTTTGTTTATATTTTGAGTCATCTCTCCATGTTTTCTCAGTAAGACTAAAATCACCCTTGTAACTTGACTTTGGTTTGTGAATAATTACTTCTCTCTTTCCTAATTATTTTTTTAATATTTATAGGAGCAAAATAATGATCATAACCATTAGTTTGAGTAAGCAATAGGCAACATAAGCAAGTAAGCAACGAGATTGAAGATGGAGTAATTAATGAAGACTATTACACATTTAGGAGTAGTTTGAGACTTATTTTTAGATTAAATCATTTGCTATGGGTGTTTTTAAGTACATTATTTTAATTCAAATGTCTTTGAATGACTACCATCAGTTTCAATTTGAAATGACTGGGGTGTATTTGCACATAGTTATTTGATTTATATATTAATCAACAATTATTATTATTATTATTATTATTATTATTATTATTATTATTATTATTATTATTATTATTATTATTATTATTATTATTATTATTATTATTATTATTATAGGATTAATAAAAAAAGTGTTACATATGTTGATCGACAAATGTTACATATTACTAAATATTGTGTTACTTTAGAACTAGTTTAGTGTTACATAAAGTTATAAATATGATACATAATGTTTATGAAAGTGTTACTAAGGTTAACGGATATGATATTAAAAGTATAAACAGTGTTACCTATAGTATTCAATGTAACAATTTTAAAATGTTACAACATATTTTAAAAAGTGATACCAAAGTAGTTTTAAGTTACACTTTTTCAAAGTGATACCATTGAACATAAAAAGTGTTACCTTTGAGGATAGATATCATAAGCAGATGTTTCACTTGAAAAGTGTTATTCGTTGTCCAAGAAAACACTTTTAATCCTTTATGTAACACTTTAAGGGTGCTACCTAATGTCATTTATGTTGCGGTGTTGAAAATCGTCCAAGAACTCGCGCCAAATTAAAGCTGCGCTGCTTCTTCCGCAATTTTCAACTTTCCTTCCACTCTTCAACAAATGCTTCAAGATTCAATCTTTTAATCAATAAACCTTTAAGAAACCATTCTCCATGTATTTTAGGATGATTATGATAGACCCAACAAGAAATGAAAACTTGTGTGCCTGAAATGACATAAATCCTAGCAACTGCAGTGGGATAAACCCATAGGTAAAAACTAACTTATGCTACTATAAACACTGTATGCACTTAGTGAGGATTTTTAGTTACATGTGACCATGCACACAAAAATGTTAGCCTTCGATGCACCAAATTCCTTTATGTCACCAAAGGCCAGGCCACCAGTTCACCGAAGTATGCATCCTTCTTAGCTGCATCCATCAAACCATCGAAATTCTCTTGATTATATATACCTTGATTCATATCACTTTAAGTAGCACCTTATCACCAACTTCAAACAGATATCTTGACGTTTTTGGTCTGCATAAGACTTATGTCTATCCTGTGCTACTTGGATCTTTTCTTGTATCACTCTTACCTTGTTGCTAGTTTCTCCAACCAACTGAAGTCCTAGAATCACTGTCTTATTTAAGTCACTCCAACATAAGAGACTTCTGCATTTCCTTCCATACAGGGTTTATAACGTGACATGCCAATAGTTTCATGGTAACTATTATTTTATGAGAACTCACACAAATCCAAACAATCTTCCCAATTCTCTTGAAAATCCATTATACAAGCTCTCAGCATGTCCTCCGAACTCTTTATGGTTCTCTCTATTTGTCCAGCAGTTGCTGGATGGAAAGTTGTACTCATTTTCATTGTTGTACCGAATTTCTCCTAGACACTCATCCTTAATTTCGAAAGACACCTAGAATACCTACATGACACGATATACTTTAGGACTCCATGTAGCCTCACAACATGCTTTTATGTAAGCCTTTGCAAGTTGTTCCATCCTCCAAGTCTCCTTCATCAGTATAAACACCGCTAATTTAGTAAGCCTGTCCACCACACCCATATGGTATCATTTTGATTCCTCGACTTTAGCAAGTAGGTTACAAAATCCATTGATACGTAATCCCACTTCATCCTGGTATCTCAAGTGGTTGAACTTCCCGTTGTGGTCTTTTATGGTCAAACTTAACCTTTTGAGAAGTAAGACGTTTGCTCACGAATTCAACCACTTCTGTTTTCATTCTAGGACACCAATACACCTTTTTCAAATCCTTATACAGTTTATCACCTCTAGGATGAACTGAATATGGTGTATTATGACCTTCTCTATAATCTTCCGTTTCAAATCTTCATATTCCTATGGTACATACCACCTTTCTTTATACCTCAAGTTCCATCTTCATGGATTTTGAAGTCGATAGCCTTTCCTGCCTTCAATTTCTCCTTTATTCTATCGAATTTCACATCTCCATCCTGATTCTCCTTAATCTCCTCAAACACTATTGGTTGGATACTAAGATTACAAGGTACTCCTTCCAATTCTCCCTTTTCACTGTCTCCAAATTCATTCTCTCCATGACTATACATATACAACTCGTTAGCGAACACTAGAGAATTCACCCCATGCTTCGTTTTATGACTGAGAGCATCCGCTACCACATTTGCCTTCCCTTCATGGTATTGGATATCTAAATTAAAATCCTTTATCAATTTAAGTCATCTCCTTTGTCTCACGTTCAAATCCTTTTGAGTGAAAAAGTAATTTAAGAACTTGTGGTTCATGTAGATTCTACACTTTAGTCCATCTAAATAATGCCTCTATATCTTCAAAGCAAACACGATCCCTACTAGCTAGAGATTGTTGGTGGGATAGTTTACTTCATATGGCTTTAACTGACTCGAAGCATACATAATCACCTTTCTATTTTGCATTAAAACACATCCCAAACCATTTTTAGAAGAGTCACTATACATATCATAAGAACGACTCCCATTCGGTAATGTCAACACCGTAGCTATAGTCAAACGCTCCCTTAAGTTCTAAAATTCCTCCTCACATTTATCACCCCAAATATACTTACAATCCTTCTTCAATAACTTTTCTAGAAGCTTTGTGGAAACAAAAGAGTATGTTGCACCAGAATCAAGCAAAACTTTAACAGGAAGAGAGTGAATAGAAAAAGTACCAGTAATCACATCCTTATTAATTAGTATCAGCTTCACTTCGAGCCATCACATTCAGCTTACGAGTGTTTGAGGTCTTAGTCTGTCCTCCTCCATTCCCACTCCAATTCCTATTCCCAGCTTGAGGTGTCCCCTTTCCTCCCATATTTCCTTGGAAACCTTTTTGCTGTCACGCAGCTAAGTTCCCCCTAGCTTGAGAATTTTGTCCCTCCTTTCCTTGTTCTTAGAGAAGCACTCATACTCACGGTGTCCATGTTTATTACACAACCGACAAGTCACTCGGTTCCCTGTACAGTCCTTTCTCGGGCGATTGTTAGGACACTTCTTCCAAAAGTACACACGCCCTCCTTGACTAGCTACCTGAGTTCTATTCCCATTTCCAGAAATAGGCTTCCCAAAGTTTCCCCTATTATTTTGGAAGTTATTGTTGAAACGAGGTCTCTTATATCCACCATGATTTCCTTGTTTGTTGAAGTTTCCTCAACCATCCTTCCTTTTCTCCCTCTTCTCACCTTCCTTGTATACCTCCTTCTTCTTTTGGTCTATGGCATACAGGTGAGCAGCTCTACCATATAAATAATCCAAGGATTCAAAGATCTATCCAGCTAATTATGACTGTAAGTATAAGGGTAACCCTCTTTCAAACCGACTAGTCTTCTACCTCTCAGTTGCAACACCTTCAGGACCAAACCTAGACAATTCTATGAACATAGAGTAGTACTCAATGAAAAAATACTTCCCATCTTAAGCTCTAGAAACTCCACAGCTTTTTGTTTCTGAAGAAACAAAGGATATAACTTATTACGAATTTGCTCCTGAAACATATCCCAATGAAATCCTGGTAAGGCCCTTATTACAGCCTCATTTTGTGACCACCATAGATCAACTTCTCCTCCCAAATAGTAAACAACATGGTTCACTTTAAGCTCCTCTGGACACTCTACTACCCCAAACAACGTATTAAACTCTCTCAACCACCCCTCTAGAATAGTTGGATTGTGCTCTCCCTGGTAAGTGGGTGGCATACTTTGAGAAATCTTCTTGAAAAGTTCCCCAGCACGGTCACTATCATTTCCATTTCCTCTTGCAGCTAACTTTTCAGCTACAGTAACTGATTTCCTCACTACTTCATTCAGCTGATTGTTGTTATCTTCAGCCATTCTATTTCTCCTGTAGAGGAAAAGACATTTATATTAAATTATGTGTAACAATAAGTTAGGACAACATTAACTTATAACATAAAACACTTTCTTATTTCGTCCCATAAAAGAAGTTTCATTCTTTTAAAACGAATCATTCACTTTGTTTTGATGGTTTACACAACCATTAAAATAAGAATAAAGCATATAAGAAATAAAAATAGTTCCCTTGGTTCTATTCTTGTTGAGACTTTATTTCATAAAAGAAATTTATTACTTAACTCTTCTTATCATATCCTATGGCTCACTGCCACTTATTCGAACAAATGTAAACAACAACTTCAATTGTTCAACTAAACATCAAAAAAATTAAACAATATCTAAATCATATCTAAACAAAGTCTCTAAACATTAACATTATCTTTCTTATCGCTTGACATAACATATTTCTTTGGTATGAACTCAGAATCATTCTTAGTGCCAACCTCCATTTCTTCTTCTTCTTCTTCCATTTCTTCCTCAGGATCTGATTCTTCTTCATCTTCTTCGGAATCGGTTACCAAATCAACATACACTGGAACTACTGGGTCTGGGTTCTCCATTTCATAATACGAACTATCCCTTGACTCATTAGTCTTCGAACCCGTAGTAGTCTCGTTCACCATCAGGTCTTCACTTCCTTGGCTATCTTCTTGGTTTTGTGTGGGCGGGGTCTCATTACTTGCATTCATTTCCTAATACTCCTGCTCTTTCCTAGCAATGTACCCCTCCATGAATCTCCAATCACAACCCCATTGGCCAACAACATCCTTATACGTAAAATAGTTCGGAAGTCCTCCAGCAAAGTGGAAATCACTAAACTTTGCCTAGATTTCTAAATCAGGTGAACTGTCGGGCAAGCACCTAACAATCAGGGCTGTTACATGGTCGGGCTGATCCCATTGTGGCAACTTCAACACAGTACTCATATACCAATAGTAGAACCATATTATCCAGACATATTGGGGCAGAGTTTCGTAGTCTTTCTTCTCCAAAGTTCCTATTTTAGTAACTTTACTAGGCATACTATATGACATCCCGCACAAAACTTAAGACTAATGGTCCATCCTTCCCAAAACAAAACAAAACAAAGTAGCAGTTCCACAAAAGGGATCTTGTGGCTAACATACAATTTCCATTACACCCAACTATACACATAAGCAGCACCTTAAACATGAACTTTAATGCATGAAAGAACAGAAATAAAGTGCATCCTACATGCCCAAACTTCCTACCCATGCTCACCACATGGTATTAATGCAATAACACATAATACATACCTTAATTTCATGTATACCTGCACACATAATTTATTTTTTTCAAAACTTTCCATTTTCGGAAATTACTGTTTTTAGAAAAATTTCGTTTTCAAAAACTTTCCAAAACAAGAAATTCCTTTCGAAAAGTAAAATTTATTTTATTTCAAAATATAAGCTCTGGTAACCACTTTCTAACACCTTGGAATATCGTAACATCTTACCTCATATTTTTCCGCAAAACATGTTATAAATATTAAGGATTATGTTTATTAAAACTTCTAAATATGGAAAAACCAAAGTATTACCGCCACCGTGATAATGACTAAGGCATTTATCAAAGTAATACATCGGAAGCCTTAAAACCAAAAACCAATTAAAAACTAACTTCAAAACAATCTAAAAATAAGTGTCAACTTTAAAGTAAAATAAAATAAAGCAACATCCAAAGCTAACAAAAACCATATTAATGGCCCTAAAAAAACCATATTAAAGCTAAAAATCAAAGCTAAAAGTCTTTAAAACAACATCCAAACTAATAGTTAGTACTTCATAAGCAATATAAAATAAACTAAAGCTACAAAACACAGCAAGCGCTCTCACTCCAATTATCTTCAATTTAATAGTTAGCCACTGACAGCTAAGGTGATTCAGAATTAATCTTATGTGTGTCCTTTAATTATACTGAACCTCTTTTACCACACATTAGCTGTCAGTGGCTAACTATTTACTTTCTTCTCAAGCACACACTAAACTGTGAGTGGCAACTTGTATAAATTCATCACTTCTTTTAATCATGTGAATAACAATTCACAACTACCTTTCTTGCTTATTTAGTAACTAACCAACTCTAAAATAACTTCCTTTCTTGATTCATAAACTATTGGCCAAATTAAACTAATCATAACATTACAATTCGATCTTATAAAAATTCATATTACTATTTAGCATGGAATGTCAATCATATTATAAAAATCGTGCTTCTAATTAACTTGTCATGCACACAATTCATGATTCAAACAAGCATAACAATATTTCATACAAATAAGGATCATCAAAGCATGAATTCTAGTTCCTGTGTTTGTCTTTAGTACGTACCTTGTAAAACAATGGTGCTCTGCCGCAACTTCTAGAAGTGGACTAGATCAAAATCTCGAACATAAGGAAAACTGAAACTAAATTAAAACCTTGTTGATTAAGTTGTACAACAACTATAAACTAACTTCTATATTGGAAACTTGTGTAAAACATTCCTTATAAGGTCTATTCAATTCCATACTGCACTTTAATATTCTATTGTATAATTACTTGGTTGTCAGGACTTACTTATGCTTTATAAAACCTTAATATAAATTATATACCACTTTAGAAAAGTGGACAGCAATTTAAAATTACTGAAACTCCTTGAAAAACTTCAAAAACAACATAGATCAATCATACAATGTATCACTTAATTTATATGATCAATTTATGCTAATTACATACTTTAAAGGAAAAATTCATAAATATAATCCCAACTATGGGCGTTCACCTAATAAAAGACTGAACTTCGATTAATACAAAAATGGATCCAACTTTCATGCTCATTTTCCAATTTCAGGCCCTCCTAAATTTTAACCTATAAAATCAAGTAAATCTTGTTAATTATCCGGTTTTTTCTTAACCTTTCGAGGTTTCGAGTGGAAGAGATGGTTGTGGTGGTAATTTCGGGTGGTCCTGCTTAAGCAAAAATCGGATAATTAGCAAGATTTACTTGATTTTACAAGTTAAAATTTAAGAGGGTCCAAAATTGGAAAATGGGCATGAAAGTTGGGTTCATTTTTGGATTAATCAAAGTTCGGTCTTTTATTAGGTGGACGCCCGTAGTTGGGATTATATTTATGAATTTTATTACTTTAAATGCCTAATTATTCAGTTTATAAAAGTCTGGACTGCATGTTAAACATGCTTAAAATCACTTTTAAACTTCATAAAACATATTGAAAATTATATGTAACACCATAGAATTAATATGTGGTCATTCTAGCATAATATGAACACTTAAAACTTTCGTTAACTTGTATTTATAAAAATTTCAGATTTATTTATTAACTTTAAAGTCATGAAAAACTCATAAAAACATTATAAATTCATGGCAAAACTCTTCTACAATCAACTAACATAGTTATGAAACCAATCTATACTTTAGAATAATTTTTAATAAGCCAAAACATATTCATAATATATACTCTATTGAATTTCATGATTATAAAATTTGGACAACAATTTATTTTATAGTTAAAGCCTTTGAAAATCAATTCAAACTTTATAAAATCATCATAAATTCACATAACAATAATTCTTGATCATAATATTGTTGTTTAAATCATAAAAGCTAATAAAAATAAAAACTTTTATAGTTTATAAACCCTATATAAAATTTCATGAACAACAAATTAATTCACGTCTTGAAACAAATCATAACTTTATTAAAACATGATTAAAACTTATATAAGCATGATGAAACATAAATATGTACATGAATTTGCAAGTTTGGATCAAAAAGAAAGAAGGAGAACTTTTCTTATTTTTTATAAAGTTCAAAAAAATACCAAAGGGGGAGAGTAGGGCTGCCGGTGGTAGCGACGGTGGTTCGGCAAGTGGCGCGAGGTGGCCGGCGGTGGTCTGGTAGGCACGGTTTGCGAGGTAAAAAAACGCTCAACTCTCTTTTTTTTCCTTCTTTTTCCGAAAACCAAAGTAAAAGAAATTTTTTTTTTCGGAAAAACACTTTTGTTTTTGTTTCTCTCTTTTTCTCTTAAGATTTTTGGAATCCTAATGACAATTTATGAGCATGAAATCTGAAATTTTGGGCTTCAAAGGGTATTTTTAGGCCCCAAAGTAGGATTTGGTAAAGCCCATACTTATCATAACAAGTGGAAATTACCTTTAGACCCTTACCTCATAATAAATTAGGAAACTCATGTAAATTCTATTTTTAGAAGCCTTTTAAAACATTTCATAAAAAAATATTATCTATGAACACAATTAATTATTTTTTATTAAAACTTATTATTATTTATTTATTTGTTATTATTATTATTATTATTATTATTATTATTATTATTATTATTATTATTATTATTATTATTATTTTATTTTTAAGATTCCCATTGAACAGAATTTTTCAATAAAAATATTAAAATTATACAATTAAAATACAAAGATACTTTCTTAAAATACGTGAAAATATGGGGTATTACATACGTAAATCACGAAGACTATGCAAAACATGATTAATATTAAATTAAAAGAAAAGTATAACACACGTACTTTTTACCGTTGGCATCTCTTCACCTGTGCATAGACTCAATTCATATGATATTATTTATTATACTTATACAATGGATTTCGCATCTAACAGTTTTCCTTTCCATTAAAATCCCCCTATTATGCACCAACTTGGGAGAAACTCCATCAAGGTGTTACCTATATCACATATAGTGACGGTATTCCAACGCATTAAAAATATAAAAGAGTACAAGGTCTTGTACCCCAATTAGAAGTCATATATCATTGTTCCATACGACTCCCCCCATTGTTCATACTCAAGGTATATATGTTCCAAAAGATTTGGTACAAATCATCTTCCGTTTTAAGTGATTAACAGGTTGAACAATATTATGACTCACAAACAACAACACATAGAACCATACATGGCATTAAACAAAGCCACATAAATTATCTGGGATTTAAAGTAATTATAAAAATAATTATGTGTGTCATTTATCTTTCTTCACCACACATTAAACTTTGAGTGGCTATAAAATATTTGCTCGCTAAACATTTATTAAACATGTCAATAAAAATTCGCAAACTACATTTCTTGTTGTTTAAGTAACTAACCAACTCAACTATCTTCCTTTTCTTCTTTATTAACTGTTGGCAAATTTTAAAAATGTAACTTTAACATTCAATTACTGAAGATAAATTGATAATGCTATAAACGTGGAATGTCAACTAAATATAAAAAACATACTTTCAAACTAGCATACTTCTCATGGAAGTCAACCAAACAACAAGTCATATTTACATACATAGCATGTAAAATCAACAACCAAGCATGAATTTTACTTTTACTTTCGCCTTTAATATGTACCTTGTATTGTAGTGGTGATCCGCCACAACTCCGAAAAGTCAACTAACTCGAATTCTCCTACATCGAGAAAAATCAAAACTAAATTGAACCTTGTTGACTAACTTGTACAACAATTCCAAACTAACTTTTTATGTTGGAAACTGGTCCAAAACATTCCGTATATGGTCTCTATTGAATTCCATACTTTATTTTAATTTTTCTTTTGCAAAACACTTGATTTTCGACAATTTTCTAAAACTGGCAGCTTCATAAAATTACTTGAAAACACTTTAAAACTCTTCGAAATATCATATTTTGAACATAAAATATTATCTTTACGTCCTAAGATCATCATTCAATATTTTGCTGCATTTCACTAGACCAAAAATTTCATTTAACAGCGGTAGATTAATAGCGGTTTTGAAGTGGACCGCTATTAAATCTTAGAAATGAACTTTAAATGGCGGTTTTCAAATAACCGCTATTAAAACATTGAGCAAAAACAAATTAATAGTTATTTTTGGACAAGAACTATTAAAAGCAAGGGATGGTCAATCAAATGACAGTAGGTTAAAAACAACCGCTATTAAAGATAGTTAAGAAAAAATTCTAGAATATATTGGCACCAAAGATTTCAGCTTTCCTCTACAAAAAACCCTAACTCCATCGCCTCTTTTTCTCTCTCTACATAATGTTCGATTCACATAAGTAATCTAAATATCTCCGAATTTGCATCTAAAATTTTTTAATTAAATTCCTGATTGATTATATAGATTTTTCAACCATTTATATTGTGAACTCAAAACCATCGAAAGTTCTTCTCTTTCCAATTTTCCATGGGATTGGTCCGAATAATTAAGATCCATAAAAGGCCCTTTTGGTCAAATCGTCAATATCAACTTTGATGTTGGCGCTAATCGTTATCAAGCGTTCATCCAATATGTAATTTCTTCCTTAATCTTTGATTTTTTATTTAATTTTGGAAATTACTGCATTTGGAATTTCGTAAAGTTGTTGTTCTTTTTCAGTTGAATGGTTTAATTACGTTGTTTTTATAAAAAATTTAGAAATTTCCCTTAGATGCACATTTTTGTTTAGATCTAAAGTTTTCTATGTTTGTTCAAGTTTGAACTTAGTTGTGTTTATGTATGTTTTAATTTTGGTGTTTATTGATTCAATATTTCCGTTTGGATTGTAATGGTTCTGGAAAAATGAGTAATAATTATGCAATTTTTTACTTGGTTTTTCTGTAATGATTTTCGTTGTTACTGATACGTAGAAGTTTTTCTGTTTTGTTTTTTGCAGATTGAAGAAATCAAGTGGACACATCATGAATTTTTGATAGAGTAGTATAATTTTTTTTCATATTCATTGCAAACTTTGTGCTCTATTAAGTATTTATTATATGAACATGTAATTTTCTAATTCTAAATGTAAATTTGTTTTTGTAGACAATATGATTCAAGTAATAAAAAATATATCAAAGATCTATTTTTTGTTCATTCTCAAATGAAATTATTTTGATCCTATTTTTATGCGGTAGTTCATGAACCTGTAAACGTTTTTTTTTATTACTAACAATTGTTTTTAATGGCGGTTACATTTGGACTGCTATGAAAAGATATACTTTTAGCGGCGGTTGTTTCAGCGCTCTCATATGATATGATACTTTGAATAGCTCTTTGCTTGATGGCGGTTATAAAACCGCTATTAAAAGGATTTTCAACCGCCATTAAAAGACTTTTTTGTTGTAAATAGTGATTACAAATAATTATAACTGATTATGTCACATGCTACTACTTTTATTAGGTATAAACATTAGTTAATAAAAATTTACAGCTTTATTTATTCATTTAAAACTCCTTAAAATCTCATCAAAACATCATAAATTAAGCATAAAACTCTTTTACAATATAATACCATCATTATACATCTAATCTATGCTTTAAAATAATTTTTCATAAAGTATAACATGAATATATTTACTCGAAGTTTTCATGACTTACAATATATGACAGCCATATTAAACAACTTAAAGACCCTTAAAAACAAATCTAAACTTGATTAAAGTATTACAAATTCATACTACAACAATTTATGATCATAATATAAAAGTTTAGATCATTAAAAACCATAAAACTACAAATTTCATGATTTCATAAACCCAATTTAAAATTTCATACTTCCTCCGTTCCCTATTTTTCTTTACATATGTTGTTCTGTGATGTTCCATATTTTTCGTTACTAAACAACTTTATTAGGTTTATAATTATTTTTTATTAAGATGGACCCCACACATCACCCACTTGATTAGTTGCAAGTTGTTTTTCTTTCATCAATTATTACCCCAATTTAACCATAATAAAGAGGTAAATAGTGACGGACAAAGAAAATAGGGAACGAAGGGAGTAAACAACTTATAAATTATACTCTAAACATAATCATAACATTATAAATATCATAAAACCTTGATTAACATAATTATAAATATGAATTTTGCAAGATTGAATTAAAAAGAAAAGAGGAAAAAAAGTTATTTTAGTGCTCGAAAATTACCAATGGGGAGGAAGAAAAAGCGTGACCCGCGGTGGTGCAAGGCGGTGAAGGGAAGGACGTCGGCGAGGGAGATAGGTGAAGAAGGGAAGCGACGAAGAGAGGAGCAAAGAAATTTTGTTTTTGTTTTCAGAAATTTTCGATTTTTGTTTTGTTTTTTTTTTAATCCTAATTCACTAGATTGCAAAATAAATGTGAAACTTTTGGTATTAAGGGGGTATTTATAGGCCCAAAATAGGTTTTGGTGCAATTACATAAACACCCTTAGTGTTTGAAATCAATTTTGTGCCCTTGTTTTAAAACAATTTAGAAAGCTCTAAAAATTCTTTTTTTGGAAACTTTATAAAATATTTAATAAAACTCAAAGTGACATGAAATATAATTCATAGTGTTTCGAAAACATAAAATAATTATTTTAATTATCAATTAATTTAAATTTCTTTATTGAACTTAAATTTTCAATTAAAATACGTGAAAATATGGGGTATTACAGTCTACCCCCCATAAAAGAAGTTTCGTCACGAAACTTTATGCAAATTATTCTATGGAACTAGAATAGGGACTACGTTTACATTAAAATTTTTCATTTTTATCCTATGTTCTTGTGGACTTTAGACATTTAACTCCTCCTTTCCTTCACAACTTTTAGTAAGCAGACATAAATCTTTCATAAACTTTACTAAAGATGTAAAAACTTGCAAAATTTACTGTCAAAATGCGCGAAATTATATGTTACTCTACCCCCCTTAAGAATCGAGTTACGTCCCGATAACTCTACTAACCTGAAATCACTCAGGAAACTTTTCTGTCACCATATCCTCAACTTCCCATGTTGCTTCTTCTTTTTCTTGGTTACCTCACAACACCTTCACCATTTTGACACTTTTCCTACGAGTATCCCGACCTTTACTATCGAGTATTTTGATTGGCTTCTCTTCATGGATGAAACTTTGGTCTAACTCTATTATTTCAGGTTGCAACACATGTCACTCATCCGACACACACTTTCTAAGTTGAGACACATGAAAGACATTCTGAAATTTGTTCAACTCTATTGTTATTTGGTAGTGCTAGCTTGTAGGCGACATTTCCAAACCTTTGTAGGATCTCATAGGGTTCAATATATTTCGGGCTCAATTTCCCATTCTTTCCGAACCTTATTACCCCTTTCATTGGCGATACTTTAAGTAACACCTTATCATCAACTTCAAACACAACTTCTTGACGCTTTTGGTCCGCATAAGATTTATGTCTATCCTGTGCTACTTGAATTTTTGCTTGTATCACTCTTGCCGTATTAGTCGTATCCTCAATCAATAGACATCCTAAAATCACTATCTCACTTATGTTACTCCAACGTAAGGGAATTCTGCACTTCCTACCATATAGGGCTTCAAAGCTTGCCATGCCAACACATGCATGGTAGCTATTATTCTACAAACAATCCTCCCAATTCCCTTGAAAATCCAAACACTCCTCCCAATTTCCATGAAAATCCATTAAACAAGCTCTAAGCATGTCCTCCAAAGACTGTATGGTTCTTTCTGTTTGTCCATCGGTTGCTGGATGGAAAGGTGTACTCATTTTCAACATTGTATCGATGATCTCTTGTACACTTTTCTAGAATTTCGAAAGAAACCAAGAATTCCTATCTAACACGATATCCTTTGGAACTCCATGTAGTCTCACAACATGCTTTATGTAAGCGTTTGCAAGTTTTTCCATTCTCCAAGTCTCCTTCATCGGTACATCAAGTGGTTAAACTTCTGCTTGTGACTTATTATGCTCAAATTTCACCGTTTGACAAGTAAGACAGCTACTCACGAATTCAGCCGCTTCCCTTTTCATTCTAAGCAACCAATACACCCTTTTCAAATCCTTATACAGTTTATCACCTCGAGGATGAACGTAGTATGGTGTATTGTGACCTTCTTCCATAATCTTCCATTTAAAATCTTCACATTTACGTGGTATACACCACCTTCCTTTATACCTCAAACTTCCAACTTTACGGATTTTAAAGTCCATAGCCTTTCCTACCTTCAATTTCTCCTTTATTTTATCCAGTTTCACATATCCATCCTGATTCTCCTTGATCTCCTCAAACACAATTGGTTGGATACTAAGATTACAAGTATTCCTTCGAACTTCCTCATTCACTATCTCCAAATTCATTCTCTCCATGTCTCTACACAACTCGTTATCGACCACTAGAAAATTCACTATATGCTTCGTTTTACGACTTAGAGCATCCCCTACCACATTGGCCTTCCCTTGATGGTATTAGATATCTAAATCATAATACTTGACCAATTCAAGCCATCTCCTCTGTCTCTTGTTCCAATCCTTTTTAGTGAAAAAATACTGTAAGCTCTTTTGTCCGTGTATATCCTATATTTCACCCCATACACGTAGTGCCTCCATACCTTCAAAGCAAACTTGATCGCTGCTAACTCGAGATAGTGACTGGAATAGTTTGCTTCGTATGGGTTCAATTGTCTTGAAGCATACGCAATCACTCTTCTTTTTTGCATTAAGACATACCAAACTTTTTTCGGAAGCATCACTATACACGTCATAAGAACCACCCCATCTGGCAAAGTCAGTGTAACCCCTTGGAATTTCCTAACTTCCTTCTCTAGATTTTCCGAAAAACATAATATAAATATTAAAGAATAAACTCCAAAATAACGAGGAAAAACAAAAGCATTACCGCCACCGTGATACCGGCTAAGACATTTATCAAAGTTTTGCAGCGGAAGTCTTTAAAACCAAAACCAATTTAAAAACTTGAACTAAAAAACAATCTCAAAACTAAAATCAAACGAACACCCCAAAAGAAAAGTCAACTTAAAACATTATTACACTTCGGAACCATATTAATGGCCCTTCAAAACAAAAACTCAAACTTTGGAAATAAAAACAACATCTGACAATAAGTAAATTAAATTTTTAAGCAATTAAATTAAGAAACTACGAAGGCTACAATGTAAGCACTCTCACTCCATCCCAGCATAAATGACTTATGCCCACTTGTACCTGTAGCTTTTCTTATTCTAGACAAATACTCGCCAACAAGTGGGTCATCATAGGGCCAAGTCCAAGGCAAAGCCATGCATACAAAACAAACAGTCAGCAGAGCTGATTACATAACTACTAAAGACTATGCAACATGAACAAAATAATATAAAACCATACACAAATCTTACCATTGACAACTCTTCACTTGTGCATATACTCAACTTAAAAAAATTAACAGTTATATTTAAACTTTTGATTTTGCATCGAACGGGTTTCCTTTCCTCTAAAGTCGTACTGGTTACCAACTTAGGAGCAACTGCAAGAAAGCATTACCTATGTCACATAAAGTAACCGAATTCTAGGGAATTAAAATTATAAAAGAGTACAATGCCTTTCACTCCAATTAGAAGTCATGGATCTCTGTTCCAAACGACTCCTCCTATTGTTCATACTCAAGGTACTTACGTTCCAAGAGTTTTGGTGCTAATCGTCTTTGACTTTACCTTATTAACCAGTTTATCAAGGATATGACTCTCATTGAACAACACATAAAAACATGCGCAAAGCCAAGCAAGCCATATTAATTATCTTTGATTTAAAGGGATTCTGAAGATAATTCTATGTGTGTCCTTTAATTAAACCAAACTTCCTTTACCACACATTAACTGTGAGTGGCTAACTATTTACTTTCTCCTTGACCACACATTAAACTGTGAGTGTTAACATGTATAATAATTGCTCATTAACTTCTTTGAACTATGTGAGTAAATATTCACAAACTACTTTTCTTAATGATTAAGTAACTAACCCACTTAAATAATTTCCTTTCTTCATCAATAAGCTATTGGCCAATTTTAAACTGATCATAACATTCCAATTTAATCTTGCAGAATTTATATTGCTATAATTTCACAATCCAAACAAGCACAACAACATAGCATGTAAGATCAACCAAGCATGAATTCTAATTTTTATGTTTGCCTTTTGTACTTACGTACCTTGTGTTGTAGTGTTCATCTGCCACAACTTCTAAGAGTCCACTAAATTGAAGTTTCCTACATAGAGAAAAACCGAAACTAAATTAAAACCTTGTTGACTAAGTTCTACAACAAATCTAAACTAACCTTCTACATTGGTAACTTGTCCAAAACATTCCCTATATGGTCTCTATTCAATTCCATACTTTATTTTAATTTTTCTATTCAAAATACATGATTTTCGGTAATTTTTCAAAAATGGCAGATTTGTGAACCTTCTGAAAAACACTGTTAAACCTTTCTAAATATCATATTTTGATCATAAAACACTAGTCTTATCCTAAGATCAATATACAATACTTAGATGCATTAAAAATAATTATATCTTATTATATTACATGTTAGTATTTTTATTAGGCAGAAATATGTGTTAATAGAAATTTACAGCTTTATTTATTCATTTAAAACTCATAAAACATCATAAATTCATAATAAAACTCTTTTACAATCAATTAACATCATTATGAAACAAATCTATGCTTTAGAATAATTTTTCATAAACCAAAACATGTTCATAATATTTATTCTAACAATTTTCATGATTACAAAATTTGGACAGCAATATAATTTATGTTTAAAGCTTTTAAAAATCAATCTAAACTTCATAAAGTCATCATCAATTCAACAAATAACAATTCATGATTATAATATTGAAGTTTAAATCATTAAAACCCATAAAATCAAGAATTACGTAATTTTATAAACCCTAATTTAAAATTTCATGATCAACAAATAAATTCATGATTTAAGCTAAATCATAATTTCATGAAAACATAATTAAAACTATAGAAACATGATAAATCATAAATATAAACATGAATTTGTAAGATCGAATAAAAAGGTAAAGAAGAAAATGTTTTTTTTATAAAGTTTCGAAAATACCAAAATAGGGGAGCAGGGTGGTCGGCGAGGTGCAGCGGCGGCTCTGGCGATTGTAGTGGCGGGCTCCGACGAGGCAACGAACTACTTTTTTTACTATTGGAAAATCCTCCGCCCTATCTTTTGTTGTTCGAATTTTTTTTTTCTTTTCTCTCTTTCTCCTTCTAAATTTTTTGAATCCTAAATCCTAAAGTTGCAAAATAAATTTGAAAATTGGGGTTTTAAGGGGTATTTAAAGGCCCCACAGTAGGATTTGGTGCAATTCCATAAATACTCTTAGTGCTTGAAATTAATTTTATGCCCTTATTTTAAAACAATTTAGATAACTCCAAAAATTCTATTTTTGCAAACTTTTCAAAATATTTAATAAAACATAAAATATTATTTATAAAAAAAAAATAATTATTTTAATCAGAATTTATTTAAATTTCCTTTGTTTTAATATTCTTGTTGTATATAATTTCTCAACAAAATATTAAAACATACGTATGAATTACAAAAATAACTCTTAAAACTAAGTGAAAATATGGGGTATTACAATCTAGCCCCCTTAAAAGAAGTTTCCTCCCGAAACTTAATGTAAATTATTGTATGGAATTTGAATAGAGTCTACATTTACTTTAAGCTTTTTTACATTACGACACTATGTTGTTGTAGACTTTAGACATTTAATTCGACCTTGCTTGATAGCAGACATAAAACTTTACTAAAAGGATGTAAAACTTGTAAAAACTTGCAAAATTGAGGGTAAAAACGTGCAAGATTAGATCACACTCTACCCCTTAAGAATCGAGTAACGTCCCCGTAGCTCTATCTATTAACCTGAAATAACTCTGAGTACTTCTCTCTCATCATCTCTTCAACCTCCCACGTAGCTTCTTCGGTTTCTTGGTTAGACCATAACACCTTCACTATTTTGACACTTTTCCTACATGTATCCCGGACCTTAATATCCAGGATCTTAATTAGCTTCTCTTCATAGGTCAAATTCTGGTCTAACTCTATTGTTTCAGGTTATAACAAATGTGACTCATCTGCCACATATTTTCTTGGTTGAGACACATGAAAGACAGTGTGAACTTTGCTCAACTTCATTGGTAATGCTAACTTATAGGTAACCTTTCCAACCCTTTGCAAGATCTCATAAGGTGCTATATATTTCGGGCTTAATTTCCCCTTCTTTCCGAACCTCATTACTCCTTTCATTGGTGATACCTTAAGTAACACAGTATCACCAACTTCAAACACAACTTCTTGGCGTTTTTGGTCTACATAAGACTTTTGTCTATCTTGTGCTGCCTGAATCTTTGCTTGTATTACCCTTACCATGTTGGTGGTTTCTTCAATCAATTGAAGTCCTAGAATCACTGTCTAACTTATGTCACTCCAACATAAGGGACTTCTGCACTTCCTTCCATAAAGGGCCTCAAAAGGTGCCATGCCAATACTTTCATGGTAGCTATTGTTGTATAAAAACTTAATAAGATCCAAGTGATCCTCTCAATTCCCTTAAAATTCCATGATACAAGCTCTTAGCATGTCCTTCGAAGTTTGTATGGTTCTCTCTGTTTGTCCATCGGTTGCTGGATGGAAAGTTGTACTCGTTTTCAACGTTATACCAAAGTTCTCCTGGACACTTTTCTAGCATTTCGAAAGAAACCTAGAATCCCTATCTGACACGATATCTTTTGGAACTTCATGTAGTTTGACAACATGCTTTATGTAAGCCTTTGAAAGTTGTTCCATCCTCCAAGTCTCCTTCATTGGTATAAACACAGCTGACTTAGTTAGCCTATCCACCAAAACCCATATGGTATCGTTTTGGATCCTCGACATGGAAAAGAAAGTTACAAAGTCCATAGATATGCAGTCCCATTTCAATCCTGCTATGTCAAGTGGTTGGACTTCTCCTTGTGGTCTTTTATGCTCAAATTTAACTTTTTAACAAGTAAGTCACTTGCTGATAAATTCAGCCACTTCCTGTTTCACCCTAGGCCACCAATACACCTTCTTCAAATCCCTATACAGCTTATCGCCTCCAGGATGCACTGAATACAGGGTATTATGACCGTCCTCCATGATTCTCTGTTTCAGATCTTCACAATTTTGTGGTACACACCACCTTCCTTTTTACCTTAAGCTCCCATGCTTATGGATCTTGAAGTCCATATCCTTTCCTACTTTCAATTTTTCCTTTATTTTGTCTAATTTTACATCTCCCTCCTTGTTCTTCTTAATATCCTTAAATACTGTTGGTTGGATACTAATATTACGAAGTATTACTTCCAATTCTCCCTCCTTCACTATCTCCAAGTTCATTCTCTCCATGTCTCTACATTGTTCGTTAGAGACCACTAAAATATTCACTCCATGTTTCGTTTTACGGCTTATAGCATCCGCTACTACATTAGCCTTTCCTTCATGGTATTGGATATCTAAATCATAATCCTTGATCAACTCAAGCCATCTCCTCTGTCTCATGTTTACATCTTTTTGAGTGAAAAAGCACTTTAAACTTTTGTGCTCCGTGTATATCCTACAGTTTGCTCTATACAAGTAATGCCTCCAAATCTTTAAAGCCAACAAGATCGCCGCTAGCTCAAGATCTTGAGTAGGATAGTTTGCCTCATATGGCTTCAATTGTCTTGAAGCATACGCAATCACATTTCTATTTTGCATTAACACACATCCCAAACCATTTTTAGAAGAATCATTATACAAATCATAGAAATCACTTTCATCTAGAAAAGTCAGCACTTGAGCTGTAGTTAAAAGCTCCTTTAAGGTCTGCAATGCCTCTTCACCCTTATCACTCCACCCAAACATACATTATTTCCTTATTAACGACGTCATTGGTGTAGCAATTCTCGAAAATTCCTTCACAAACCTCCTATAATAACCTACTAACCCTAAGAAACGCCGTACATCCGTCACATTCTTAGGCGTAGGCCTCTCCTTTACTGCTTCGATCTTGGCTAGATCTACCTCAACTCCCTATTTTGACACGAAATAGCCTAAGAATGGTACTTTCTCCAACCATAAATCACATTTCGAGAACTTAGCATGCAATTTATTCTCCCTCAATGTCATCAAAATTGTCCTCAAATGTTCTACATGCTCCTCTTTACACTTAGAGTACACTAAAATGTCATCAATGAAAACAACCACTAACTTGTCCAACAACCGTTGAAAGATCCTATTAATTAAGTCCATAAAAATTGCTGGCGCATTAGTTAACCCAAAAGCCATAATAGTGAATACATAATGCCCTTACCTCCTACGAAAAGTCGTTTTTGGTATGTCCTCATTCACAACTCACAATTGATGGTATCTTGACCTCAAATCAATTTTTGAGAACAAAGTTGCTCCTTTCAACTGATGAAACAAGTCATCAATCCTCAGTAAAGGATACTTGTTCTTGACCATGATGTGGATTTTACGTGGTACTCGCATATACAACCTAAACATCACGATTTTTAACAATTAAATCTCCACTCCTGGATTAATTTTATTGAAGGCTAATTCATCAATACACTCCTGTAATAAATTAAATAGGATCTAAAATTGTTTATCACTCTTGATTCACAATTTTATGAAAGAAATTCGAACAAAAACACTAGCGTAAATTTCCGTAAATTCAAGGTATTGAATTTTATTTTCAATGTGCAAAACTTAATTAATTTAAAACCTAATGTTGAGATTATTTATAGGTATAATCGTCAACAAAATCCTAGCTAAAAAAAACTAAAAACACACGTGAAAACAATAGGAAATAGGCCCCACTTGTGCAACTTGCACAAGTTGTTCAACAAACTCAAGATAAGGTTGCCACATCATCGTGCAACTTGCAACTTGATCTTATCTTGCCTAACAAACTCTAACAAACTAATGAATCAAGAAAATATCCTAACAACTTGAATAAATAATTAATAAACAAGATAATCATCAGTAATTAGACTAAAAATTACGAAATATTCTTGGTGCCGAAGATTGCCAAAAACCGTCCAAAATCCCGCCACAAGAAATCGTCCAATTTCTGCGCAATATTCAAGATTCTTTAGGAACTTCAAGAAAGGCTTCAAGATTCAATCTTTTAATCAAGATACCTTCAAGAAACCATTCTCCATGTATTTTATCATATTTATGATGATCAAGACTCCACAAGAATTAATAGTAACAATGTCAAAAAAAATGAGAAAACCCCATCAAGTGACAAGGGAAAAAACTCATGGACCAAACCAACTTGTTCCCTGTAACCACCATTGTGAACCATCCTGTGAGTGCATTAATAATCTATTAAACCTCCTTAATGACTCACTCCCCCAGTGACAAAGCATATTAATGATTAATAACCAATAGTGTTGTTGGCTAGGAAGCCACCACCATCGCATGTCTCCATAGTGTTAGTGCTCACTATAATAATTGTCACTCAAACCTGTGATTTATCCTTGTCAAACCCAATAGGATTTATTAATAGGTTGATTGGCTTATCCACTACTAGTGTATCATAGGATATTTCACCAGGACCCAAATTCACATCATTCTCTCCTGGTTGAAAATAATTTGCCCTCAAATTCACATCATCATAATATGGCGAGAGATCCCCAATATTGAAAGTAGCAGTCACATTACCGTACTCCTCAGGCAAATCAACATTATATGCATTATCACCATATACTTCAATCACCTCAAACGTTCCTTTCTGAGATGAATCCATACCAAATCACCAGGTTTGAAAACATGCTGAGTTCTTTTCTTATTAGACCGCCTCCTATAGACTTCATTCATCTTAGAAATCTTCTTCTTAATTGCGTCACACGTTTTATTGAAAATTTCCACTCTCTTTTGCGTATCTACGTGGATTTCGTCTCTAGCCAAGGGAATCAGATCAATGGGCATATTTGGATTGATCCCATACACATTTTCGAATGGGGAATTTCCCGTGGTGGATGAAATAGCCGTGTTATAAGCAAATTCAGCATGGCAGAGGCGCACATCCCAATCCCTCTGTGTTTTACTCACAAGCCCACGCAGCAAAGTGTCCAATGTTCTGTTTGTGGCTTCAGTCTGCCCATCTGTTTGGGGGTGATGAGAAGTACTAAAAAGTAGCTTGGTACCAACCATCTTCCACAAACACTTCCAAATGTCACTCAAAAATGTCGAATCCCTGTCACTCATCACACTTCTTGCACTAGAACAAAAATTACCTTGAATAGCTCTCTTTTAATAGCTCTTTCGCTTATAACCGCTGTTAATTGGAAGAACTCGACTTTTAATAGCAGTTCTAAGAAAACCGCTATTAAAAACTTATGTATGAGTGTTATGATAGCTGTTCTAATTAAAGCGCTATAAAAAGCCTTGCTATAGCGGTGCTCTACAAACAACTATTAATAAGACTATTACTAACCTAATTTTTTTGATACTTTGATATGTTTGTTGTAACTATACCATATAGTGAAACTTCAAGTACTTATTTTTCTCTCCTTTTCCTCTACTCACTCGCCTCTCATTAATTATCCTTCAAATTCCTCTGAAACAATAATTTTTGCCTGACGTACTAAAGTATTGAATTTCATCAACAAATGACAATTTGGAGCTATTTTTCGATTACGGCTTATTTTGAAGACATGGTATGTCATTGTTGAAATTTTCTCAAATTTATCTTTAAATGTAACTTTGTTTCAGATCTAATTTGTCTTCAATTTTTTCTATTCCATAATTTTAATTGGCATTGATTATGTGCGTTTGTATTGATTGTAGGATTTACCCCAATTCAATTTCCAAAATTAATTTTTTTATGTAAGTATCAATTCGCTTCTCAGTAATTGAAATTTTATTTTTTCTATTATTTCGTAAAATGTTACTAGACTTCATTCATGATATTTTTCTCGCAAAAATAATTCGAATTGTAGTTCTTTTGTTGTCGTAATTGTTGCTAATTTAGTTCCTAATAATTTGTCAATTGAGCATGAAATCTGGGCTTCATTTTACAGCAAACATAATTGTTTCCTTTTGTCTTGCAGATGAACAACAACTGAAGAAACAAGGAGGTGATATTGAATGGAGCTTATTATACAAGTATATAGATTGATCCACCATATTTAGCGAAATTATTAGTTTGTACTTTGAAATTGTTGTTCAATTCTTTTGGATATGTGTATAAAAATTGTGATTATTGTGAATCAACTTGTGGAATAAAATTTATATGAATCGGTTCATCATTTTTTGTATTGAAAATTCAATAGCTTCAATGGGTTCATCCACTTTTATTTTTTAATTTATTATTTTTTTTATAGCAATCTGGTTGCATTAATAGCGGTTGTTAGGGAACCGCTCTAAATAGCCCTTCTTTTAATAGCGCGTATAAGGGTGCTATCAAATGCAACTCAACTTTTAATAGCTGTTAGAAAAATAGCGGTTCATTGACCGCTATTAAAAGTCCTTTTGACCGCTATTAAAAGATGATTTTGGCATAGTGTTGGAATTCCATGCAGCTTAACAATCTCCTTAAAATATAGATTAGCAACATGTTGAGCATCATCAGTTTTATTCGTGGCCACAAAATGCGCCATCTTAGAGAACCTGTCAACCACTACCTTTTTTGAATCTCGTCCCCTCTGCGTCCTACGTAAACCAATTATAAAATCCATACTAACACTATCCCAAGGTGTATCAGGAACAGGGGGTTGTGTGTGGCTTCAGTCTGCCCACGCAACAAAGTGCCCAAAGTTCTGTTTGTGGCTTCAGTCTGCCCATATGTTTGGGGGTGATGAGAAGTACTAAAAAGCAGCTTTGTACCAACCATCTTCCACAAACACTTCCAAATGTGACTCAAAAATTTCGAATCCCTGTCACTCACCACACTTCTTGGTATTCCATGCATCTCCACAATCTCCTTAAAATATAGATTAGCAACATGTTGAGCATCATCAGTTTTATTCATGGCCACAAAATGTGCCATCTTAGAGAATCTGTCAACCACTACCTTTATTTAATCTCGTCCCCTCTGTGTCCTAGGTAAACCAATTATAAAATCCATACTGACACTATCCCAAGGTGTATCAGGAACAGGGGGGTTGTGTGTAAAGTCCCTTGGCAAAAGTTGATTTCACTCTTTGACATGTAGCACACCTGGAAATTACTGATTGAATATCACTCAACACCTTAGGCCAATAAAAATACTCACTCACCATATCATATGTCTTGTAAATCCCAAAATAGCCAGCAAGTGCGCAACTATGAGCCTCCCGTATCAGTAATTCACGAACTCCACTTTTAGGAATGCACAGTAGATTGTATCTGAATAAGAAACCATCCTGAATTGTGTAGTTTTCGAAGGATGTTGATATTCGAATGCAAAATCTGAATCACTAACATATAATTCCTTCAAGTGCCCATATCCCAGGACTCTAGTATCCACCATAGCAAGTAGATATGCTCTCCTTTATAATGCATCAGCTACCACATTATTCTTGCCTTCTTTGTACCTGGATGAAAAAGTGAACGATTGGAGAAATTCCACCCACTTGGCATGTCTGTGGTTGAGTTTCTGTTGACCAATAATATACATCAAGGCTTCATGATCTGAATGCAAAATAAATGGCTTTGGGCGCAAATGATGAGACCAATGATCAAGTACTTGAATAATGGCATAAAATTCACGATCATAATTGGAGTAATTCAGTTTGGCGCCATTCAGCATATCACTGAAGTATGAAACAGACTTCCTTTCCTTAATTAGTACTGCCCCAATGCCTGCACCACTTGCATCACTTTCAACCTCAAAGAGCTTACCAAAATCAGGCAACACAAAGATTCGTGCATTGCAAAGTCTCTCTTTCACCTCATTGATGGCTTCCTGTTCTCGTTGGTTCCAATTGAATTCTCCTTTCTTCATCAATTCAGTAATTGGATCCATGATAGTAGAGTAATTTTGAATGAATCTCGTGAACGAACTTGGTGCATTGCATAGACCAAAAGGCATCACCAATCACTCATAAAGACCTTGTTTAGTGTTAAAAGTAGTCTTCCATTCATCCCCTTTCTGAATTTTCATCTGATGATAGCCACTTCTCAAATCTATTTTCGATAATACACTTGCACCATGTAATTCATCTAACATATCCTCAAGTCTACACATAGGAAATCTGTATTTGATGGTTATGTTATTCACTAGCCTAGAATCAATACACATTCTCCAGGAGCCATCTTTTTTCGGCACCAGCAATGCCAGAACTGCGCAAGGACTCATTGATTCTCGAACTAACCCTTTCTGCATCAATTCATCAATCTGGCGTTGGAGTTCTTTAGATGCCTCAGGATCACATCTGTATGCAGGCTTATTAGGAATTGGTACGCCAGGTATGAAGTCAATTGCATGTTCAATTCCTCTGATTGGGGGTAATTCCTCAGGTAATTCATCAGGAAATACGTCAGCAAATTCTTCTAGCAAAGGAGTGAGGCGCAAATCAGTTGATACTTTATTTGATGTTGCTTCCTTTAGAAAACTAATAAATGCAGGGTTCCTTTGCTCCACTTCCTTCTCAAATTCCTTAGCAGAAAGTAATAAACTAGTTGGTTTCTGGTCTTTTCCTGCAGATGGAGTCAATGGTAGGAGATTGATTCGTTTCCTATCCTTCAAAACCGTGTAGACATTCGATTCTCCACTATGTTGCACCTTTCTATCATATTTCCAGGGCCTTCCCAAGAGCAATTATCACCCAGTCATAGGCACAACATCACACCACAACTCCTCATTGTACAGACCAATGGTGAAATTGATTAATTCTTGCATCCTTACTTCAATTCCTTTTGTATCATCAAGCCAATTTAATTTATAGGGACTAGTATGGTCTCTCTGTGTCAATTTCAACCTTTTTACCAGATCTTTTGAAGCCACATGGTGCTGGATCCACTGTCAATGATTAAATTGCAAAGGTAGGGACCACTTTTGCAGACACTGTGAAATAGACTTTTCCTCTGAGTTGCATGTGGTTCCACAGCTATATGCAATGTTCTCCTAACCATAAAAGCTTCACTTCCCTGTAGCAATGGTGGCTGATTCACAGTTTCTAGGGTGTCTTCATCAAAATCCTCCCCTCTCTTGTTTTGACCTATGTCCTCATCATCTTCAACCGCAATGTGATAAATTTCTTCCTCAGTGGCCCATAATCTGCCCTGTTCCATTGCTAATGTGTGTCTTGAGGTACAAGCAGAAGCAATGTGGCCATAACCTTAACACTAAAAACATCTCCTGCAGTCTTCATATTCTGCTTTAGAAATCACCTTTTTTGGTTTGTCCCCTGAAGAGTTGGGAGTTGCAGTTCTTGTGTTGTTTGTGGTGGTTGATTTGCTTTGACATTTGTATGCTGAGGAGTGTAGGGTGACCTACTAGTGGTAGGCACGAAATTTCATGTGGTTTCCCCCTTCATTAGCTTTTCCACTTTTAAAGCCAACTTGCACAGATCATCAAAGGTATGATATTGAGCCAGATCAACTCCTTATCAATATTTTTGTTCAAGCCTTTCAAAAATCTCGCCATTATCATGTGTTCTCTTTCCTCCAAATCACAAATATAACCTTTCAAACTCTGCAATATAATCAAGCACACTTATAGTGCCCTGATATAGAGAAGTCAATTTGACATAATTTTGCTGATGAAAATCGAAAGGAACATATTTGTCATGCAATTTCTTCTTAAGGTGAGACCAGGAAACTATTTTGGCTTTGTTTTGGCATTTTCTTTTGGCTTTGACGCCCTCATACCACAATCGTGCAATTTTGGTGAGTCTGATATAAGCAAATCATGAAAACCTTTAAAGTTAGCAATCTTCTTCACTTGTCTTTCCAATTCAAGACAATCATCTGGGAAACCTTGGCCACTGAAGTCATCAAGTTTAATGCCACGATCATCAAACTTTTGCCTGCTTTTGGAACTTTTTTTTATGGGAGTCAGAAGAAGAAGACGAGTGAAAACCTTCATCATCATCATCATCACCACGAAAATAATATATGGATTGAGGATCAAGCTTTCGTTGCAATTGTTGAGCCAAAACATCAATGCGTACATTATCCTGCTTTTGTTTCACATCCAAAGCCTCTAATTTGGTCATCATGTCTTAAATTAGTTGTGTCCAATTTGATTCCCCCATGATGGATCGAAAAAACTTTTAAATCTGATACCAAATTGATGTGAATTTTACGTGGTACTCGCAAATACAACCCAAAACTCACGATTTTTAACAACTAAATCTCCACTCCTGGATTAATTTAATTGAAGTCTAATTAATCCATACACTCCTGTAATTAATTTACAACCTAATGTTGAGATTATTTATAGGTATAATCGTCAACAAAATCCTAGCTAAAAACAACTAAAAACACACGTGAAAACAATAGGAGATAAGCCCCACTTGTGCAACTTGCACAAGTTGTTCAACAAACTCAAGATAAGGTTGCCACATCATCGTGCAACTTGCAACTTGATCTTATCTTGCCTAAGAAACTAAATAATCAAGAAATTATCCTAACAACTTCAATAAATAATTATTAAACAAGATAATCATCAGTAATTAGACTAAAAATTACAAAATATTCTTGGTGCCGAAGATTGCCAAAAACCGTCCAAAATCCCGCCACAAGAAATCGTCCAATTTCTGCGCAATATTCAAGATTCTTTAGGAACTTCAAGAAATGCTTCAAGATTCATTCTTTTAATCAAGATACCTTCAAGAAACCATTCTCCATGCATTTTAGCATATTTATGATGATCAAGACTCCACAAGAATTAATAGTAATAATGTCAAAAAAATAAGAAAACCCTATCAAGTGACATGGGAAAAAACTCATGGACCAAACCAACTTGTTCCCTGTAACCACCATTGTGAACCGTCCTGTGAGTGCATTAATAATCTGTTAAACCTCCTTAATGACTCACTCCCCCAGTGACAAAGCATATTAATGATTAATAACCAATAGTGTTGTTGGCTAGGAAGCCACCACCATCACATGTCTCTATAGTGTTAGTGCTCACTATAATAATTGTCACCCAAACCTGTGATTTATCCTTATCAAACCCAATAGGATTTATTAATAGGTTGATTAGCTTATCCACTATTGGTGTATCATAGGATATTTCACCAGGACCTAAATTCACATCATTCTCCCCTGGTTGAAAAGAATTTGCCCTCAAATTCACATCATCATAATATGGCGAGAGATCCCCAATATTGAAAGTAGCAGTCACATTACCGTACTCATCAGGCAAATCAACTTTATAGGCATTATCACCATATACTTCAATCACCTCAAACGTTGCTTTCTAAGATGAATCCATACCAAATCACCAGGTTTGAAAACATGCTGAGTTCTTTTCTTATTAGACCGCCTCCTATAGACTTCATTCATTTAAGAAATCTTCTTCTTAACTGCTTCACACGTTTTATTGAAAATTTCCACTCTCTTTTGCGTATCTAGCTACATGGATTTCGTCTCTAACCAAGGGAATCAGATCAATGGGCATATATGGATTGATCCCATACACATTTTCGAATGGGGAATTTCCCGTGGTGGATGAAATAGCCCTGTTATAAGCAAATTCAGCATGGAAGAGGCGCACATCCCAATCCCTCTATGTTTTACTCACAAGCCCACGCAACAAAGTGCCCAAAGTTTTGTTTGTGGCTTCAGTCTGCCCATATGTTTGGGGGTGATGAGAAGTACTAAAAAGCAGCTTGGTACCATCCATCTTCCACAAACACTTCCAAATGTGACTCAAAAATTTCGAATCCCTGTCACTCACCACACTTCTTGGTATTCCATGCAGCTCCACAATCTCCTTAAAATATAGATTAGCAACATGTTGAGCATCATCAGTTTTATTCATGGCCACAAAATGCGCCATCTTAGAGAACCTGTCAACCACTACCTTTATTTAATCTCGTCCCCTCTGTGTCCTAGGTAAACCAATTATAAAATCCATACTGACACTATCCCAAGGTGTATCAGGAACAGGGGGGTTGTGTGTAAAGTCCCTTGGCAAAAGTTGATTTCACTCTTTGACATGTAGCACACCTGGAAATTACTGATTGAATATCACTCAACACCTTAGGCCAATAAAAATACTCACTCACCATATCATATGTCTTGTAAATCCCAAAATAGCCAGCAAGTGCGCAACTATGAGCCTCCCGTATCAGTAATTCACGAACTCCACTTTTAGGAATGCACAGTAGATTGTATCTGAATAAGAAACCATCCTGAATTGTGTAGTTTTCGAAGGATGTTGATATTCGAAAGCAAAATCTAAATCACTGACATATAATTCCTTCAAGTGCCCATATCCTAGGACTCTAGTATCAACCATATCAAGTAGATATGCTCTCCTTGATAATGCATCAGCTACCACATTATTCTTGCCTTCTTTGTACGTAGATGAAAAAGTGAACGATTGGAGAAATTTCACCCACTTGGCATGTCTGTGGTTGAGTTTCTGTTGACCAATAATATACATCAAGGCTTCATGATCTGAATGCAAAATAAATGGCTTTGGGCGCAAATGATGAGACCAATGATCAAGTACTTGAATAATGGCATAAAATTCACGATCATAATTGGAGTAATTCAGTTTGGCGCCACTCAGCTTCTCACTGAAGTATGAAACTGGCTTCCTTTCTTGAATTACTACTGCCCCAATGCCTACACCACTTGCATCACATTCAACCTCAAACAGCTTATCAAAATCAGGCAACACCAAGATTGGTGCATTGCAAAGTCTCTCTTTCACCTCATTGAAGGCTTCTTGTGCTCGTTGGTTCTAGTTGAATCTCCTTTCTTCATCAATTCAGTAATTGGAGCCATGATAGTAGAGGAATTTTGAATGAATCTGTTGTAGAATGATGCTAGGCCATGAAAACTCTGATTTCATGATCATTAGTAGGTATCTTCTAGGTTTTAATAGCTTCAACTTTGGATGAATCAACCATAATACCTGCGCCACTCACAACGTATCCCAGGAAGACTATCTTTTCCTACAAGAAGTCACACTTTTTGAGTTTCCCATAGAGTTTCTGCTCACGTAGCTTTTCAAACAATTGCCTCAGATGGTCTAGGTGTTCATGAATGTATTTGTTGAAACAAGAATAAACTTGTTCAAAAACGGTCTTAATACCTCATTCATCAACATCATGAACGAACTTGGTGCATTGTATAGACCAAAAGGCATCACCAACCACTCATAAAGACCTTGTTTAGTGTTAAAAGTAGTCTTTCATTCATCCCCTTCATGAATTTTCATCTGATGATAGCCACTTCTCAAATCTATTTTCGATAATACACTTGCACCATGTAATTCATCTAAAATATCCTCAAGTCTACACATAGGAAATCTGTACTTGATGGTTATGTTATTCACTTGCCTACAATCAATACACATTGTCCAGGACCCATCTTTTTTCGGAACCAGCAATGCCGGAACTGCGCAAGGACTCATTGATTCTCGAACTAACCCTTTCTGCATCAATTCATCAATCTGGCGTTGGAGTTCTTTAGATGCCTCAGGATCACATCTGTATGCAGGCTTATTAGGAATTGGTACGCCAGGTATGAAGTCAAATTGCATGTTCAATTCCTCTTATTGGGGGTAGTTCATCAGGCAATTCATCAGGAAATACGTCAACAAATTCTTCTAGCAAAGGAGTGAGGCGCAAATCAGTTGATACTTTATTTGATGTTGCTTCCTTTAGAAAAAGAATAAATGCAGTCTTCATATTCTGCTTTAGAAGTCACCTTTTTTGGTTTGTCCCCTGAAGAGCTGGGAGTTGCAGTTGCTTGTGTTGTTTGTGGTGGTTGATTTGCCTTCGCATTTGTATGCCGAGGAGTGTAGGGTGACCTACCAGTGGTAGGCACGAAATTTCATGTGGTGTCCCCTTTATAAGCTTTTCCACTTTTAAAGCCAACTTGCAGAGATCTTCAAAGGTATGATATTCAGCCAGATTAACTCCTTATCAATATTTTTGTTCATGCCTTTCAAAAATCTCGCCATTTTCATGTGTTCTCTTTCCTCTAAATCACAAAGATAACCTTTCAGACTCTGCAATATAATCAAGCAAACTCATAGTGCCCTGATATAGAGAAGTCAATTTGACATAATTTTGCTGATCAAAATCGAAAGGAACATATTTGTCACGCAATTTCTTCTTGAGGTGAGACCAGGAAACTATTTTGGTTTTGTTTTGGCATTTCGTTTGGCTTTGACGCCCTCATACCACAATCCGGCAGTTTTGGTGAGTCTGATATAAGCAATCTTAAAGGTTTTTTTTTTATCATCAAAACCTTTATATTTAGCAATCTTCTCCACTTGTCTTCCAATTCAAGATAGTCATCTGGGAAACCTTGGCCAGTGAAGTCATCAAGTTTAATGCCACGATCATCAAACTTTGGCCTGCTTTTAGAACGTTTTTTATGGGAGTCAGAAGAAGAAGATGAGTGAGAACCTTCATCATCATCATCATCACCACGAAAATAATGTATGGATTGAGGATCAAGCTTTCGTTGCAATTGTTGAGCCAAAACATCAATGCGTACATTATCCTGCTTTTGTTTCACATCCAAAGCCTCTAATTTAGTCATCATGTCTTGAATTAGTTGTGTCGAATTTGATTCCCCCATGATGGATCGAAAAAACTTTAAATCTGATACCAAATTGATGTGGATTTTACGTGGTACTCACAAATACAACCCAAAACTCACGATTTTTAACAACTAAATCTCCACTCCAGGATTAATTTAATTGATGTCTAATTAATCCATACACTTCTGTAATTAATTAACTAGGATAAAAATTTTTTATCACTCTTGACTCACAAATTTATGAAAGAAATTCGAACAAAAACACTTGCGCAAAGTTCCGTAAATTCTGGTATTGAATTTTATTTTCAATGTGCAAAAGTTAATTAATTTACAAGCTAATGTTGAGATTATTTATAGGTATAATCATCGACAAAATCCTAGCTAAAAACAACTAAAAACACACGTGAAAACAATAGGAAATAGGCCCCACTTGTGCAACTTGCACAAGTTGTTCAACAAACTCAAGATAAGGTTGCCACACCATCGTGCAACTTGTAACTTGATCTTATCTTGCCTAACAAACTCTAACAAACTAACTAATCAAGAAAATATCCTAACAACTTGACTAAATAATTAATACACGAGATAATCATCATTAATTAGACTAAAAATCACGAAATAATCTTGGTGCCCAAGATTGCCAAAAACCGTCCAAAATCCCGCCACAAGAAATCATCCAATTTCTGCGCAATTTTCAAGATTCTGTAAGAACTTCAAGAAATGCTTCAAGATTGAATCTTTTAATCAGGAAACCTTCAAGAACCCATTCTCCATGATGATCAAGACTCCACAAGAATTTATAGTAATAATGTCCAAAATGAGAAAACCCTATCAAGTGACATGGGAAAAAACTCATGGTCCAAACCAACTTGTGAACCATCCTGTGAATGCATTAATAATCTGTTAAACCTTCTTAATGACTCACTCCACCAGTGACAAAGCATATTAATGATTAATAACCAATAGTGTTGTTGGCTAGAAATCCACCACCATCACATGTCTCCACAGTGTTAGTGCTCACTATAATCATTGTCACCCAAACCTGTGATTTATCCTTGTCAAAACCAATAGGATTTATTAATAGGTTGATTAGCTCATCCACCATTGGTGTATCATAGGACATTTCACTTGGACCCAAATTCACATCAGACTGTCACCTTATTCAACTTCCTATAGTCAATACACAACCTTAAATTCCCATCTATCTTCTTTACAAACAGCACTGGTGCTCCCCAAGGTGAAGCACTAGGCCAAATGTAACCCTTCTCCAACAAATCCTGTAGCTGCTCTTTCAACTCACTCATTTCTGCAGGTGCCATCCTTTATGGTTCTTTGGAAATAGGTGTTGTTCCTCGAACTATGTCTACGGTGAAGTCGATTTCTTGCATCGAAGGCATCCCCGAAATTTCTTCTAGAACCACGTCCAAAAAGTCTCTCACAACCTCGTATACTTAGGCTTAGCAATCTCAACATGATCTACTTCCTTCACACTACAAAGGTAAATCGAAAAACCTCTCTTCACAAACCTAGCAAACCTCATCACTGAAACTATTTTGTTCTGTTTTGGCCTTCCTGCCTTCCAAATCTTTTGTGGCTCACACAAAATCTCAGCCTTATGCTGACTCAAGCAATCCGTCCCTAGAATCACTTCCAAGTCACCAAAATCAAACTCAATCAAGTTAGCCTTAACTCTACTCCCTCAATTTCTATTGGATCATCCAATAATCTCCTTGAACATTATACTTCTTGTCCTGATTGTAACACTATTGACATATCTATTGTATTTACCAAGGAGAGCACAATCTAACTATTCTAGGGGGATGTTGAGAGAATTAACAACTTGTTAATGACCCTGCTGGGGAACTTTTCAAGAGGATTTTTCATAGCAATTAAAAATTAAAGCACACACAAGGTCAGGTTGGTCTCACTGTGTTAACTTTAGCACTGAACTCATGTGTGAACAGTAGAAATGAATCTTCCATACATACTAAGCTGGACATTCATAATTCGTCTTCTCCAAAGCTCCCATCTGAGTTTCCTTACTAGGCATATTATCCACCATCTTGTAAGGACACTTAAAACTAATGGGCCATCCTTCCCTAACAACAAAGCCAAGCTAAACAGTTCTACAACAAAAGGGTTTGGTGGCTAACTTACAATTTCTTCTACACAAAACTATCCACATGAGCAACACTTCAAAACATGTAATTAAATGCATGAACGAAAAGAAACAAAGTCTATCTTACATGCCCAACTTCATAACCAATCTCAACACATGATACGAAAACAATAACACATAATATATACCTGAATTCCTTGCATACCTGCACATGTAAGTGATTTTAAAACCTTTTATTTTCCAAAACTTTCTATATTTACAAATTACTATTTTTTAAAAAAATTTCCATTTCCAGTAACTTTCTAAATTAAAATTCCTCTTTGCAAAAATAAAACTTAGGGTACCTCGAAAAGTAAAATTTTCTTTTATTTCTAAAAGTAAGCACGGGTTTCCAGTAAAATTTGCTTTAGATTTTTCAGAAATGTTTAAAATTATAATAAAGAACAATAATTATTGAAACTCTTAACTAACTACGAAAAACCTAAGTATTACCGCCTCCGTGATAACGGCTAAGGCTTTTATAAAAGTACTACATCGGAACTCTTTAAAAACCAAAATCCAAAAACCAAATTAAAACTCAAAATGAAACTTGAAATAATCTCTAAACAAACCAAAGACAAAACCAAATCAAATCCTTATTACACTTCGGAACTAACTTAATGGCCCTTCAAACCAAATAACTTTAAACTTCGAAATTAAAAGTCAACATCAAAAAATAAAACTTACAAGTTAATTAAACTAAGAAAACTATAATGCAAGCGCTAACACTCCAACCCAGCATGATCATTGACTATGCCCACATGTACCTATAACTTTCTGTCATTCTAGTCAACTACTCGCTAATAAGCCACGCACACAACCTCTCACAGCCAGCTAAGCTGAGTACATATATACCAAAGATTATGCAAAACATGATTAATATTAAATAAAAATAAAAGTATAACACAAGTACTTCTTACCGTTGACATCTCTTCACCTGTGTATAGAGTCAACTCATATAAAATTATTTATTATACTTATACTTTGGATTTCGCATCGAACGGGTTTCCTTTCATTTAAAATCTCCCTACTGGGCATCAAGTTGGGAGCAACTCCAATAAGGTATTACCTATGTCACATATAGTGACAGAATTCCAGTGCATTAAAATTATAAAAGAGTACAATGTCTTGTAACCCAATTAGAAGTCTTAGATCACTGTTCCATACGTCTCCCACTATTGCTCATACTCAAGGTATAAACGTTCCAAGAGTTTTGATGCGAACCCTCTTCCACTTTACCTGTTTAACAGGTTTAATAATATTATGACTCACAAACAATAACACATAGAAGCATGCATGATATCAAACAAAACCATATTAATTTTCTTGGATTTATATTGATTCTAAAAATAATTGTGTGTGTCCTTTAATTAAACTAAACTTCCTTTACCCCACATTAGCTGTGAGTGGCTAACCATTTATCTTTCTTGACCACACATTAAACTGTGAGTGGCTATAAAGTATTTTCTCATCAAAATTTTATTAAACATGTAAATAAAAATTCACAAATTACCTTTATGGTTGATTAAGTAACTAACCAACTCAACTATCTTCCTTTTCTTCTTTATTAACTGTTGACCAACTTTAAAAGCAAATAAATTTAACATACCAATTACAAAAGATAAATTGATAAATGCTATAGACATGGAATGTACACAAAATATAAGAATCATACTTTCAAACTAGCATACTTCTCATGCAAGTCAACGAAATAACACTTTATATTAACATACATAACAAGATCATGAACCAAGCATAAATTCTACTTTTACTTTTGTCTTTAGTACTTACGTATATTGTATTATAGTGGTGATCAGCCACAACTCCTAAAAGGCAACTAACTCGAAGTCTCCTACGTAGAAAAAAAATCAAAATTATATTAAAACCTTGTTGACCAACTTCTAGAACAACTCAAAACTATCTTTTTGTGTTGGAAAATCATCCAAAACGTTCTCTATATGGTCTCTATTCAATTCCATACTTGGTTTTAAGGGTTTTTCTACATTGCACCCCTGAGGTATCAGGTTTTCTACGCTGTACCCTCCCAAATTAAAACTTCCACGTGGTACTCCTAAGTTTCAATTAGTTACTATGCCATGACCTTGTAGTTAAACAAATATTAAATGCTCGTAAATTATTTTCTATATGAACCATAGTGATCATAGTGCTCTTTAATTCCAAGGGAAAATGGATGAGTATGGGTCATGAATAGAGGTGTATGAGCCACTAATTTGAGATTGAAATTTTTATCCAAAAAAGGTCATCGCTTAGTAATTTAATAAACTTTAGGGGCACCACATGGAATTCTCAATTTGGGAGGGCACAATGTAGAAGGCACCATGTAGAAAAACCATTAATTTAATTTTTCTTTTGCAAAACACTTGATTTTTGGTAAATTTGCAAAATTGGCAGCTTTATAAAATTACTTGAAAACACTTTAAAACTCTTCTAAATATCATATTTTGGTCATAAAACATTATAGGCATGTCCTAAGATCATCATACAATATTTTGATGCATTAAAAATAATTATAACTAATCATGTCACATGCTACTATATCTATTAGGCATAAACATAAGTGAATAAAAATTTACAGCTTTATTTATTCATTTAAAACTCCTTAAAAACTCATCAAAGCATCATCTATTAAGCATAAAACTCTTTTACATTCTAATACCTTCGTTATACATCTACTCTATGCTCTAACCTAATTTTTCATCAAGTAAAACAAGTTCATAATATTTTTAATCCATGTTTTCATGACTTAAAAAATTTTACAGCAATATAAAACAACTTTAAAACCCTTAAAAACAAATCTAAACTTCATAAAATTTATGATCATAAGTTTAGATCATTAACAACCATAAAACTACAAATTTCATGATTTCGTAAACCCTAATATAAATTTTCATGAAAAATTTTACAAATTCATACTTTAAATATATTCATAACTTTATAAAACATGATTAGAATCATTAAAAAATGATTAACATATTTAAAAAGATGAATTTTGCAAGATTGAATTAGAAACAAAAGAGCAGGAAAAGCATTTTTTAATGCTTGAAAATTACCACAGGGGGGAAGAAAAAGGGTGGCCGGCAGTGGTGGCTGCAGGCGGTGGTGCAGGGCGGGAAAGGGGAGGACGCCGGCAAGGGAGATGGGCGAAAAAGGGGAGCGACTAAGAAAGCAGCGGAGAAATTTTTTTTTTTTGTTTCTGGAATTTTTAGATCTTTTTTCTTATCATTTTTTTTATAAAAATCCTAATTCACTTCATTGCAAACAAAAATCTGAAATTTTTTGTTTGAAGGGGTATTTATAGGCCTAAAGTAGGTTTTGGTGCAATTACGTAAATACTCTTAATGTTAAAATTACTTTTGTGCCCTTGTTTTAAAACAATTTATGAAACTCTAAAAATTCTATTTTTAAAAATATTATAAAATATTTAATAAAAATCAAAGTGACATGTAGAGGCTTCCTTTGGGAAGGGAAATATTGTTGCTCTAAAATGGTGACTGTGGCTTGGAAAACTGTTTGTTTACGTAGGAACAGAGGGGGCTTGGGTGTAAGAAATTGTTTGAAATGGAATGTTGCTGGTCAGGGGAAGCTGGTTTGGCAGGTGGCTATGAAGGCAAATATGTTGTGGGTGAAATGGGTGCATAGTGTTTACTTGAGAACTACTGAGTGGTGGGCATACGTTCCACCTCTTAGTGCTAGTTGGGGTTGGAAGAATGTATGTAAGGTCAAGGAGAGTATGAAAGATTTTTTCATGACAAAGGATGGAGATATGGTGAGCAATACACTATTAAAGCTGGTTACCAGGCACTGATGCTCAAGGGGAAGATGTGTGGTGGCATAAGTGGGTGTGGGAGCCTTTGGTGATCCCAAAGCATGCTTTTATAAGTTCGATGGTAATGTTAAATAAGATGAAGACTAGAGATGTGTTAGCTCGATACCATATTGCTGATTCTGAGTTGTGTATGCTTTGTGGTACTGAGAGGGAGACTGTTGTGCACCTATTTTTTAAATGTCAATACAGTAGGGACTGTCTTAGGTTGATTGGAGATTGGCTTGGAATAGTTCCTTGTGGTGCTTATGATGTGTCACAACTATGGTCTTTTTGGAGTAATTTTGGTTCAAGTAGGCTGATCAGAGCTGTGTTACGTTGTAGCATGGCTGCAATGATATACTGCATTTGGCAAGCTAGGAATAGATGCTATTGGAATGTGGAGCAATGGTGTTGTGCAAAAATTTGTGCTCAAATTAAACATAATGTGCGATTAAGGCTGCAAAGTGTTAGGCAAGACTCTATTCCTGTGGCTGAAAGGGATTGGTTGCAACAATTGTTGGTTGGTTGATGGGTGGGGAATGGTAGAGTGGAGTTTGCAGTAGTAGTTTGGTGCTAATGGGTTAGGGTGTTGTGGTGTTACATTGACAGGATTGATAGCAGGTTTCTGGATGATTTGTAACATGCTGGATGTGTTTGTTTTGCTCTAGGCAGTTGTGTAGAAGAGCTGCAGGTTTGGAGGTGAGCAATTGCATATCTGCAGTTTTGCTGGAGGTTGTGGGGTGTTGTGAGGTTGGGGGTCTGCTAGCTTGCTGATTGTGCTGCTGTGTGGTGCTAGGAGGTGGAGTAAGGAGGGTGATTGTGTGGTTTGGTTCTGTTTTTTTGCTGCAGGTTCTTGTTGCTTTTTTTGGACTGGTGCTAGCTGGTTGACTGGGTTACTGTTGTGGGCTGGCTAAACTGATGGTTGTAGGGGGTTGCAAGTGCAGGTTTTTGTTGGTCTGAGCAGTTTGTTGTGCTCAATTTAAAGGTGGTTTTTGGAAGGTTTTGCTGTGCAGGTGTGCTGATGCTGAAAACAACAGTTTGGTGTGAAGGTGTGCTGTTTTGGAGTAATGTAGGGTGTATTGGTGCTGGCTGCTGCAGGTGGAATGATGTAGGAGCTCTTCAAGGCAGTGTTAGAGTTTGCTGGGGGGTGGCTGGCTAGTATCTTATGATGTGTTGTTGTGGTTAGTGGCAGCAGGCTTGCTTCTGGTATGCAGGGTTGCAAGAAAGGGACCTTGTTTTGCACTGATTTCTGTGCTGAAGTAGCAGTGTTGTTTGGCCTCCTGCTCTGCTGTATCGTGTTGCAGGCTGCTTTGCTATGTGGATGTTTCACCTCTGTTTTGGCTGTGTGAAGTTGCTGTGAAGTCTCTTTTGTTTCTACAGGTTGTTGTGTGGTGTTGGGGGTTGTGTTTACTGTTGTTTGGTGCTGTCTTCAGTGGTGGTTGGGCAGAGGGTTTGCAGGCTGCACTCTAAACTGCAGTTTTGGTCAAGCTATGTGAAAAGTGGTTGAGAAGGCTATGAGTTGGATTGTGTGGATTGTGTGGCTGACTCAGGTTTATTTTGCATGTCTTGTTCTGCTTGCTCAGGTTGCTACGCAGAAAGCTGCTGCTGCAGGCTTTGGTGTTTAATATGGCTGTGTGAGGATGTGTTTTGATGTGGAGGAAGGTGTAAGGTTGTTGGGCTGCTGTGTTGGGGTGCAGAGCTCAGTGCAGAACTCTGCAGTAATCTTGGAGCTGTTTTGTTGGTTGCTGTAGGCTGCACTCTGCAGTCTTGGCTCAATATTGTTTTGAGCTGGCTGAAGGTTTCAGGATGCTTTTGAGGTCTGTGCTATGAGAGTTGCTGGATTAGCTGCTGCAGTTTGATGGTTTATGGTACTGCAGTTTGGTGCAGCATGCAGCAGCTCAGTTTGGCAATTTCCTGGCTTGTTTGCAGGCTGTTGGGTGGTGATTTTTGTTTGCCAGCTGTTGTTACAGTCTGCAGTGATGCTGTGCTATTGGTTTGGACTGTAGCTGGTCTGTTGTGGACTGTGTTGTTTGTGTGGGTGCTTGCAAAGGGTAGTGATTGGGTGCTGTTTGGTGTTCTGGCTGCTGTGCTGAGGATGGGTGCAACTTGTGAAGTGGTGGGGTGCATTATTGTGGTGTTGATGAGTGTTGCTTCTATTGTATGTTTTGCTACAGAATTTGGTTGCAGGACTGTTTGGTTTTGTTTTTGCTTAGTCTTATGTATAGTTGAGCTTCGTTTGACTACTTTGTGCAACTTGAGTTAGGTTGCCTTAGTAGACATATAGGATGTAATTATCTTATTTTTGGTAATAAAATCCCTTACATTTTACCAAAAAAACAAAAAAAAAAAAAAAAAACTTCTTAAACTACATGAAAATATGGAGTATTAAATCCCTTGACTGGCTCAAGAGGAATCCAAAAGCTCCAATGTCGGGATGCCCTATCATTGTTTAGGTATGGCTACTTTTTTGAGTTAAACCTCACATTTTTCAACAATCATTTTATTTTTTTTGATGTTTCTAACACATTTGTTGTGATGAATGATAAGTGTGGATCATGGATAATTTGAGTTTTTTCAAGCCCCCAACCGACCAAGTTATGTACACTCTGAAGGGATTTTTGTCAAGAAGGACAATCCAAAAGTCAACCTATACTCATGAGTGGTCTTTGGTGCTTGCTGATGAGGCTCTTGTTGTGTTTTTCGCAATTATATGGTTCAGAATTCAGAAAATACGATGCTTGACTGACATCGAAGTCTAGTTTAACTGAGATGAGAGTGTTCTCCTTCTAAGAAGATATGAGAAGTACCCCTACCACGCAACCTTGCTTGTTTGAGGCACAGTTCAAATATAAAGACCAACTATCCTCTCTGGTCATTGTTAATTCATCATCTATAAATTCATAATCCTCAAGGCGACGCTCGTCTGGAGATTCTGCTACGAAATCTGACACAACGGTGCCTCTGATAGAATTCTTGGGTGTGAATTTGACATCGAATTCGGCTAACATAACCATCCACCTTGCTATTCGTCTATTGACAATGGGCTTGTCGAATAAGTATTTGAGAGGATCTGCTTTTCTAACTACATGGACAGTGTGAGTGAGGAAATAATGTCTTAGCTTCTTTGCGGCCCATACAAGTGCCAAACATAATTTTTCTGGGGCGGAATATCTTTCTTCATATTGAAGAAACTTCTTGCTTAAGTTATATATGGCATATTCTTTTCCGTCGATCTCCTAAGCTAGTAGGGCACCACCTGCAGTCTGTGTCACTGGAAGATATAGCCGCAAAGGATGTCCTCGTTGAGCGGGAGCTAAGACAGGCGGATTAGTTAGATATTCCTTGATCTGATCAAAGGCCTTTTGTCAGCTCTCGTCCTATTCCTTCGGAGAATCTTTCTTAAGGTTCTTGAATATAGGTTTAAAAGTCATGGTGAGCTTTGAGATGAACCTGCATATGTATTGATTGTGTCCTAAGAAGGCTTGGATTTCTTTGTCATGCCGGGGTCGTTTGAGAGACTTACTAGCTTTCATTTTTGAAGGATCGATCTCAATCCCACGAGAGCTGATGACTTACCCTAGAAGTTTTCGTGAAGTAAGCCCAAAGGCGCATTTCTATGGATTCAATCTCGTGTTGTATTTCCGAAGTCTTTCAAAGAAGTTTCTCAAGGCGTGGGTTGTAGACAGCTACATATGTCTCCGCCCTTAGGCCAATGATAAACATATACCACGTCACTTACTAGTCTAGATATGAGAAGCAAGCTGAAAGATCCAACCCGAAAGCACCTAAAAACTCCTTAAAACACAAAAAGAAAACCTCAAAAATATTTTGATTCAATTTTATTATAATTTAATTTTTATTTTATCATATTTTTCCATATTTTCCACATTTTTAATTATAATTTCATCGTCTTTCGAAACACTCGAAAATGCATTTTTCCCAAGAACGAGCCCAAAACATGGGCATGAAGAAGGTAAACCTTCAAGCCCAAGTCATGGGCCCTAGGCGAACCTTCTCCTTCCTTGAGCCCAGTGAAATTCCCCCATCAAAGCCCAACAAAAGGAGTAAGGAGATTGAAATTCCTCCTGCCTTTCTTTTAAGGACATGATGTAAGCGATGACGTAAGCAAGGAAAAGGAAGGTAAGACGTCACCATCACTGCCCCCCAAGCACTCTACTTAAGGGAATATTCAGCAAAATTTTTGGAAAGAAGAAGGCCGTCTTGTGCGAATGGGCGCGCACCCTGCGCCCACGCGCACATCTTGCGCCCATACACACATAACCGCCTTCATTTTCGAAAATTTTCACTATAAATAACCCCTTTCCTCCCCCCTTTTCGACATCTTAGCACCATTCAACATCTTGGCATTTGGTATTCGACCAGGCTAAGGAAACTCGTGACAAAGTAGAGAGAATTTTAGCATTTCTNGTTTAAAAGTCATGGTGAGCTTTGAGATGAACCTGCATATGTATTGATTGTGTCCTAAGAAGGCTTGGATTTCTTTGTCATGCCGGGGTCGTTTGAGAGACTTACTAGCTTTCATTTTTGAAGGATCGATCTCAATCCCACGAGAGCTGATGACTTACCCTAGAAGTTTTCGTGAAGTAAGCCCAAAGGCGCATTTCTATGGATTCAATCTCGTGTTGTATTTCCGAAGTCTTTCAAAGAAGTTTCTCAAGGCGTGGGTTGTAGACAGCTACATATGTCTCCGCCCTTAGGCCAATGATAAACATATACCACGTCACTTACTAGTCTAGATATGAGAAGCAAGCTGAAAGATCCAACCCGAAAGCACCTAAAAACTCCTTAAAACACAAAAAGAAAACCTCAAAAATATTTTGATTCAATTTTATTATAATTTAATTTTTATTTTATCATATTTTTCCATATTTTCCACATTTTTAATTATAATTTCATCGTCTTTCGAAACACTCGAAAATGCATTTTTCCCAAGAACGAGCCCAAAACATGGGCATGAAGAAGGTAAACCTTCAAGCCCAAGTCATGGGCCCTAGGCGAACCTTCTCCTTCCTTGAGCCCAGTGAAATTCCCCCATCAAAGCCCAACAAAAGGAGTAAGGAGATTGAAATTCCTCCTGCCTTTCTTTTAAGGACATGATGTAAGCGATGACGTAAGCAAGGAAAAGGAAGGTAAGACGTCACCATCACTGCCCCCCAAGCACTCTACTTAAGGGAATATTCAGCAAAATTTTTGGAAAGAAGAAGGCCGTCTTGTGCGAATGGGCGCGCACCCTGCGCCCACGCGCACATCTTGCGCCCATACACACATAACCGCCTTCATTTTCGAAAATTTTCACTATAAATAACCCCTTTCCTCCCCCCTTTTCGACATCTTAGCACCATTCAACATCTTGGCATTTGGTATTCGACCAGGCTAAGGAAACTCGTGACAAAGTAGAGAGAATTTTAGCATTTCTTTCCACATAAATATTTTCATAAATTTCTTCATTTTCTTTTAAACTTCATCTTATTCATCATCAAAATCACAAAAACACTTTTATTTTCTTCTTTAAGTTTGTTTAATAATATTATTAATTTCAATAATAATATTGATAATATTATGTTATTATCATATTCATCGCATTCGAGTATTTGGATTCTTGAAGGCAATCTCAAGGCTGTTTTGACACTAGCACGCAAGGTATTTAATATGAGGCCGCACTAAACAACTTTCTCTCTCCAAGTTCATATTCTAACACTCGTTATTCTTCTTCGTCACATCCTCTATTTCTTATTATTATTAGTATTATTGTTGTTGACGCCATCGAAATTAGCTTTATAAACCCCCTTTATCACCTTTTAATTCTGTTTTAACCATGAAATATTGATTAAATAATCACTTCGAGATGTAACTAAACACGGAAAATAAAAAGAATCATGCCTAGGCCTTTAAAGATTTTATGAGCATGATTACATGATAATGTAATTGTTTGAAAGTTTTATTTGCTTGAGCATGATTACATGATTTAAGTGCTATATTAGCATGGTCACATGAATTTATCATTTTTCCCAAAGCATGAGGACATGATATCTATGTGCTTTTAAGCTTTTCTAACATGTTTTATCGCTTTCCCCATTTACGTGACTGCGCTTGTATGTAAGCCATGATGGCGGCTTTTCACGTAGAATTGGGACAATAATAAAACGTCGGTACTTGAAATCACATAAATTCACATGAATCATAAAGATTCGGACCGAGAATAGAGATAATTATGTTAAACGAAGCGATCACCATCCTAGCAAACGTCTCCATTAACCTAACTCGTCTAGTAATCACTCACTCAGTGTGTATTTATGGACTAAACATTGTCTAATCTTGCTTGGTATTACATGATGAGATTAGAAATGAGATCTAGTAGAGGACCACATGATGTGGAGGAGTCTTGTACTCTGAACCTCGTCCCTGAACCCATGAAACTTGTGCACGACCTAACTATTGGGAAGTAATCGCACCTCACTTTGGTTGGTGAGAACGCAGTGACTTGGGTAGGTAAGACTCTACGAAGTGTGGTTGTGAATTGTATTGGAGTCGTTCCTCACCATGCGTACTCACCCAACGCGATGACCCTGTCCAAGGAACAAGGCATACTAAACACTCAACTCGTGGATCCTCTTGCCTTTTTTGAGCGTTCATCATTTGGCGAATTCATTAGGGACTTCCTTTGTAGATTTCCCCTGAGGATAAGCGAAGCAAACTTCAAAAATCACGTAATTCTCATCATGTCGTTATAATTAATTAGTTAGGGATAATGCATATACGTTGCCAGATAACCGAATGGGGGCTTCATTTAAGGATATGTCTCCGTGAGCCTGCTTCATGCAGGGGACCAACCCCGGCGGGTTTCATACTAGTGGGAGTGGGGTGCCCTAGCTCAAGAAGCCATGCCGTATGAACACATATACCATCCAATGCGTCGTGTGGATTCCACAGATACGCGACTCGCATCACAATCGTAACAAAGTTGTGACGTGAGTAGGTCTGACCATCTTGAGCCATATGGTACATTCAAACACCAAGACTTTTTATTAGCAACACATAGAAGTTTGTTTAGGATAATAAAGACTCATGATAATGCGCTATGTAACTATGTGTTTAAGGACACGGTTAGAATTTATTAAATGTGCATGAACGTGCATGAACCACTCATTAATTTAATTTTTCCTTTGCATAACACTTAATTTTTGGTAATTTAAAAAATGGCAGTTTTATAAAATTACTTGAAAACACTTTAAAACTCTTTTAAATATCATATTTTGATCATAAAACATTATTGGCATGTCCTAAGATCATCATACAATATTTTGATGCATTAAAAATAATTATAACTAGTTATGTCACATGCTACTATTTTTATTAGGCATAAACATCAGTGAATAAAAATTTACAGCTTTATTTATTCATTCAAAACTCCTTAAAAAACTCATCAAAGCATCATCAATCGAGCACAAAACACTTTTACATTCTAATACCTTCGTTATACATCTAATCTATGCTCTCAAAAAAAATTTTATCAAGTAAAACATGTTCATAATATTTTAAATCCATGTTTTCATGACTTTAAAAGTTTTATAGCAATATAAAACAACTAAAACCCTTAAAAACAAATCTAAACTTCATAAAAATTATGATCATAACATAAAAGTTTAGATCATTAACAACCATAAAACTTCAAATTTCATGATTTCATAAACGCTAATTAAAATTTTCATGAACAATTTCACAAATTCATACTTAAATATGTTCATAACTTTATAAAACATGATTAGAATCATAAAAACATGATTAACATAATTAAAAAGATGAATTTTGCAATATTGAATTAAAAAGAAAAGAGCAAGAAAAGTATTTTTAATGCTTGAAAATTACCAAAGGGGAGGAAGAAAAAGGGTGGCAGGCAGTGGTGCAGGGCAGCGAATGGGAGGACGCCGGTGAGGGAGATGGGCGAAGAAGGGGAGCGACCAAAAAAGTAGCGAAGAATTTTTTTTGTTTTTGGAAATTTCTTATGTTTTTTTCTTTTTATTTATAAAAAAATCCTACTTCACTTGATTGCAAAAAAAAATCTGAAATTTTTGGTTTGAAAGGGTATTTGTAGGCCCAAAGTAGGTTTTGGTTCAATTACGTAAATACTCTTAATGTTTGAAATTACTTTTGTGCCCTTTTTTTAAACAATTTATGAAATTCTAAAAATTCTATTTTTATAAATATTTTAAAATATTTAATAAAACTCAAAGTGACATGAAATATAATTCATAAACTTTAGAAAACATGAAATAATAATTGTAATTATGAATTAACTTAAATTCTCTTCGTTATGGTATTAAAAATTTTCAATAAAAATACTAAAAACATACACAAAAAGTACAAAAATAACTTCTTCAAAAACATCAAAACATGGGGTATTAGATCCCTTTACTGGCACAAGAGGGATCCAGAAGCTCCGATGTCAGGATGTTCTATGATTGTTAAGGTATGGCTACCTTTTTGAGTTAAACCTCATATTTTTCAACAACTGTTATATTTTTTTAATGTTTATAACATATTTGTTGTGATGAATGATAAGTGTGGATCATGGAGAATTTGAGTTTTTTCGAGCCCCCAACTGACCCAACTGTGTACACTCCGAAGGGAATTTAGTCAAGAAGGAGAATTCCAAAGTCAACCTCTACTCATGAGTGGTCTTTGGTGTTTGCTGATGAGGCTCTTGCTGTGTTTTTCGTATTTCTATGGTTGAGAATCGAGCAAATACGACGCTCGGCCGACTCCTTCTTTATTAAAGTTTCGAGTTTCACGATTTCGACTTTCTATTTCTCGGGGCGTGCAATGAGGCAAAGTCAGAGGCAACTTATCCCTGGCCGTAACATGGTCGAACCTGGCAAGCCGATCCTTACTTTAAGTTATGCTCAGACTTGGGAAACTCATTAGAACTCGAGGCCCATGATGAAGGTGACTCCTTCGAAGGAAGAAGAGTAGACTATTGCCAGACACTTCTTGGTTTGGATGAGGAACGACTCTCTTGTGTGTAGCAATGAGGCTAGAAACATTGAGAAAGCTGAGTTGGAGGCTATGAGTGATGAATATTCGAGCTGTCCATCTAACATTGTGTCTGTCAGAGACTGGCTCGGCCCTAGGGAGGCTCTGGTATGCGAGCGACTCGAGAGGGTTCCTCATAGGCTTGAGAATAAGAAGAAGGTGAAGGAGGCTCGAAGAAGGACGATGAAGAAGAAGAAGAAGAAGAAGAAGACTCTTGGCGCTATTGATCGAGGTAGTGGAGGGAAGTGGAGAGACTGAAGAAAAAGCATAGAGGAGATGCCTAAGAGCATGACTACTTCATTTCACATGTTTACTTTTGATCTTGATATTGAGATATATAGCATTTGTGTTAGTTATCATTATAATCGATCTTCATTATCAAGTTTTAACTTTTATGTAGTAGCGTGTGGTACACATGTAATGAACTTCGACATTGAAATAAAAAATGTTTTATAATTAATTTGCAAGTACAAGTGAAAATTTTTTCTTTACAAGTTAAAATCAAATAAAGTCGAAATTCTATTAAAACAATGATTGTAATACAGGGATGTTTTTTTTATTTTAGCGGTCGTACCTCGGATTAAGGTTGCCTATGTATCCCTTAGTAGAGAATCAGGCTAATTATAGCTCTGAGTTTGGAATGATCTGAGGAGTTATACATAGTAAATCTTTAAGTGGTCGAGGTTATTAAGATTGTAGAAGCTTTCACCGTCTATGTCTGTCAACTCAATCGCACCACCTGATACAATCTTCTTGATGATGTAAGGACCAGTTCAGTTCAGACAAAACTTGTCATGAGCATCTAATATCGTCTTTCTGAGAGCTTTTAGAACCAAGCTACCCTCCTCAACATCTTTAACCTTAACTCGCTTATTGAGGTGACGTTCTATCCTTCTTTGGTAGACTTGAACCCATTATGCTTCTGGAAGCTTACTTTCCAAGAAGATTTTGAGAGAGGGAATTTCTAGTTTCACTGGTTGTACTGCTTCCATACCATAAACTAGGGAGAAAGGAGTAGCTCCTGTTGCAGTTCGAATTGAAGTACGACATCCCCAAAAGGCGAATGGCAATTTAAGATGCCAATCCTTGTAATTTTCTGTCATGTTAGAGATAATTGTCTTGATGTTCTTGTTAGCTACTTCTTCTACACCATTAGTCTTTGGTCAGTAAGGTGAAGATCTGTGATGTTGAATTTTGTACTTGGTCAGTACACATACACATTCACATTCACATTCACTGATCTCATGTTGAACCCTACAACGACAAATGATGTAGGTTTCAATGAATTGAGGAACCTGATTAGGTTAGAGATTTTTAAACGAAGCTGCATCAACCCCTTTGGTGAAATAGTCAATGGATACTAGTATGATTTTATGAGCTCCACGTCCCGGCGGTGTAACTTTGCCTATGATATCGATTCCCTAGTTGAAAATGGACAAAGAGAAATGGGTGTACGAAGTAGAGATGGAGGGATATATTGAGAATTCAAATATCTTTGGCAAGTATCACAATGCTTCACATATCTTTGATAGTCGTATTCCATTGTAGTCCAATAGTAGGCTAACCCGACTATTTTCTATCTAACATTCGACCATTCATGTGAGGTCCGCACTCTCTGGCATGAACTTGATCCATGATTTTGTGTGTCTTTCCATGAGAAATAAAACAAAGTTGTAGTCCATTGTAATGTCTCTTGTATAAATCCCAAGCTTTTATGATGAAGATGTGTCCGGAGGATATTGCTCGTGCAGCAAATAATTATTGATGTATGTGTACCACAGTTCATGTTGCGATGCATTGGGAGTTTCATTAGTGAGGCTGTGCACCTCACTAATCATGGAGACATGTTCTGGCTCCTTTCTACTTTCGATGAATAATGGCATGTGTGATAGTGAACTTAGAATTCTAACCATGGAAACAAGTCGAATAAAGCATCGGCGAACTGATTGTCTTCTCTTCTTAAGTATGTGTATTCAATGTCTTCGACCTGTGAGGTAACCTGTTTGAGATGAGTCTGATATGGAGCGAGACTTTTGCTTCTAAGCTTCCATTTACACGAAGTCTGATTAATGATGAGAGATTAATCCCCATTCACAATTAACTTTTGAACATCTAGGACAACAACGGCTTCAAGTCGTATGATACATGCCTCATATCCGGCGGAATTGTTGGTGACATCGAAGTCCAGTTTGACTGAGATGAGAGTGTCCTCCTTCTAAGAAGATATGAGATGTACTCCTACCACCCAACCTTTCTTGTTTGAGGCAACGTTCAAATATAAAGACCAACTATCCACTTCAGTCATTGTTAATTCATCATCTATAAATTCTTAATCCTCAAGACGAGAATCGTCTGGAGAATCTGCTAGGAAATCTGACACATTGCTGCCTTTGATTGAATTCTTGGGTGTGAATTTAACTCAAATTCGGCTAACATAACCATCCACCTTGCTATTCGTCCATTGACAATGGGCTTGTCGAATAAGTATTTGAGAGGATCTGCTTTGCTTACTACATGGATGGTGTGAGTGAGGAAATAATGTCTTAGCTTCTTTGTGGCCCATACAAGTGCCAAACATATTTTTTCTAGGGCGGAATATCTTTTTTCATATTGAAGAAACTTCTTGCTTCAGTTATATATGGCATATTTCCTTTTCCGTCGATCTCCTGAGGTAGTAGGGCACCACCTGCAATCTGTGTCACTGGAAGATATTGCCGCAAAGGATGTCCTCGTTGGGCGGGAGCTAAGACAGGCAGATTAGTTAGATATTCCTTGATCTGATCAAAGGCCTTTTGTTAGTTCTCGTCCTATTCCTTCGGAGAATCTTTGTTACGGTTCTTGAATATAGGTTTAAAAGTCATGTGAGCTTTGAGATGAACCTGAATCTGTATTGATTACGTCCTAAGAAGGCTCGGATTTCTTTCTCATTCTGGGGTCGTTTGAGAGACTTAATAGTTTTAAATTTTGAAGGATCGATCTCAATCTCACGAGAGCTAATGACATACCCAAGAAGTTTTCGTGAAGTAACCCCAAAGGTGCAATTTTATTAATTCGATCTCATGTTGTATTTCCGGAGTATTTCAAAGAAGTTTCTCAAGGCGGGGATTGTAGACACCTACATTTTTCTCCGCCCTTAGGCCGATGATAAACATATACCACATCACTTACTATTCCAGACATGAGAAGCATGCTGAAAGATCCAAGCCGAAAGCACCTAAAAATCCTAAAAACACAAAAAAAAACCTCAAAAATATTTTGATTTTATTTTATTTTATTTTTGATTTTATTTTTATTTTATCTTATTTTTCCTTATTTTCCACATTTTTAATCATAATTCTAACGTCATTCGACACACTCGAAAATGCATTTTACGCAATGACGAGCCCAAAATGTGGGCATGAAGAAGGTAAACCTTCGAGCCCAAGTCATGGGCCCAAGGAAAACCTTCTCCTTCCTTGAGCCCAATGAAATTCCCACATCAAAGCCCAACAAAAGGAGTAAGGAGGATGAAATTCCCCCTTCCTTGAAATGATGTAAGGGATGATGTAAGCAAGGAAAAGGAAGGTAAGACGTCACCATCAGTGCCCCGAAGCACTCTACTGAAGGGAATATTCAATGAAATTTCCGGAAAGAAGAAGGACGTACTGTGCGACTGGGGACACACCATGCGCACACGCGCACGTCTTGCGCCCATACACACTAAACCGTCGTCATTTCTGGAATTTTTTACTACAAATAACCCCTTTCCTCCTCCCATTTCGACATCTTAACTTCATTCAACATCTTGGCATTGGGTATTCGAGCAAGCTTAGGAAATTCGTAACAAAGTAGAGAGAGTTTTAGGATTTCCNTGCTAGGAAATCTGACACATTGCTGCCTTTGATTGAATTCTTGGGTGTGAATTTAACTCAAATTCGGCTAACATAACCATCCACCTTGCTATTCGTCCATTGACAATGGGCTTGTCGAATAAGTATTTGAGAGGATCTGCTTTGCTTACTACATGGATGGTGTGAGTGAGGAAATAATGTCTTAGCTTCTTTGTGGCCCATACAAGTGCCAAACATATTTTTTCTAGGGCGGAATATCTTTTTTCATATTGAAGAAACTTCTTGCTTCAGTTATATATGGCATATTTCCTTTTCCGTCGATCTCCTGAGGTAGTAGGGCACCACCTGCAATCTGTGTCACTGGAAGATATTGCCGCAAAGGATGTCCTCGTTGGGCGGGAGCTAAGACAGGCAGATTAGTTAGATATTCCTTGATCTGATCAAAGGCCTTTTGTTAGTTCTCGTCCTATTCCTTCGGAGAATCTTTGTTACGGTTCTTGAATATAGGTTTAAAAGTCATGTGAGCTTTGAGATGAACCTGAATCTGTATTGATTACGTCCTAAGAAGGCTCGGATTTCTTTCTCATTCTGGGGTCGTTTGAGAGACTTAATAGTTTTAAATTTTGAAGGATCGATCTCAATCTCACGAGAGCTAATGACATACCCAAGAAGTTTTCGTGAAGTAACCCCAAAGGTGCAATTTTATTAATTCGATCTCATGTTGTATTTCCGGAGTATTTCAAAGAAGTTTCTCAAGGCGGGGATTGTAGACACCTACATTTTTCTCCGCCCTTAGGCCGATGATAAACATATACCACATCACTTACTATTCCAGACATGAGAAGCATGCTGAAAGATCCAAGCCGAAAGCACCTAAAAATCCTAAAAACACAAAAAAAAACCTCAAAAATATTTTGATTTTATTTTATTTTATTTTTGATTTTATTTTTATTTTATCTTATTTTTCCTTATTTTCCACATTTTTAATCATAATTCTAACGTCATTCGACACACTCGAAAATGCATTTTACGCAATGACGAGCCCAAAATGTGGGCATGAAGAAGGTAAACCTTCGAGCCCAAGTCATGGGCCCAAGGAAAACCTTCTCCTTCCTTGAGCCCAATGAAATTCCCACATCAAAGCCCAACAAAAGGAGTAAGGAGGATGAAATTCCCCCTTCCTTGAAATGATGTAAGGGATGATGTAAGCAAGGAAAAGGAAGGTAAGACGTCACCATCAGTGCCCCGAAGCACTCTACTGAAGGGAATATTCAATGAAATTTCCGGAAAGAAGAAGGACGTACTGTGCGACTGGGGACACACCATGCGCACACGCGCACGTCTTGCGCCCATACACACTAAACCGTCGTCATTTCTGGAATTTTTTACTACAAATAACCCCTTTCCTCCTCCCATTTCGACATCTTAACTTCATTCAACATCTTGGCATTGGGTATTCGAGCAAGCTTAGGAAATTCGTAACAAAGTAGAGAGAGTTTTAGGATTTCCTTCCACATAAATATTTTCATAAATTTCTTCATTTTCTTTTAAACTTCATCTTATTCATCATCAAAATCACAAAAACGTTATTTTTATTTTCTTCTTTAAGTTTTTTTAATACTATTATTAATTTCAATAATAATATTGTTAATATTACGATATTATCATATTCATCGCATTCAGGTATTTTGATTCTTGAAGGCAATCTAAAGGATGTTTTTACACTAGCACGCAAGATATTTAATATGAGGCCGCACTAAACAACGTAACTTTCTCTCTCCAAGTTCATATTCTAAGACTCGTTATTCATCTTCGTCGCATCCTCTATTTCTTATTATTATTAGTATTATTGTTGTTGACGCCATCGAAATTAGCTTTTTAAACCCTCTTTATCACCTTTTAGTTCTATTTTGACCATGAAACATTGATTAAATAATCACTTCGAGATGTAATTAATCACGGAAAATAAAAAGAATTATGCCTAGGCCTTTAAAGCTTATATGAGCATGATTACATGATAATGTATTTGTTTTAAAGTTTTATTTGCTTGAGCATGATTACATGACTTAAAAGCTATATTAGCATGATTAGATGAATTTATTATTTTTCCCAAAGCATGAAGACATGATATCTATTTGCTTTTAAGCTTTTCCAACATTTTTTATCGTTTTCCCTATTTACGTGACTGTGCTTGTATGTAAGCCATGATGACGGCTTTTCACGTAGAATTTGGACAATAAGAAAATGTCGGTACTTGAAATCACATGAAGTCACATGAATCATAAAGATTTGAACCATGAATAGTGATAATCATGAGTTAAACGAAGCGATCACCATCCTAGCAAACGTTTACATTAATCTAACTCGCCTAGTAAGCTCTTACGCGGTGTGCATTTACAGAATAAACACGGTGTAATCTTGTTTTGTATTACATGATGAGATTATAAATGAGATCTAGTAGAGGACCACATGATGTGGAGGAGTCTTGTACTCAGAACCTCGTCCCTGAACCCATGAAACTTGTGCACAACCTAACTATTGGGAAGTAGTCGCACCTCACTTTGGTTGGTGAGAACCCAGTTACTTGGGTAGGTAAGATTCTACGGAGTGTGGTTGTGAACTGTATTTGAGTCGTTCCTCACCGTGCGTACTCACCCTACGTGATGACCCTACCCACGATCTAAGGAATAAGGCATACAAAACACTCAACTCGTGGACCCTCATGCCTTTTTTGGGCGTCCTTAATTTGGCGACTTCATTAGGGACTACTTTTGTGGATTTCCCTTGAAGATAATAGGAGGAAACTTTGAAAATCACGTAACTCTCATCATTTCATATTAATTATTTTGTTAGGCATAATCATATACATTGCCTGATAAACGAAAGGGGGCTTTGTTTAAGGATATGTCTCCGTGAGCATGCTTCATGCTGGAGACCAACCCCGGCGGGTTTCATACTAGTGGGAGTGGAGTTCCCTACCTCCAGAAGCCATGCAGTGTGAACACATATCCCAACCAATGGTTCGTGGTTTCCACAAATATGCGACTCGCATCACAATCGTAACTAAGTTGTGACGTGAGTAGCTCCGACCATCTTAAGACATATGGTACATTTAGACACTAAGACTTTTTATTAGTAGCACATAGAACTTTTGTTTAGGATAATAACGACTCATGATAATGTGCTATGTTACTATGTGTTTAAGGACTCGGTTAGAATTTATTAAATGTGCATGAACGTCGCAACCCTTATGGGATTTAAATTCTCGTATTTATGTGCCTTTATGTGCTTTCATGTGCCGTGATGTACTGAATCTCTGAACCTGTAGAGTCCACGTAGGGAGTCTCATATAGCCATGGTTACTCTCTTAGAGTATGCCCCACATGTCATTTAGAACCTTTAGGATTCATCTCATGCTTGTAAAAGTACTTATACCACCTTTTTAGAAAAAAGCCAAGAAAAATTGAGAAAAGTAAAAAAAAAATAATAATAATTTTAAAGAAGGTGATTGAGTACATTACATCCATGCATGCATTCAGGTTGAAAAAGTAACCATGAATTAGGAGCATGTACTATAAAGAACAAAAAATCAAGTGAGTCCAAAAACTAAAACACCTTCCCTTTCATATTCTCATGTTGAGCCACTATTCCATCCCGAGTAGACTTTGTCTTCACCATGACCAACGTTTTCGCGCGCCGCGTCACTAGATGACTTGATTGAGTCCTTCATACCCTACCCATCTAGAGCACCACAGTCACCGAATTCGTGATCTTGAGATTGAGAGAGGAACCCTGCCCGATGAGGTTGAGAATCTGACACATCTACGGAAGTAGGATTGGGATAATATCGTACTCCAATGTTATTACCTTCAGAGGGAAATACATGAGATACTTGATAAATGTCCCAAAAATGATGACCCAGATGTCATGGATGAAACGTCACACCCTCCAAGTTCTCCATAGGGTTCACCTTTCATCACTCATGAAGTTACTGGTATATGGGACGGTGACGATGAGGATGTCTATGCCGGGGATGGTAACTTACCCGCCTATCACACTAGCGTTGAGGGAGATGATGAAACCTATGATGCTCTTTACGGTCCTTCTTCTTCATCTCCACAAAAAACAACTGAACTTGCTCTTCCTAAAAATCCCACACTCCTCCAAACACCAATGTCCAAGTTCTTACTCCAACTGGACGCCTAGCCACTACACAAAATGCGAACCCTCCCCCGAAAACACAAAGTGTCCAATTCACCTATCCTCCACCACCACCTCAAGAAGAGGACCTTGTCATCAAACAACTTAAGAAGGTTAAGGTCGACATCAACAGTTGGCAATGGTTCGTCCATCAATGTATGTCCGCTCCAGGCGGCTAAGAAGTTAGGAGAGTTCCAAGAGGAATTCAAGGCAGATAACCAGGCCATCTGAGCCTATGATAACACCAAGAGAGATACCATGGGTGTAATTTGGCTTACTATCATAACTGGGCCAATTCAGAAACAGGTCAAATTTCTTGTCATGGATATCAAAACCAGCTTCAACTTACTACTTAGCTTGGACGCCCTTGGTTCCACAAACTAGGGGCGGTATCCTCTACCCTTCACCAAAAGATCAAGTTCTGGCTAGAGGGTACCTTGGTCACTATTGATGCCTCTCCCATGAAATCCAAGCCGCAGACCAATCCATCATTCGCAGTGAACATGATGAGGAAGACGAAGAACTATGGGGATTTGGTATTGCAGCCATTGAGGAAGGAGAAAAGGTTCCTTTTGACGTTGATCCTTACTCTAACCTCGCTATGAATGCCCTCCTTCGTGAAAATGGCTACATTCCTGACATGTTCATTTGTTCGGCCTACGATCTACTGTACCTCTCTTGGAGCCCATCCAAAAGAATAACAAGCATGGACTCGGATATGTAGCAACCAAGGAAGACTATGATAGGGCGAAGAAAGAAAGGATCGCAAAAAGAACGAGCTACTTTGTGATATCAAGCTTGATCCTTACCCTTGAACCCTCAATGGTTAGTTCATCAAAGAAGGGGTGCACCTCCTTTACTATAAATTTCCCTAACCTTTCTATGGGGATGATGGTAGGAGATATCCAGAGATTGAAGAATTTGCCGATTGTAGCTTCGTAGTTGATAACTCTCCACCCTCATTGAACAACACCTCTGCAAAAGATACCTTCGAAAGACAAGGACTCGGTCTTCTCTTGGGCCAAGAGAGCATTCAACCCAAGGAACTTGTGACATACACAGCCTTGAACGATGATTCCTTCGATCCTATCTAGCTCATTACACTAGCTTCGGATATAGTCCATGTATGAAGTAAAACCATCAAATTTACTACCTTAGATGGAAAGAAGATTGACTTTACTATCGGAGAAGGGCCTATGTTTGATGAGTCTAGTTCTAAGTCCTCAGATGATGAGTCTAAGTCGAACAATGAAGATGTAAAACTAGCGAGTCCTAGGGAGTCCACAACCTAAAAGTCCATTGAGTTTGTTCCTTCCGTTGCTTCCCATTTAAAATCATGTCTTAATGAGTCTAAGTTCAGGGATAAGTTGCCTCCGATCTGAACTATCTCATTGCTCGCCCCATGCAATAAAAGGTCTGAAGAGTCAAACTTGGAACTCTAATAATGAAAGAGTTCATCGAGTATCTTATATGCTAAATTCTCCACCACGAACAGCACGACAAGAGCCTCATCAGTAACCACCGAACACCACTCATGAGTAGAGGTACACTTGTGGATTTTCCTTCTTGAGAAGAATCCCTTCGTACTGTACATAAGCGGGTTTGCTGAAAAATATGAGGTTTAACTCAAAAGGCTAGCCATACCTGAAAAATGATAGGACATCCTTAAATTGAAGTATTTTGATCTCTCTTGAGCCAGTTCAGAGAAGTGAGCATTTCACCCACACAAAGTGGAATAGGAGTGTTACCACCAAGCAAGAACTCCTCTACCGGAGCTATAAGCCTCGTATTCCGAATATAAGAGACATCTCCCATAAATAAGAAGCGAGAAAACAAGCAAAATACAAGTGCTCTCAACTTGTTTTGACCTCCAGGATGCTCCATGGTAGCAAAATCCTCATCAAGAAGGAGATAGATACATTCCCCATTTACCATCCTGTTTGCAGATTTTATATTAAGCCCTAAGAATGACATCATGTCGTCTTTCCCATGTTCCAAGAAACTAGGGAGACAAGGGTTACTCATGGAGGATAGGCCACAAATAGCCCCAACATCCTCCGAGAGTATGACAAGTTCCCTATCATGAAAGCGGAAGCAATGGGCTTTAACATCCCAAAAGCTCATCGCCGCTCTAAGAAGACAAGTGTCTTCTTGGATGCACCTCAAGGAGAGTAGACCACCACACCCAACCTCTTCCAATTCCTTTTCCTTGTGAGAAAGTGTGCTCAACCACAACCCTAAAGCATCTAAAAAATTAGACATGATTTTCAAATTTCAAAAAATGAAAACTCAAAAAAATATACAAAAATGAGAACAAAAAGAGAGAATCAAAGAAATTTGAGACGATTGTCTGATTTCATTGTGCAAATAAATCACAAGCCAAAGGGGTATTTATAGGACTCCAAGGGGCGAAATCGGACAAGAAAAACGAGTAAAAACTCGTGCGTAGGGGCACACAAGTTCTGCATGGCCGCACGCCACGCGACTAAGCGCAGGATTTTTTTTATGCGCACAAAATTTCCGTCATTCCCCGAATCTTGTTTCCTTAACTTCTACATATTTTGAATCACTTAAACATCCTATTAATCCCTATCCACTTCATTCACCCTTATTGCTTGCTTTTGTGTTCAGTTTGGGATTATTTTGCATTGTAATGAGTCGTTGCAACATAAAATGTTGCATTGTAAAGGGTTGCATTGTAATATATACCATAACGTAACGTACATATATCCTCACATCAACAAATTATATACATAAAAAATACAAAAAGGGTTCTATTAATCACCCCCACGTGGATTCCACCCCTCTGGTGGTGTCCCAAGAAGGAAATGGTGCAAGATGTCATCCTCACTATATGGGGTGGCAGGCTATGGAGTCCCATGGGTAGAAGGACCGATATTTGTGCCATCAAATATGTAGTCTTCTACCGAGGGAAAAAGTCTGCCTCGGAAGTCTCGAAGGGTGCAATAGCTCGGGAGGTAGCCAAATCTATCTCATTTAGAGTCAACCGTTGACTCGGAATCCTAGAAACACTCCTCCTCAGAGAAAGCCAAGGAACCTCACACATGACATCATAATTCCTCCAGCGACCCTCCTCCAACTGCTCTCGAAAACAGTTCAACAGAGCACTTCGGTATCACCACCTCCTCTAGAGCCTTAAGCACCAAAATTGCGGCGCGGCATGCCCATACTCCTCCGATACCGAGATCGACATGCACTAGGTCGAGAGCTAGAGGCAGCAGAACCAGCCCTCTATTCAGCGGCACCCGAATCTGCCCTAGTCTCGGAAGGCCCGCCGGTCTGGAACACTCTCTTGATGGCAGATCCTCGAACCTACAAAGAAGGGGAAAACACTTATTAGAATGATAAAGTCCAATCTGTAATCATGGAAAGATGGTATGTATAAAAATATGCTCACATCAAAGGTCGAGTTTGTGCAGCTAATGTGGGATAGCAATTTTTCCACCAACCACTTGACGACAACCACACCTCTCAAGACCTTATTCGTACCATCTGGGTCCAGCTGCAAAACACAAAGATTGATCATTCTTCAAATCAAACAGAGAGAGATAAAGAAAATGAAAGTTGAAACAGTTTGTACATGGGTTAAGCCAGGAGGAAGTGTAATCTTCGCCTCCTCCCCATCTGGGATGGTGTGAGAGCACTCCTCTCGTGGGGTCTGATAGCTAATGGTCAAGTCAGCTTCGGGGAGGTTTCCTTTATGGTAATCCTTTTGCAAAAATAAAAAAGTAGAAAACAGAAATTCTCTGAAGAATCAGCAACATATGAAATAGAAAAATCCACATGAAAGTCATAAACTCACAGCAGGCTTTGCAGTAAGAGGTCCCCTTAACCAAAGAAAAAGATGCATGTAAGGGTAATCATGGTAAACCAGCATGGACCAGGATATACTACCACCTCTCCTGTACTGGGTAACACCCAAATCAGTCATCAATCCCCCTAAATCCAACATGGAAGTAGGAGAATCATAAGGGGTAACAAATCTCATGGTAGAATATTGAATTGCCACCCTCTGCCTGAGATACGAGACGGGGCGGGTAGTACTCAATAGATGAATTGACGACTCGTCCTCATCTTAGCCTCAGAAAAGTCCCTGTCCTCGTCATAAAGAACGACGCAAGGATGGAACTTAACCTGCAACAAGAATGTGAGAAACAGAAGACAAGATAAAATAGTATGCCTCAATTATAAATCCTTCAAAGGACACAACATGGATACCTAATCTACAGTAAGGCACAACGGACGTAGTCCAATCCCTTCTTCCACCGGTTATGCTGGCACCCGCCCTAGGAAGCAAGGATGGGATGTAAGCGAGCAAGCAGACGAGCGGGGGCTAAAGAGGGGAAATACTCAAAAGCCCAAAACTGCAGAACCACCAGTTGAAATCAGCATAAGATTTAGCCAAAGCAATAGAAATGTAGAATTGCCATCTGCCTCCAATGGATGGCGTGCCCTTCGTTTATTGTCTACGAGCCTTGGTGCCCATGCCTCGTAGGAGGAAGGCATACCCAAGGCTTCCCTAATAATAAGTGTGCAGTTGTGATAAATCTGCCAAGGATGGCAGATATTCCAGATGGGTCTTCTCGCCCTTATCCCCGACCAAAACTTGGTCAAGAAGCAGTAGGAGCAAGATCCATACCTTCTAATCATGGGTAGTCCTAAGAATGTATAAGCGTCTAGACAATATTTTATGGGATACATAATCTAGATTGGGCAACGTCATAGCAACGGGCCCAATTAGCTCAACTACAAACTCCGAATTAGCTTTTAGCGATTCAATGATATCAACAAGTTTTTGGGTGAAAGGCAAACTTGTGAGAATAGTGTAGTCCAGGGGAGTGATAGACCTCTCACCCAATGGGAAGTGGAAAGTGTTGGTGGTGTCCCACCATAACTCCAACAGCCCCAACTCGAAATTGTTGTCAGCATGGTTCTTTTCGATACACCTCAAGGCATTGGCCAAGTCACAGAAACCACAATCTCCAATCACCTCCGTTATGTCATTATCCCAAACAAAGTCATCATTGTATTGATAGAATTGGGCGGGAGTACCGAATGCCTGCCCAGGTTATACCGCCTGCATAAAAAGAGAAGCACTAGACAAAACCAAACTAACTTACACAAGAGAAAATCTCAATGCATACAAAAGAGAACAATGTTACCCTTTCAATAGAAGGACGACTAGAAATGTACTCCTCCTGCCAAAACACTAGCTAATCTAGAGTCCATCTAATAAAAAAGAAAGAGAATCAACTACTCTCCACTTGGACAGGAAACAGGAGGATGACCGCCCTTGATTGTAGACTTCCTATTCAATTAGAAGAAATAGAGACAATGAAAATTTCGATAACATTTCGGCTATATTTTGGCAATGCTAGTCATGCACTATGACTAATGGTTACTACAAAGGAAATAACTCAAACATGCACAATGTTCCAGCCATGCTCAAGGCATTTGAACATCTATCCGATCCCAATTCATGAAGAATGCACCATTCTTCCCATAATGACAATATATAGTGAGTGCTCTACTCAACAAAGAGCTAATATGCGAGCCCTTCGCATAATATAACAATATTCTAGACAAGCTCCATTAACATTATCAAGACATAATTGAATAATATATCAAGTCTCATGGAAGTTCCTACTATTTTCAACAAGTTTAGACCAAATTTCGGCACTTTTCTACACAAAGTGAGTAAAATTAAAAAATTTTGAACATTCCTGAAAAAGATGCAAATTTTGCTTATAAGACTTAATTTCACTCTTTTTTTCCATGGAATGAACAAATTTTAATTTCTAACGAAAAATTTAGTCATTTGCACTATGTGAGTAAATAAGGCATTTTAAGGCGAATTTTAGTCAATATTTAACAATTCGACGAGACTTGTAAGTCATGCTCTATGCCACTCCTTATACCCATTTTCATACATTATTTGTTTAATTTGATTCGTTTTGCGCTAATATGACTAGATTATCTGATTAAATTATCAAATTTTGTGACAATTCCACATTTGATGAGGAAATGTGCTAAATGAGCGAATTTCGACACTACTAGCCCAATTGAGTTCAATTTTTCAAAGACTTTACAGTGTTAAAATTTTCATTCTACCATGATCAAGACATCATTTTGCACTAAAATGATCAAATTCTACATGTTTTCGGAAGCTCATGAGCTCACAAATGAAATCGATTCGTACGAATTGACTCATTCAGTAACTACATTCTTATCTACTACTACTTCTATGAGCAACGATGTGAGTAATTAAGCATGGCACGAACAAATCCCTACTTTGCGCTAAAGTAGACCGGTTTAAGCATACCAAATTATCACATTTCATCAACAAGCTCAAGAACTACAACCTCCATAACCACCATCACCTCCAAGAATATCAAGCTTTAAACATCTAGTTTTCAGTCAATTCTCAACCATTTTAGGCGAAATAAGTTGCAAAATGATCCATTCTACAAATACAAACTAAAACATCAAACAAAAAACCATCACATACAAAAAACCCACATTTCATGATTAACATAAATACTCACAAAAACATACCAATAACACCAAATAAATAGCCAAAAAACCTAAAGATCATATGTACCAAAAAAAATATCCTAAAGAACATCACTTACTTGAATAGAAGATGATTTGAGTAAGATTCCAAGTTTGAATTTGAGTTTTGAGAAGGATGAAAGTGGCGAAAATGGAGGTTTGCTGTTGTAGTTTTTTGTTTTGTTTGAGCAAATGAGCAAATGAAGAAGAAAAAAAAAAAAAAAAACCATACATGTGTGCACGCATTGACTAGCTGCGCCCACACGCAAAAGCCCCCTATTCAAATTTTTGAATTTTTTGCCCCATTTTTCTTCTTGGGAGATTTCTATCATTGATGTAGTGTTTATTTGTTTTTATATTTCAATAGTTTCTTTAATTAGTTTAGTTAGCTTCCCTTCCCTTTTTATCTATTTTCACTTTCTTTTATTACTTTTTATTAAATCCCTTTCCTCCACTTTTTTTTATAGATTTTATGCTCATATTTGTCTTATTTTGCGTGTTGTCTCCATTTTGTAGGATCTTCCATTTAAAATTGGAAACCAAGGGAACAATCTCACACAATCTTATGGAATATGTAGGAGGGAACGATTTACTATAGTCTTAGCTTAGGCGATTTGATCTTTTGCTTCGCGTCTCGCGATTTTGCAAGCAATGGCTCAGCAACAAAGACAAAACTCCTAGCAGCCCCCACAAAAGAAGCCTACTCCTTTACATCCTTCACTTGACTAAGAAATGAAGTAGGGGAAGTATAGAATAGGGTGTTGTGTTGGCTTGGTACTTGGTATGCGGCCGCATGCCCCTGTTCCGTACAAAGTTGATTTTTGCTTCTTGCTCTTCCACTTGCTTTGGACTTGTTTTGCTTATATATTCTCTTGTAAAGCATTTAGTTACATATAGTTATTAGTTAGTAAAACAAAATAAGAACTCTCAATTCCTCTCCAGATAAATTTGTATTGAATTTGTTTAGTGACTTAGTTCTTTAACAATTCAATAGTTGTAATTAAATCTCTTTCAATTCAATCCAAAGTTAGTTATTCAAGGTTCCCCGGTTCTTGTTCTTGGTTTCTATATCTTTTCAAGGTTACTTGGTTTCATGTTCTTGACTTCATGTTCTTGGTTGATATTATTGGTTTCTTGGTTGATCATCATTGTATTGGGCATCATTGTAATAAGCTTTAAGGTTTTATAATTCAAGTTTGAAGCTTCATAGTTAAACTCTGAACTCATCTTTAATTTCCATTTAAATTTTGCATACTTTGAAGCTATCTTTCTTTACTTTGTAGCTTTATTTCATAGTTCTTCTCAAGTTACACTGGTCCTAACTCTTAATTTCCTTTACTCTTTGTTCATATTTTATTCTCATGTTGAACTTGTCCTTGTTCTTTGTTACCTTCTATTAAGTTCTTAAATTCTTGTCAAGTTAATCTTGTCCTTGCTCTATTGCTTTTTGTCTTTGTTATTTTCAACATTAAACCTTGTCCTTGCCCTCATATTTTCTATTACTTTTGTAGTTTGACTAAATCACTAGCATAACTTATATCTTTGTAATAATATTGATAATTAAACAAAGCTCTTTCCCTTTTATAAATTTGTTTAATTTACATTCCATTTTCATAACTTTTTTCTTTGCTATAAATTGTAATCGTGAATGAATATATGTGTTAAATAGTAAAATGTGTAGTGAGTAGTTTTCAGTGCTAAGGTGTGGGTGAAACCCTCACCACCTTCATGATATAAGTAGGTTCTTAGTAAAAACTGAGCTTGGGGATGATTAGAGTCGTTACATAGGGTTATAAATCACGTAGTCTATGACTTGCTTCCATAGATGTTATCTTAGGTTCCTCAACGAATGATCGATAGATGTATTTGAGGGAAGACTCCCCGTGTTTGATTGGTTTGAAAACCATGAGAATAGGTGTTCCAGTGATGGGACGTTATGAGTCTTCGTGAAAAAGTGCTTAGGAGCCATTTTATGCTCACACCATGAGAATATGTCATGTTCATAGTTCTGCTCATCATTTTAGTCGAGAGAGTAGACATGACTCTTAGAAGGACTTCCCCTTGACATTTCCCTTTATGTTTGGTTTGACCCAGGAAACCACGCCTTCATGTAGGAAGTGAGCGGTGTATCCCTTTCCTTAGTCGTCTTTAATCTTAAATTTCAAGTTATATTAAATCAGCATTAGTGACTATCTTTCCTCTAAAGCAAACCGACTTAAACTTACTCCTTTCACCACCTAAGTGTAAAAACCTTTATTTCGTTGGATTTGATCCTTACTTTCCCTTACAAGTAGCCTAGTGAGCCTTGTATGGTTTATTTTTTGTACCCACTTCGACAAGCTATCAAATTTTAGCGCCGTTGTCGGGGATAAAACGGTTTTTCATTAAGTACTTTTCTATTTGTGACATTTTCGTCATAAATCCAACTTCCTTCCTTATTTTCTTGTCATTTGCATACTTTTCATTGCTAGCCTTTGATCTAGCATTGTATGCTACGACGGGTCACAAGGAACTCCTACCACGCCATTTATTCGGGAAATTGAAAAACATTTACGTGGTTTATGGGGACTTTTTCACGAATCTTGTGAACTTGTAGAAAGAGGAAACTTATTTGAATCTGACTCTTATTTCTGAGTATTCAGATATGTCTGAGGAAACAGTACCACAAAAGTCTCTCAGGGACTTTGGCCACCCTGAGCTTTTGAGTTACGTAGTGGGATTTCATTACTCGCTACGACAACAAATAATCATGAGTTCAACCCTCACTTGATCTATATAAAATGCATGCTCAATTTGGAGGAAGTCCAACAGAATGCCCCTTTGCGCATTCGATAACTTCCTAGAGCTTTGTTCCACTATGAAACATAATAATGTTACCCCGGAGTTCATATGGATGCATATGTTTCTGTTTTCATTAACGGATAAAGCTAAATTTTGGGTACGATCATTACCGGAGGGATCACTAAAAACATGGGAAGATGTTACCAAGGCCTTCGTCGAATAATATTGTCCTCCAGAGAAAACCTCTGATCTTAGGCGAAAGATCTCAAATTTCACCCAAGACGATGATGAAACATTGGGAGAGGCATGGCAACGCTTTAAGGATATCCTACGCTCATGCCCTCACAACTGTGGAGGGTTAAGGGCTACCTCAAGTGCTAACCTTGATGCTGAGTGTGGAGGTCAAATAAAAAAGCTACCTTCGAACAAAGTTCAAGTAGCCATCGAGGAAGTTGCCAAAATTTCTGCTTGGCACTCCGATAGAAGGCTTTTAGTAAGAAAGAGCGCCGCTAAAACTGATGATTTTCAGGCATTAAACTCTAAAATTGACCTTCTAGCAAAGCAATTAGAAAAAGAGTACTTCGCTTCTTCTAGCGAAACAACTAATAAAGAGCTCAACTGGAATGTTGAACACATTTTCAACATCGTATCGAAGTTCTCCTGTACACTTTACAAGAATTTTGAAAGAAACCTAGAACCCCTATCTGACACGATATCCTTTGGAACCCCATGTAGTCTCACAACATGCTTTTTGTAAGCCTTTGCAAGTTGTTCCATCCTCCAAGTCTCCTTCATCAGTACATCAAGTGGTTGAACTTCTCCTTGTGGCCTTTTATGCTCAAATTTCATGTTTTGATAAGTAAGACACTTACTAAAAAACTCAGTCGCTTCCCTTTTTAAACTAGGCCACCAATACACCTTTTTCAAATCCTTATACAGTTAATCACCTCAAGGATGAACTAAGTATGGTGTATTATGACCTTCCTCCATAATCTTCCGTTTCAAATCTTCACATTACTGTGGTATACACCACCTTCATTTATACCTCAAACTTCCATCTTCATGGATTTTAAAGTCCATAACCTTTTCTATCTCCAATTTGTCGTTTATTTTATCTAGTTTCACATCTCCATCTTGATTCTCCTTGTTCTCCGCAAACACTATTAGTTGGATACAAAGATTACAAAGTATTCCTTCGAACTCTTCGTCATTCACTCTCTTCAACTTTATTATCTCCATGTTTCTAAACAGTTTGTTAGCAACCATTAGAGAATTCGCTCCATGCTTCGTCTTATGACTTAGAGCATCCGCTACCACATTGGCCTTCCCTTCATGGTATTAGATACCTAAATCATAATCCTTGATTAATTCAAGCCATCTCCTCTGTCTCTTGTTCAAATCCTTTTGAGTGAAAAATTACTTTAAGCTCTTGTGGTCCGTGTAAATCTAACACTTCACCCCATACACGTAGTGCCACCATATCTTCAAAGCAAACAAGATCGCTGCTAACTTGAGATCGTGAGTGGGATACTTTGCTTCGTATGGCTTCAATTATCTTCAAGCATACGCAATCACCTTTCTATTTTGCATGAAGACACATCCTAATTTTTGAAGCCTCACTATACACGTCATAAGAACCACTCCAATCTGGCAAAGTCAGCACTGGAGCTGTAGTCAAACGCTCCTTTAGGGTCTGAAATGCCTCCTCACACTTATCTCTCCAACCAAACTTTTAGTCTTTCTTCATTAACGACGTCATCGAATCGACAAGTCCTTCACAAACCTCTTATAATACCCTGCTAAACCCAAGAATCTTCGTACATCCGTAACATTCTTAGGTGTAAGCCACTCTTTTTACTGCTTCAATCTTTGTTGAATCTACTTCAAATCCCTCTTTTGACACCAAATGTCCCAAAAATGCGAGTTATCCAACCAAAATTCACATTTCGATAATTTAGCAAACAACTTATTCTACCTTAGTGTCATCAAAATTGTCCTCAAATGTTCCACGTGCTCTTCCTTACTGTTAGAGTATACCAAAATGTCATCAATAAACACTACCACAATTTTATCCAAGAACCGTTGAAAGATCCTATTCCTTAAGTCCATGAAAATTGCTGGCGCATTTTTTATCCCAAAAGCCATAACAGTAAACTCATAATGCCCATACCTTATACAAATAGTCTTTTATGGTATGTCCTCGTTAGCAATTTTCAATTGATGGTATCCTGACCTCAAATCAATCTTTGAAAATACAGTAGCTCCTTTCAGCTATCAAACAAATCATCAATTCTCGGTAAAAGATACTTGGTCTTGATCGTCACCTTATTCAGCTCCCTATAGTCAATACACATCCTTAAACTCTCATAATTCTTCTTCACAAACAGCACTGGTGCTCCCCAAGGTAAAGTACTAGGCCTAATCTAACCTTTCTCCAACAAATCTTGTAATTGCTCTTTCATCTCACTCATTCCGAAGGTGCCATCCTATATGGTGCTATGTAAATAGGTGCTGTCCCTGGAACTAAGTCTATTTTAAAATTGATTTCTCGCTTCAGTGGCATTCCCGGAATCTCTTCCGGAAACACATCCAGAAAATCCCTCACTACCTCAATGTCCTCGGGCTTAGAAGATTCAACATGATCTACATCCCTCACAGTACAAGGGTAAATCGGGAAACCTGTATTTACATAGCTACCAAACCTCATCAGTTACACTATTGTTGTGTTTTGGCCTTCTTGCCCTCCAATAGCTTACTTTCTTACCTTAATAAACTATCTAGATCTTTTGCGGCTCACACAAAATCTCAGCCTTATGTTCACTCAACCAATGCATCCCTAGGATAACTTATATGTCCCCCAAATCAAACACAATTAGGTTAGCCTTAAACTCCACTCCTTTTATCTCAATTGGAATATCTAAAAATCTCCTTGAACACTGCACTTCGTGTCTAGATGGTAACACTATCAACATACCTATTGTAACTATCTTCCCTAAAACAGGCGTTAACATTTCCAAAATGTTAGTGGATACAAACGAATATGTTGCACCGGAATCAAACAAAACTTTAACAGGAAAAGAGTGAATAGATAAAGTACCAGTAATCACATCCTTACTAGCATCCGCTTCACTTCGAGCCATCACATTCAACTTTCTAGTAATTGAAGCCTAAGACTGACCTCTTCCATTTCCACTTCACTTCCTATTCCCGGATTGTTGAATTGCCTTTCCTCCCATGATTCCTTGGAAACCTTTCTACTGACCTCCAGTTAAATTCCCTTTGAATTGAGACCCTTGCCCTTAGAGAAACACACATACTCACGGTGTCTAAGCTTTATGCACAAATGATAAGTCACCGGGTTCCTAGCACAATTGTTAGTTTTGACAAACAATAAAAGTTGAACGAGAGACAAGTAAAACAGCGACAAGTATAGAGAGAGTGAGAGACAAGTAGATAACACGCGATTTTAGCGAGGAAACCTTTCTTAGGCCCAATAGGAAGGAATAAACCTCGACCACTAGGGATTGTTACTCAATTCTCTTTTTGCTAACTATGGCCAATGACTCTGTTACAATCCTAGTTAGTATGGACATTTCTAAGTACAACCCAGTACTTGTTCTCCCTGAACTTGTTCCCCTTGAATAATTTCTTCTCTTTCTCATTCTCTCATGGTGGCTTGACCAGCCTTCTCTATTCTCTAGGTACAACACAGTACTTGTTCCCATGAACTTGTTCCCACTGAACAAGTTCTTCTCTTTCTCTTTCTCTTTCTCTTTACAAGTGATTCACTCAAATCACTCACCATTCCCCGAACTCAAGATTACACACTCATAAAGTGAACACAATCCTAGTACAACTGACTCTGGTACCTAGTCTTGTATGCCTTCCATGATTTGCGTAAGTCTTGGTTACCTTTCTTCTCTTCTAATCTTCAACATTTATAGTGAAGTAATAAGTAGGGTTTCTCTGATTCCCTTCCTTGTTTTCACGATTCATAACTCACAAATATCATGGTGAATATTCTTCCTAAAGTGAATTTAGATCAATTGACAATCTAAATTCACATGCTTCATTCTTCATATAACTGATTTGTTACCAAAACCTTGTTTATATATCTTTTCCAAATATCTTCAAAGATCTTGATAATATCTTCATAGAATATACTTTCCATATCTTCTCAGAATATACTTTGAAATCTTGTTTTCATATATTCTCCGAATATACTCAAGTGTTGACATAAATCTTCTAGATTACGTACGATTTATCTCAATGCTTCCTTGACACAAATAAACATGAGAAAAGTTCTTCTGTTGGTACAGCTGCTACTAATGTGTGTTTACCTTGACATAAAACAAATAACCCATTAGTAGTATGTGTTTGTCATCATCAAAACCCCTAGCATCAACAATATTCGCCAATTTTGATGATGACAAACACTTAGACAAAAAAATAATGTATAGAATAAACTCGATACATTTTAAAATAACTTGAAAATAAAAATTACGACAAACAGATTAAAAAAATTAATGAGTTTTTAAAAGAGAAAAGCTGTGTTAAGCATGAGGGGCAAGACACAAGGGATACTTCGATATTTTTGTCTCTTCTTTTGCTTCTTTTCCCCGTTTTGAAATCATCTAAAAGTACTTTGATTAGCATATCGCAGCATCAAGTGATAAGTTACAGTCAGAGAACAGCATATATCAAAAGCAATAATATTATCCATACCAACAATTAAACATAACTATCCAGCACCAATAGACAATGTCCTCAAAAAAATTTAAAGAAAAAGAGTAAAAAACAAGTAGAAATAAAAGAAAGGGAGCTTCAAATTAAACTAAGCATTTGATTTTTCCCTTTTTTCATTATTTTTTTGGGGGGAATTATCAATTCAGTGGCATCAGTCTGTTGCTCCTGGGTGGCAACAATGGCAGTTTCAATTTGTTGTTCTGCTGGCTTGGTTGTCTCTCCACTGCCTTCCTTCACGTGTTCCTCCTCATTGTCCTGAGCTTCTTCTTCCTCAATCACTACATCATATAGAAAGTGGCTTACTTTGGCCTTCAGATCAACCATCTCATCCACTAAAGCATCCATCTTTCTCTCTACACCATCTAGCCATTTCAGTAATAGCCCTTTCAATATATCCTGCTTCTTCATCACTTGCTGAACATCAACAACCAACTGAGCCATCAGGTGTAACGCCCTAAATTTTGAGCCTAAAAAAAATTCATCCTTTATATTCAAATATTAATTTATCAATTGATGAGTTAATATTCGAAATAAAATATGTTTAGTATTAAGACGGTTATGTTAATATTAGCTTTGGTTGTTTTTTCATGCTTTCCTTCCTTGCCATATTTTGGAGCTAAAACCTAACTTGAGTTTAAACTTTGTTTATGTTAAATAAAGGATGTTTAATAAGCTACATTAACACTTTTATTTTAAACCCATTTTTAAGCCTAAATTATCTTCTTAAATAAAGCTAAATTAAAGCCTTAAACCCTAGTCTTATAGCTTGTATTGAGGCCTTTCAATTCCTCCTTTGTTTCACGGTTTTGAAGAGCTTTATTGCTGGTTTATAGTCTTTGTAACTCCCCCTACATTATTGCATTTAAACCATCATTAAAACATTAAGAAAAATCAGTCAAAGACCCTTCATGATTCACACAATTCACATACAAAAACCCTTCCATGTTCACGTAGCTTAATTTTGTCATCACATATCACGATCGCCGCTTCATCTTTTTCCCTCAAATTTCGAGTGATTTAAGGATTATATTCAAGGCTNGTGATTTAAGGATTATATTCAAGGGTTGATGTTGAGTTTCATCCCTACTCTTATTCACATCAAATTCGAGTTCTAATCTCCTAAGGAAAGCATCAAAAAGAAAACCAAAGGAATTGTGCAAGAAGTTTTCTGTTTTCGGGGGTGGTTTCTGTGCGTTTTGGAGCAGTTTCTTCGAGGGATTTTGGTTGGTTTATAACTGGTTTTCTTAGTCTTCAATCAAGGTAACTAGCATCCTCTTCTTTAGATTAAAAATACTAAGTTTAAGGGCTAGATTGATAGGTAGAAAGTCATGGTAAATATGAGTTTTTAGAGCGTTTTCTTCTCTGTTTTGCTGTCAGAATTTCGTGGCTTCAAAGTGCTGTTTTTAGAGTTTTATGATCATGATTTCTTGCTTATTATTGATTGTTATTCATGCCTTGATATTGTGTTATAACCCCATGATATTTGTAGCATGTTTAGACTTGTTTTAGGGGTGTTTTTAGAGCCATTAGTCTACTTACATGCTGCTGGAAATTTGTTTGTGTGCTTTATAAAGGTTTGTAATCACTTGTTTAAACTGATTTCATTGCTTAGTTTTGGTTAGTATCATGTTAAGATGGTTCCTAAACTAATTCCACATGTTTTAGGCAAGTTTTAGGAGGGTTTTGAAGCCAATCTTTGGGCATATGTTGCTGCTGCCATGTTAAGTGAGTGTGTTGTGTTTGGTGAAGTATTTAGAGTTGAAATGCTTAAATTTTACACCTAAACTTGAGCCTAATGTGTTCTATTATGTCCCTAGATTGTGTGTGTTAATGGGCTAAGATTAATTTTGAGTTTAAGGGTGTTGTTGGGTGGTTTTAATGAGCATACACCTGCTGAAATTGCAATTAGGGGCTGCTGTAAAGACAGGGGTGTTTTAGCATGTTAAGGGCACGAATTTAAGCTCATTTTCCTTGTGTATATTGCCTAATATGTAGATTAACATGTCATAATTTTATTTTAGCACTTTAGCATGTTTTGGGTGTGTTTTTGATGTGATTAAGAAGTAGTATTATTGCTGCCAATGTTTGATTGTTATGTGATGTTATAGCATTATAGTTTTGGGTTATTGAAATGATATTATATGGGTTCTAACTTAATTGACATGATTATTTAAACTAATGCTTTTAGCTAAGATTATCCAAGGTTTGACCCCTTAAGTTTTAGAATTATGTACTCAAAGAATGATCTTAGAAACTTGATGTAAAATGTTGTTGAAATGTTACATTATCAAAATTGTGACCCTTTGAATAGAATAATTCCATCCTTAGCACTACTTATTCACGAATCATGAATGCGAATGATTATTTTGGATTTTGAAATAATTATTTACTTGTTCCAAAACTCAAATGATATCTTTTCTTGATGTTTTTATAAAGCCGAACTAATGCTTAAAAACTAAGATTTATTTTGATTTAGAGAATTTTGATTCTCATGCAGATTTTATATGAGTGTAAGGCCTAAAGGCTTCTCTGCCGAATTTTGGAATTTAAAATCATATATTTCTAAGTATCTTCATGGGTTTTGAATTGTGTGTGGGGCCATAATCGAGTTGTAAGGCCGAAGTGCTTCTCGGTGGTTAAGAACATGCTACTACCTAGGCTGCGAGTTTTAGGTAGAATTACCTGGGTTAATTGTTGTCGTCCGGGGGTAGTGTGAGGCCTAATGGCTTCTACCCATATCCGGGAGTATGGCCATTCTCAGACGCAGTCTCCTGCGAGTTGACTGTAGGTTCGCCTGACAAACCTTAGGAGGTGGACTGCGGGATTCCACTAGCGTTCATTCCATACCATTCTGTTAAGTTTTGAGTATTCGATTATATCTTAAGAAATTATTATGAAATTTATTTAATGTTGGTTGTGACTTGAAATATTTAGAGAACGTCTGTAAGTTACTTCTTCTTATTAATTTAACTCTAAAATTTATTATTTTTGATTTATTGGAGAGTTGTTAGTTACTCCCCACTGACTGTGGATTTATGTTGTTGCTACAGATGCTGAATGATATTTGGGCTTTGTTCGACGGGCAGGGTAATGAGTGTGCTTAGGACCTCCCCTTTCTTTAAGGACTTAATAATTTGGTTTTGTTTGAGATGAATAAGTGTTTCGATTTATGGTGTTAACTTCTACTTATGTTTCCCAACTGTTTTAAATGTTGAATGTTTTCATATAAGGGTTGTTCTACCCGTGGGTTGAGTGTAATCTTTTGAATTTCTTCTTTTGGATATTTTCTTTCATGAATTTTGGTTTAGTAACCTTCCGTACAGGCGTACTTTCCGCTATCGCCTATTACTTGTTAAGGACGGTTTGTTACATCAGGTCACCTACTTTGACCACAAAATACTTCCCAAAGCCTAATGTAGTGTCAATAGGATGGACCTCAACCACCTCAGGCTCTTTACCCTTAGAAGCAAGCCTTTGGCTTTTCCGTGCCCCAGCTTCCTTCTCAGCAGGCCTATTTGCAGGTTTAGCCTTAGCTTTTAATTTAACCACACCATCAACAATTTCAAGCTTAATGAAAGACAAAGAGTTTTTACCAAAAATATCAGTAAAATTTGGAGCAACTAAATGTTTCTCTGGAATGTTGGTATGCAGAGCTACAAGATATGTAAACAAAGCACCATAGCCTAGAGCATTTTCATTTTCAATACACTGAGTTAGATGTTTAGCCATCACAGAAGCACAGTTAATTTTTCTTTTTTTGGCTAGGCAGTACATGAACGCAAGATCAAGCAATGTTGCCTTACCACGTCCATGAGTCCGTGGGAGCACAATCTTGCGCTCAAGAGTAAACAGAAACTTACCCAATGCACTCATATCACTCACATTCAAAGTTGTTCTCCCACGTCTTCCACCAAAATATTCGACAACTACATCGTTCACAATTCCCTCTCCAAAATCAATAATCATCTTTTATTTAGCATAATAATCATAACCTTCCAAACTTAAATTAAAAGCAATGGCAAAAGTTTCAGCATTTAATTGTATAATCTTTCCGTTAACTACTCCCGTACAACTATCCCCAATTCGAGTAAATGAACTACATAATGTAAATACATCGGTATAGGACATATGATTAACAAAACATTCTCCAAGCAAAAAGTTCCATCCTTGAAATTCAATTAGGTTAAGGAGTTGAACAAACTTACTTTGTTTGCAACACTTTAAATCGATCGCCAAACCACGAACTAAAAGATATGTGCTTTGATCTCTATCAATTTCACCCTCTTCATCTTCATCATCTTTCTCCTCCTCTTCAACTTGCTCCTTTTCTGTTGTTGACTCATTTTCCTCGTCACTCTCAATCACTTCTATCTCCTTTTTACGCTTTGATCCCAAATCCTTCGAAGTTCGGGTTTGAGACTTTTGGGTTTTTTCGGTTTTAGATGAGGTAAGAGACGTGGATATTTGTGTTGGGACATTAGGTGGAGCATCGAAGATAGACTTGTTTTCGTTGTCTACTTGTATATTGGTTTTCTCCATTGTAATTTCAAGGAGGAGCAACGAAAGTAGATGTTTTCAAGAAGAGAATTTGAAGTATGTGAATTTGAATTTGAACGAGTGTGTAATTGTGGTAGGTAGGTGGGTGTTTAGATGTATAAATAGGTTAGAAGAGACATTTGAAGGGTTGGTTTCATTCAATTTGGGTCTATGAACTTGGTTGGGCTTTTAATGAGACATCTGAATTTGGAGAACGTGCTCAAAACGCGTAGAAGATTAACCAGATTAATTCCGCCTAAATCTTACGGTTTTTTTTTTTTTTTGCTTTGTTTATAAAGAAGGTTTTAAAAAAACGGAAAATTTGATCAAAAGGTTTCAAGGACAAGTGCCATGAAAGATGCCATTAAGTTTGTAAATTAGGCAGTTCAATAGTATTATTGTGATTTCCACATGCTTACCCTAGACTTATTGGTTTACAAAAATTGATTGTACCTTGATTGTGCATGTGTGCCAATCTAGACATAGTCATTGAGCTATTTGGAGCTAGGAAGATTAAATTAATCTAATCATCACAAGTTGAAGTCTCAATTTTTCATGCCTTTCTCTATGTAATGTTTTAGTGAGTATGTTGGCTATTTATTGTTCAGCGGCACAAAATTCCATCTTGACAAATTTTTTCTCAACACTATCTTTTAAGAAATGGTGCCTTATGTGAATGTGCTTTACTCTAGAGTGATGAACTTGATCTTTAGAAATACCAATAGCACTAGTGTTGTCACAGTAAATAGGAACACATTCAAATCTAACACCAAAGTCTCTAACCTGTTGTTTGACTCAAATCATTTGAGAGCAACATGTTGCGGCAGCCACATATTCTGCTTCAGCTGTGGACAAGGCTACTATGTTCTTTTTCTTTGAACTCCATGATACCAGACTTGTCCATAGAAATCGTACCATCCCAGATGTACTTTTGCGATTTACCATATCACTTGCATAGTCAGCATCTGCAAAGCCTATTAGATCAAATGAATTAGTACTAGGATAGAACAAGCTTAAGTCACTTGTTCCTTTGAGATACCTTAATATCCTTTTAAATGCCTTTAAATGAGATTCCTTTGGATTGGCTTGAAATCTAGCGCATACTCCCACACTAAAAGCTATGTCAGGTCTACTAGCAGTTAGATATAATAAAGAACCAATCATATCCCTATACTATTTTTGATCAACAGTTGTACCATTTATGTCTTCATGTAAATGTATACCTGTACCCATAGGTGTATGGTTGTCTTTGGAATTCTCAAGACCGTGTTTTTTCAGAAGTTCCTTGATGTAGTTTTCTTGGTGAATCATACTTCCTTCCTCAGCTTGCTTGATTTGCAGCCCTAGGAAGAAGTTTAATTCTCCCATAATACTCATTTCAAACTCTTTACTCATTAGATCTGCAAAATACTTGCACAAAGGCTCATTAGTAGCACCAAAGATAATATCATCAACATAAATTTGTACTACCAAAATATGAGTGCTTTGATTTTTAGAATCAAAGTTTTATCAATTTTTCCTCTTTTAAAGTCATTAGATAAAAGAAAATTTGAAAGTCTTTCATACCAGGATCTAGGAGCTTGCTTAAGTCCATAAAGAGCTTTATCAAGCTTATAGACATGATTAGGAAAATCAACATTTTCGAACCAGGAGGTTGTTCCACATAGACATTTTCTTTTAAGTATCTGTTAAGAAAGGCACATTTGACATGCATTTGAAACAACCGAAATCCCATATAGGCAGCGAAAGCAATTAAAATTCTAATGGCTTCTAATCTAGCTACATGAGCAAATGTCTCCTCAAAATCAATACCCTCTTGCTAATTGTAGCCTTTTACTACTAAGCTGGATTTGTTTCTGACAATTGTTCCATGTTCATCAAGCTTTTTTCCGTACACCAATTTAAGACCAATGACTTTTTGATGTTCAGGCTTAGGTTCAAGATGTCATACCTTGTTTCTTTCAAATTGACCTAGTTCCTCTTGCATAACTATGATCTAATCTAGGTCACCTAAGGCTTTTTTGTGATTTCTTGATTCAAGCGTTGAAAGAAATGCATTGAAAGCATAGAAATTTCTTATTTGAGACCTTGTTTGTGTCCCTTTGTCTATATCACTAATGATGAGATCCATGGGATGTGAGCTTTGATGTTTCCAAGGCTTGGGCTGGAACTCCCTGTGTGGTGTGACTTCTCCAATGTTGTCATTCACAACTGGTTGTTCCATCTCTTCAGTCTCTTCAACTGTCTCTAGTGTGCTCACATGTCCAAGTTCATTACATTGTTCTTGTTCCTCATGTTGATCAGTTGTCTTCTAGACATAAGGACATTCTTTTGCGACCTGTTCATCATTACCTGTTCTTTTCTCACCTGTAAAACGTGTTAGTCCAATTTCAAATTCATCATCATCCTGGCTATCATGAGACACAATGTCAGTTTCATCAAAGATAATGTGAACACTTTCCTGAACACACATTGACTTTTTATTGTAAAATCTATAAGCTTTTCTATAACTTAAATAACCTAGAAAAACTGCTTCATCACTTCTCTCATCAAATTTTTGTAGGTGTTCTTACCGGTGTTGTGCGCGAAGCATTTACAACCAAATGTTCTTAGGTAAGAGACATTTGGCTTTTTCCCTATGAACAATTCAAAAGGTGTTTTGTTAAAGATTGGTCTTACTAGAGCGCTGTTGATTATATAGCAGGCTATATTAACTGCTTCTGCCCAAAAATTCTTGGGCAATGAACTAGCAATTAACATTGTTCTTGCCATAACTTCCAATGTTATGTCCTTTCGTTCTACTACTCCATTTTCCTGCGGTGTCCTTGGTGCTGAAAACTTATGATCTAAACCATGTTCACTACAAACTCATAAAACTTTTGATTATCAAACTCTATTCCATGGTCAGATCTTAAATGTACCAATTTATGTCCACTTGTTCTTTGCACCTTTTTCGCAAAATCTTCGAATTCCTCGAAGGTTTGCTCATTGATGGTAAGGAATAAGGTCCATGTATACCTAGAATAATCATCAACAATAACAAAGAAATATTTCTTTCCACTCCTACTTTGAACATCTACTGGACCATAAAGGTCCATATGTATCAACTCAAGTGCCTTAGAAGTACTTACCAAGGTGTTTGATTTAAAAGATGAGCGAACATGTTTTCCTTTAACACATGCATCACAAATTTTATAGCAATTGTACTTAATGTTTGGAAAACTAATCACTAAGCCTTGTGTCTTAATTTGTTTAGTAGTGAAAGAGTAGCATGTCCATAACGTTTGTGCAACAGTAATGTATCATTGTCTGCAACACTTGAGTAAATTGTGTCTTAACCCCTCAACTAGGAATACATTGTCTATGGAACATTTTTGTGACTTACCAACCTTACCTATGGCGATTATATCACCCTTCTTATTATCACCAACTGTCATTGTTCCTCCATTATAGGCAACAAGTGAAAGAAATTTTGTTTCGTCTCCTGTCATGTGCTTGGAACAACCACTGTCGAGGTACCACAGAATGTTCCCCCTCACTTGTGCCTGCACAATAGTTTAGTGGTTATGGACAGGAACCCAGATCTGGTCGGGTTCCTTTGTATCAACTTTCTTAACTTTCCACATCAGTTTTAACTTGTTCATGTTTTCATCCATTTGTTTCATTTTTCTGGTACAACCTCCCTACAGATGTCCAGTTTTTCAACAGAAAGTACAAATTTTGTTGCTAGGTAAATTTACATACTTCTTGACTTTGTCTCTCCTTTTGTGATTAAAACCGACACCTGATACGTTCTTGGATTGATTTTTTTTCAAACCAATTAACAGTATTAACATGACTTGATTTGTTTTGATTAGACTTCAGGCTTCTTTCAAGATCTAAATTTCTTGTTTTTAAATCATGAACCTCTTGTTTTAATTTTAAGAATTCTTTCTTTTCAGCTTGAATGGGGGACAGATTTATGAAACTTATTTCAGGAATTAGTAACTTGTATCCTTGCAACACCACATTTAAGAATATGTTTTCTTCTTTAATTTTCTCACAAGCTTGTTTTAAATTAGTGTTTTTTATCGCATAGTTCAAAGAAGCGGTTCTCAATATCTCATTTCTTAGTCCTAATCCACTTAGCATGTTCTTTACCTATTTCCAAAGATTTTTCTAGTTGTGAGACTTGTTTCCAAATTTCTTTATATTCATCCAAAGTTTTCAGAAGAAGCACTTGAAGTTTTGCAGCACTAAGTTTTTTAATTTGTTCCTTAAGAAAATAGGGACTTATATTGAGACAAGTTAAGTTTTTCTACTTCTTCAAGTCTAGCCATGAGACAAATGTGCGCAATCTTTTCCTCAATGTGTTCTTCTTCTTCATCAGTGATATTATCCTCTTTTAGAACAGCTACCATGGGTTTTCTGGAGTCCTTCTTTGTAAAGAATGGCTTCTTTACAAATTTGGACTTCACCTTCTCTTTGCCCTTTTCTGACTCCCACAGTGGACAATCTCGAATGAAGTGATCCAGACCTCCACACTTATGAAAAGTGGTTTTGCAGGTTCTAACTTTAGTTTTTCCTTTGTCCCTTCCTTTGTACATCATCTTCTTCAGTTGTCTCACCAGCAAGGCTGCATCTTCTGCACTTACTTCTGAATCATTCTCATTTCCATCTTCAGTGTTGGTCATGGAACGTCCTTCAGCTCTAAGAGCAAGAGATCGTCCTTTGGATGTTTATGCTTCTGTAGTTTTATGATGCATCTCCAGGGTCATCAATGAACCTGTAAACTGTTAAACATTGAACTTGGAAAAATCCTTAGTTTCAAATAAAGTGGTAACTTTAGTATTCCATCTCTCGTCTTGAGGTAGACTTCGAAGAATTTTTCTTACTTGTTCTTCATTAGTATTAACTCTCCCTAAGGACTCTAATTCAATAACAATATTATCAAATCTAACAATCATTTCTCCTTAATTTCCATTTTAAACATCTCATATCGCTGCATTAATAATCAATTTTAGATTTCTTAAGTTCAGTCGTTCCTTGATGAGTTATTTGCACAAAATCCCAAATTTCTTTTGCGCTCTTGCACCCCGCAACACGATCATACTCACAAGGTCCAAGCCCACAATGCAAAAATTTTAACGCAGAAGCATTCATCTCAATCTTTTCATAGTCCTCCTTTTCATATTCACTTTCGGGTTTAGGAACAAGTTTACCTTTCTCATTCAGGACACTGCGTGGTAAAACATCTAACCTATGATCTAAAATAATTTTTCTTCAAGTAAAACATGTTCATAATATTTTTTATACATGTTTTCATGACTTTGAAATTTTTACAGCATTATAAAACAACTTTAAAACCCATAAACCAAATCTAAACTTCATAAATTCATCCAAAATTCATACTACAATAATTTATGGGAAAATTTCTCAGTTACTACCCTTTTAAATCTTTGTTTTGTCACTTACCACCTTTAAAAAAAAATTTGTCAGTGTCCACCTTTTAAATAAATTTTTTTGTTAAAGATGACCTCAGGCAAAAGAATCAGGTTTGACTGCCGGAATTATTTATTAACTTCTATTTGCACCCTCTTGCACTCCCCCCCCCCCCCCCCCCCC
>PYUH01000978.1:1241243-1264837 GCA_016808085.1 Suaeda aralocaspica
CCCTTCCCCCCCCCCCCCCCCCCCCTTTCCCTCCAATTTCTAAACTAAACCCCTCACTCCATCCTCTTATAAAATCAACCCTAAATCATAACAAAAACCCACTTCCAACTCAATATTTTTTTAGTAAAGTTGACAGATTAACTCAATATTTTTAGTAAAGTTTGATTTTTTTTCCTTTAAATTGACAGATTGCGTAACTGATCTTCTTCGTCTTCTAATTCGCAATTGCCATTGATGAACCAAGTATTGATCACTGGACCTTGTATGTTGATGGCTCGTCCACTCAGAATGGATGTGGGGCAGGCATTATTTGTAGATCGCCTGAGGGTGACACCTATGAGTATGCCATGAGGTTCAAGTTTCAAACATCAAATAACGAAGCTGAGTATGAAGCTTTTATTGCCGGAGTTAAACTATGTAAAGCTGCCGGGGCAAAGAAGATAGAGGCAATGTCCGACTCTCAGCTTATCGTGAGTAAATTCCTTGGGGGACTATGAAGCTAGAGATGCTAGCATGGCCAAATATCTGAACATACTTCAAGAGGAAGTGAAAAGTCTGGACAAGTTTGAAATTATGCAAATTCCATGATCTGAGAACAATCAAGCAGATGCTCTTTACAAATTAGCAACCTCTACAGTTGGGGAGAATCCTCGAACAGTGTTTTGGGAAATTAAAGAGAAAAGAAGCATAGAAGATATGGAGGAGGTTAATTTTATCAGTCGAGGAAGCTCTTGGATGGATGAGATTATTGAATACAAAACCAATGGAGTCTTGCCAAACAATCCACAATAAGCAAAGTATGTGAAAGCTAGGGGTGCATGGTTTGTTTTATTGCAAGGGCAGTTATATAAGAAGTCTTTTACTCATCCACTATTGATGTGTATTACTCCAGAGAAAGGGAAGGAGATACTTGAAGATATCCATGTAGGTTTTTGTGGCTGTCACATCGGAGGAAGGGCATTGGCAGAAAAGGCACTAAGGACTCGGTATTACTGGCCTAGTCTGAGACATGATGCCATGACTTATGTGAGAAAGTTTAAGAAGTGTCACCTGTTTGGTAACTTACCACAAAGACCAGCCAACAATTTGAATCCAATTTTGAGCCCAATACCTTTTTCTAAGTGGGGAATGGACATTCTTGGCCCATATCCACAAGCATCAGGGCAGAGGAAGTATGTTTCAGTCGCAGTAGACTACTTTACTAAGTGGGTAGATGCAGAGCGTATGAGAAATATTAAACATGGGGATGTTAAATGATTCATTTTGCAAAAAAAATAATAACAAGGTTAGGGGTACCTCAGTCAATAGTGTTTGATAATGGTCCTCAATTTGAGAGTCCCCAATTAAGAGTATGGCTAGAAGACTAAGGCATCTCAGTTCATTTTGCCTCAATTGACTATCCACAAGCCAATGGATAAGTGGAGGCCTTCAACAAGATCATCAGCACAGAAATAAAGAAAATGCTGAAAGCTGCAAAAGGTCTATGGGTGGATGAATTGTACAATGTTCTCTGCTCTATCAGGACTACAGCAAAGAATACCACAGGGGAAACTCCATTTATGTTGGTGTATGGAGCAAAGCAGTTCTACCCATTGAAATGCGTGAGCCTACCCTAAGAGTTATGCCATATGATGAAGGTGATAATTGGGAGATGATAAAAGCCACCTTTGACATTTTACATGAGGTTAGAGGCAATGCTTTGCTCAGGCAAGAAATGTATAAGCTAAAAAAGGCTAGGGAACATAACAAAAGAGTGAACCATAGACCAATGAAGCTAGGGGATCTTGTGCTGATAATGATGAAGTCAATTGGGAGAGCTGATCAGCAGGGCAAGCTTACTCCCAATTGGGAAGGTCCATATGAGATAGTTGAAGCATTGAGAGATGGAACTTATCGCTTATAAACCCTGGATGGATATGAAATGCCCAAAACATGGAACACAAATAATTTGAAAAAAAAAAAAACACTATTTATAACTTGGTTTCAAGAAGCCACAGTGTAAGGCCATGAGCCCACCTATCTGATCCACGTTGATCAATGGGGAAAGGAGTTTCTTATTGTACTGAATTGGCTACGGGCCGCAGTTAATGAAATTTCTGCTTCCTCTAATATGCGTCTTTATATACCAAGTACATGCTTGCTAAAATAGACGCTGATCTGAGCAGTTAGGGCACCACCCAATACTTAACCAAGAGTTAAGAGAATTCAGAACATAGTTAACTGTTTTGAAACTAGTAAGGGCAGGATCCCAGGAATTAACCACAGGTTAATGGTTGGAAGTTAAAGGAGAAAGAGTCTTTTAAGCCAAACAGGGTCACATACCCTTACTGCGAACATACTAATAACTTCGATCCCTAAGTTCAAGGGCAATCAATATGATTGATTGGTTCATCACTCCTAAAGAGTAATGAATCAATCAAATACTAAATTTGTAAACTCAGGGATCTTATGTTTGAGAGAGTTTTGTTTAAAATAATAAGGGTTGAAGTATCAAATTTCTATAAGTTAGGACACCTAAACGGAGTCAAAGTGATTCACTGACCAATTATATGTGGTATAGCTGAAGTTATACAAAAACATCGAAGATGCCAAAAATTAGCTTGAAAACATTCAACTAGGTCACCAAAAGATGACCGAGTCTAATGATAAACTCTCCAAATTTGGGAAACACCGAATATGTCAAAATTTCACCCAACTCTAAGTTAAAATCTTAACCAAGTTTGGCTTATAAATGGAGTTTCTACGAAGAATCTCTAAGTTAAAATCCTCAACTTATGATTTAAACTTCTAAGTGAGGTGACTTATGCTCTAAGCTTCTAAGTAAAGTAGCTAACAATTTAAAATTTCTAAGTGTAACTTTATGGATTATAAGGATCATGAGCAATAAGACATACAAAATCTCTACGTATAATACTTTGGGAAACGAGTTTAGGGTGCATTGTCAAATGGGCCCTGCTTATGAAAAACCATGATGTAGTCAAATTGAGCAAATGAGCATCAAAACATGAATTAATAAGCGCTCAGAAGGCACAAGTATATAATACAATTGGTTTAAAAACCAACACAAAAATATTGAAATTGTCAAAAGGTTATACAATCCAACGAGTTATTAATTGAAAAGAAGTAAAAATTCAAGGAGTAGCGGGTGTAGGCTGGTCAATAGTGGTAGATGCAGTGGTATCTGCTCCAATCCCGACTACCTTCTCATCTCCGTCCTTCTCCTAGTCATCACAAGCCGGTTCGGCCTCATCTTCCTCATCTTCGGCATCAGAAGGGCTGAAAGGGCTAGGAGGAGTGTCCCCACATAGTTTGGCTAAGTGAGCCTCGATAGCATAGTTCAGTCTCTTCTCAAAATATTGAAATGGGACGTACTCCTCAAGGCCCAGTTTCCAAAACTCCGCAGTCCTTTGTCTGGTGGACTCCTCTTGCTCCAGATATTTTTGGACCGCGAACTGTCCGGCTTGGTTCAGCTCCTCCTCTTTCTTCTTCTCCACCTCCTCAATGCGGGCATTGGCAGCTTTGAGTTGTTCGTTTAGCTCGGAAACCTTCTTCTCTGCTTCTTCGGCTCCCAATTTGGCAGCCCTTTTATCAAACACCATATACTCCAAGTCCAATTCTTTCTTTTTGTATCCTTCCAGCTCTGTCCATAGCTCCATATTTCTCTGTGCCATGTCTAAGTTCTGCTCTTTGGCCTGTCCCAAAGAGGCAGACAACTCATTCGCAGCATGTGAATTCTGAGCTTGAATTCTACGGACCTGTTCACTCAGATAGGACTCGCAGATAGTGAGCATTCGGGCTGCCTTTTCCCTTTCCTTTTTGGTTTGAGCCACCAACTTTTGGAGGTATTAAAGCCGGAAGATGATCTGTCAAAGAAAAAAACAAACACAAGTTTAGCAAAAATCTACTAAGTATTGAAAAGGCAGAACTATAACGACATTCTAAAGTTGGTAAAAAGTAAGTATAATAAGTTAAGAAGTCTTCCTCAATGCAGCTGTTGAAGTAAGGACCATGATGTCCATCAAGGATGCCCCTTAGTGACTCCTTGTACTGCTTGTCTCCACAACGGAGAACTTCTCTTACCAACTCGTTCTTGTAGTTGAAATCGAAGGTTTTAGAGGTTGAAGGAATATTACCTTTCTCATCTAGGAAGTCCTTTTTCAGAGTCAGCCACATCTGTAGTTGGAAATGGAATAATTATGGAACGAGGGTCTCTAGGAGATGTAATAGAGTCTCCAGAACGAGTACTCGAGACTGAGGTTACAATGTGACGTGCAAATTTAATACCTGATGTCGTAGCTGAGTCGAGGAATTCCAAGGGCATATTCTCCCAGATGGCCTGCTGCATCCCAGCAGCCGGATCCTTGTCAGGAGGAGGAAGGTCATTTGAATCCCTAAAGGTGGGATCCTTGCCTGTTCCCCCAACAGTACGACCAGCACGTCTGGCCTCGTCCTGAGCAATTGGATCCATCAGGCCAAACTCAGTTTCATAGGGATTGTCAAAGAAGGAGTCCTTTTGCAGGCTACTGGCTAGCCGGACAGTCTTGTCCTTCCGGCTATAAGGAACTTCTTTTGAGGACGGGATGTCCCCAACAGGTTGAGCAGGAGTTCAGACCGGAGAGGACTCAGTGCTGGCCAATTAAGCTGGCCTTTTCTTCTTTGGAGGATTGATTGAGAGTGGAGTTGAACTCTCTTTCCTCTTCTGTTTGGTAGGGAGAGCCTTTAGCTTCTCCTACCCTTTTCCTTTTTCTCTTTGCCCAGCACGGAAGTCCGGGTATCTCTTGCTAACTGCAAAGTAAATAAGGTAAGTCAGAAATTTATCAAAAGAACAAGGCACCGAGTGCGCCAAATAATCATTCACTGACATTAAACTCGGTTATCCATGAGTTATCGGGATAAACACTACAAAATAATGTCAGAAAAAGCACTAAGTGCTACAATTTGTAAAAAAAAAATACATACATATTAATTGGTTAATGTCAACTAATGCCGAGTGTGCCAAACTTGCATTGACAAACCCTCAACTCGATATCCTTTAGAAATAGTGTTAATCTATGGATTTAAACACATCCGGTGACATAAGTCGGAACCGAATGTGTTAAAATATAATTAACAAACACTCAACTCGGTTACTTTTTCAGATGTACATAGAAGCTGATTTGACACATTCGGCATCAAGAGATGGTATCGAATGTGCCAAATCTCCATAATAACACATAAGGTTCGACGAAAATATCATTGACCAAGTTGCATACACAGCCAAACATTGTTTGACACATACTGCGTCCAAAGATGATGCCGAATGTGCCAAAATAGCATTATAACATATTTCACTCGGTCACTGAAACTTTGACCGAGTTGCATTACAGAAAAATAAAATTCGACACATTCGGTGTCAATAAATGACGCCGAACATGCCGAACTTTAAAGATTTTTTTTTCAACCCGGCCTCTTTCATGAGGCCGAGTCTCCTCTCAGTTTCAAAGTAAAAAAAAATACATACATACATACATATTAATAAATGTTTATATAATAGTTAAAAGGATGAAAATGTTAAAGAAATAAGAATACTTGTGTTTATAAATAAATTTACAAAAGTTAAACTTGATAGAGGTTAACATTTGACACATTCGGTATCATATGGTGATACCGAATGTGCCAAATTCAAGATTGCATATTTTGCATCCGGCCTTCCCAAGGGAGACCGAATCAAGACTTAGTCAAATTACTTTTGACACATTCGGTATCGTATGGTGATACCAAATGTGCCAAATTCAAGTTTACATGTTTTGCATTCGGCCTTCCTCAAGGAGACCGAATCAAAACATGGTACAATATTTTTTGGCACATCCCGTGTCAAAACAATGACACCGAATGTCTCTAGTGCTTATTGTTAAATAAAAATAATAAAATAATAAAAAAAAATGGCAATTCCAAAGAAAGCCGAGTCTAATGGGTGTGCAATGAAATTTGGCACACCCGGCATCTAGAAATGACACCGGATGTGTCAAATAACATTTCAAACCACTGTATTTAACCTTTTTAAATGACGCCGAATATAATCCAAATCCTATAATTTTTAACACATCCGGTATAAATATCATTGATTGTAATTAGCACTGTTGTCACCATCTCTTATTAATTAATCACTTACAAACCGACTTGTACAAAATATATTAAACACAAATTACATTGTATACAGAGAGAGATATGCTATCTAAAAAATATATATAATATTAATTAAAAATAAAATAAAAATAAGCCGAATGAAATGAGGGACTTATGACTTTTGGCAAGTTCGGTGTCTATACCTCGGTAGTTCGCCTCTTCTGAAGAGGCGTCTTCTCTTTTGATTGTGCCAAACGACGAAGGAATTTGGCTTGGTCCATCTTGCCCTTCTTCTCGTTTGGCAGTTCGTTCAAAGCTTTCTCTGCAAATTAGAAGGCCGGATTATTTATACTTAGACAAATTTGATAATGAAGTCAATAAAAAAAATAATAAAAAAAAGGAAACCTACCAGCATCACCACAATACATTAACCCACAAGCTTCAAGAAACTTGTATTCAGTGAAATGGTATTTGAAGGGAATCCATTTGGAAGGAATCTCAAAAGTCATTTCTTTCCATTTAGTAGTTGTTTTCCTAAAGATATCTAGTATGGCTAAGTCATTGGTGTATAGGTTGGGAGGATTGGTTACTTTGCCTTTGAATTTGGGGCTTAGATTCCATTAATTCATTCTAGCCACAAACTCGAGGTCATCATACTTAATGTACACAAAGTCCCCTCGCCAAGAGGTAGCCTTGTTAGACTTCTCTATGGCAGTAATATATTCGTCATCGTTGGCCAGTGCAAACCAGCCTTGTGTACACTCGTCGGCCTTAGTTAATTTGTGCATATGTACAAAAGCAAAAGAAGGCTTAAGGTTATTTAATTTGCAAGTGGCAGCATAAGTTACAATATGATGCCATGAGTTCGGAGTTAGTTGGCATATACCTAAATCATAACGAGTAAGTAGATTTAAAAAGAAAGAAAGAAAAGGGATGGAGATGCCCATGTCAATCATGGACACATAGACACCAAAGCATCCCTCTGGCACATTTAAAAGAGAATCTCCCTTCTTAGGGAGAACAAGTTGAAAACTTTTGTGGTTAATAAATGAATTGCCATACTGGACAATGTTAATGTCTCCGATTCTGTAGTCGAGTGTCCTGATTCGGCTTCGTCTGCAAATCTCTCCATTTCCTCCATGGAGTCCGCAGGGTCCTTGCTGGTAAAAATCCGGGAGGCTGTTTGTTTAGTTCTTGCTATATCCTCCTGCATAAGAAGGAATGGAAGAATTCGTGACCCCAACGAAGAAAGAACATTAGGGGCAATAGAATATTGAGAGCCAGGTGATGAGCCCTGACCTACCTCTATTGGATTATTATTAAGAACAATTAAGAATGGATTACTTGCATTATGGGGGGAAGATGAACTAGAAGACATGATATAAGGAAAGAATAGTAAAGAAAAATAAAATGAAACCGGATCAGGTAATAATTACTTGAGTAAGAAGTTGCTAAAACAAAGAAGATCTGAAAATACTATTCACTGCCTGAGGTTCACCTGAAATCGTTTTAAACCCACCTGAAATCGCCTACAAACTCATCAGAAATCGCCTCTTGAAATGCCTTCTATCACTTTCTCTCTAAAATTATTACCTGATCACTATTTTTTCTCTCTCTAAAATTCACAAAGAATGTTGTGAAATTATTTTTTACTTCTCACCTCTTTTTTAAGAAGAGGGGAGAGGGTAAAAAGGGGGGAAATTTGAAACCCTTCAATTCCCCCCCCCCCCCCAAATGTCAAAAAGGTAAAAAGATAAATGGGCCTGCACAACAAGGCTTAATTTGATTTAATCAGATGGGTTATGGATTTTGGATCCATCAGCCCATTTGAGGGGGAAATGATGTGGAATGCCAAGTAAGCTGCCATGTGTCAACCTCTGAATGGGCCACGTGTTCATCTATCTAATGTTAAATGCCAACTGAGACTGCCACCTAGCAATGATGAGTCTACCGTGAGTAGGTCCTACTTAGCCACATGTCATCATTTGACTGGGCCACATGTATATTGGAACAAGTAAAGGGAAGATTACACCCCGCCACGTGTCGAACTCCAATTTGTTGTTTAAAGGAAATCCAAAACAAACCATTGGGCCTTGAGAGCTTAATGCCATAAGCCCATAAGGCTTACGAAGGAAAAGAATTAAGGACATGATGACAAGTGTCGTGTTCTCATTGGTTAGAGGATTGTACTTGGGGCTATAAATACCTCTCAAAATCCTCATTATTATTACATTCAAGATTAAGAAAAAACCTACAATAATCAAGGAAAACTTCTCTCTACCACCTCTCTCTAAAATTAGTTACTTGTTGTTTATTGTCACTTAATCAACTTTCTCTCTTACAAATACTTACTTTAGCATCGGAGGGGGAAATAAATCCACATCAGTCTACGTCAGCGAAGTCCTCATAGTCCCCACCCCACCTCATTGCTTGTGCAACAACAACAACAATTATTATTACTATTACTATTACTATTACTATTACTATTACTATTACTATTACTATTACTATTACTATTACTATTACTATTACTATTACTATTACTATTACTATTACTATTACTATTACTATTACTATTACTATTACTATTACTATTACTATTACTATTACTATTACTATTACTATTACTATTACTATTACTATTACTATTACTATTACTATTACTATTACTATTACTATTACTATTACTATTACTATTACTATTACTATTATTATTATTATTTTTACAGAAAAAAAGTGTTACCTATAGTATTCAATGTAATACGTTAAAAATGTTACAGCATATTTTAAAAAGTGATACCGAAGTAGTTTTTAAGTTACACCTTTTCAAAGTGATACCAATGAACTTAAAAAGTGTTATATATGAGAATAGGTATCACGAGCAGATGTTTCACTTTAAAAGTGTTACTCATTGTCAAAGGAAATACTTTTAATCCTTTATGTAACAATTTAAGGGTGCTACCTAATGTCATTTATGTTGTAGTGGGAGGACGACGGCGAGGAAGATGGGCGAAGAAGGGGAGCGACCAAGAGAGGAGTGACGATTTTTTTTTGTTATCGGAAATTTTCGATTTTTTTTTTCTTTTTAAAGAAAAACTTAATTCATTTGATTGCAAAATAAATCTGAAATTTTTTGGTTTTAAAGATTATTTGTAGTCCCAAAGTAGGTTTTGGTGTAATTACGTAAATACTCTTAATGTTTGAAATTACTTTGTGCCCTTGTTTAAAACAATTTAGGAAACTCTAAAAATTCTATTTTAAAAAACGTTTTAAAATATTTAAAAAAAACTCAAAGTAACATAAAATATAATTTATTAAATTAGAAAACATAAAATAATTACATTAATTTAAAATTTCTTCTTTATTGAACTTAGATTTCAATAAAAATACTAAAAACATACACTTAAAGTACGAAAAAATGTTCATAATATATATGAGGGGTATTACATCCCTTGACTGGCTGAAGAGGGATCCAAATGCTCCAATGTCAGGATGTCCTATCATTCTTTAGGTATGGCTACCTTTTTGAGTTAAACCTTAGATTTTTCAATCATCGTTTTTGTTTTAATGTTTTTAACTCATTTGTTGTGATGAATGACAAGTGTGGATCATGGAGAACTTTAGTTTGCTCGAGTCTCCGGCCAACCCAATTATGTACACTCTGAAGGGACTTTTCTCAAGAAGGAGAATCCACAAGTCTACCTCTACTCACGAGTGGTCTTTGGTGCTTGTTAATGAGGCTCTTGTTGTGTTTTTCGTAGTTCTATGGTTGAGAATCGAGCAAATATAATGCTTAACTGACTCCTTTATTAGAGTTCCGATTTTGACTGTTCCGACTTTCTATTGGATGGGGCGAGCAATGAGGTAGTTTGGTCAAAGGCAGCTTATCCCTGACCTTGACATAGTCGACCATGGCTAGCCGATCCATACTTTGAGTTATGCTCAGACTTCGGAAACACATTGGAACTTGAGGCCCATGATGAAGGTGACTCCTTCGAAGGAAGAAAAATAGACTATTTCTAGACACTTCTTGGTTTGGATGAGGAGTGACTCTTCTGTGTGTAGGAATGAGGGTAGAAATTTTGAGAAAGCTGATCTGAAGACTATAAGTGCTGACTCATCGAGCTGCCTCTCTAGCATTGTGTCCGTCTGAGACTGGCTCGGCCCTAGGAAGGCTCTGGTATGGGAGCGATTCGAGGGTCTTCAACATAGACTTGAGAACGAGAAGAAGGTGAATGGGACTTGAAGAAGGATGAAGAAGAAGAAGAAGAAGACTCTTGGTGCTATTGAGATAGTGGAGTGAAGTGGAGATAGTGAAGAAAAGGCCTAGAGGAGATACCTAAGAGCATGACTGCTTCATTTAACATGTTTACTTTTGATAATGATATTGAGATATTTAGCATTTGTGTTAGTTATCATTGTAGTTGATCTTCATTATCATGTTTTAACGTTTATGTAGTAGCATGTGGTGCACATATAATGAACTTCGAAATGAAATACAAAAATGTTTTGATATCAATTTGCAAGTACAAGTGAAAATTTTCTTATCAAGTTAAGATAAAAAAAAGTCGTAATTCTATTAATACCATGATTGGAATATAGGGATTTTCTTTTTTTGGGGGGAAGCACCTCGGATTGAGGTTACCTACGTATCCCTTAACTGAGAATCAGGTCAGTCATAGTTCTGTGTTTGCAATGATCTGAGGATTTATACATAGTAAATCTTCAACTAGTCGAGGTTATTGAGATTGTAGAATCTCTCAACTACTATGTCAGTTAACTTAACTGTGCCACCTGGTACAATCTTCTTGACGATGTAAGGACCGGTTCAATTCGGACGAAAATTTCCATGAGTATCTAATACTATCTTTCTGAGAGCTTTGAGAACCAAGTCACCCTCGTCAACTTCTCTAACTTAACCTGCTTGTTGAGGTGACGCTCTATCCTTCTTTTGTAGACTTGCACATGGTGAAGAACTTTGAGCCTTTTCTCATCAAACAAAACCAAGGCGTTGTATCTATCCCGAACCCATTATGCTTCTTGAAGCTGACTGTCCAAGACGATTTTCAGAGAGGGAATTTCAAGTTCCACTGGTTGTATTGCTTCCATATCATAGACTAGGGAGAAAGGAGTAGCTCCTATTGAAGTTCGAATTGAAGTAAGACATCCCCACAAGGCGAATGGCAATTTGAGAGGCCAGTCCTTGTAATAAATAAGAGAATTTATTACCTTTTTTTCAAACACTTCTTTGGTAAATAAGTGAATTTACTAAAATAGTAATAAATAAGCAAATTTATTACCTTTTCTTCAAATATTCTTAGTAAATAAACGAATTTACTAAAATAGTAATAAATAAGCGAATTTATTACCCTTTTGTGTTCAGATATTTTAGTAAATAAGCGAATTTACTAGATTAGTAATAAATAGACTAATATATTACTTTTGCTTATAAAATTGAATTTACAATGTTTTAATAAATAAACGAATTTATTAAAACTCATTTTCTATATTTCGATTTCAAAGTAAGAAAGTCGAGTAATTAGAAAATAACTATTCCAATTTTCAAAAACAAAAAGGTTTTTTATGTTCTGGAAGCCATTGCTTTCTAAAATCTTAATACACCCATTGGTTAATAAGGAGCCCTCGATTCCGAATGTGGAAGTCTCGAAAAGCGATTCGAGCATACTTTGATTTTCATCTTACTCAGACTCAATTAAAGTGGGGGCTAACTGTAGACATCTAATTTAGTCCCCGGTCCCGTGGTAAGACTCCATGATGAGCAATAAAACTCACTTCTCTAGATTATTGGACTTAATTTTGTATAAGCTCAATATTTGATTAAAAAAAAAACGAGTTTTAGCGTAGCGCGAATCAGCAAGTCGCGCTGACGCAGCAGCGTGACAGCTTGTGTCACGCTGGCTGGTCAGCGTTATTAAACTTGTCACGCTACCTGGCTAGTGTGATAAAACCTGTCGCGCTACACAAATTTTTTTTTATAAATACCCTTTTTTTCTCCTCTAAAATGATCCTCTTGACTTTCTTGATTTTTTCTACCCATTCTCACACTTCCAAAACCGATTCTCTTATTCTCCTAAACCTACTTTCTCTCTCTTTTTTCTCCTCTTCTCTTTACACTTAAACTTTTCTCCATCAAATTATCTTTTTATTTCATTTCTAATAGTAATAAATAAGCGAATTTTTTTCAATAATTTCAGTAAATAAGCGAATTTACTCAAAATAGTAATAAATAAGCGAATTTATTACATTTTTTTCAATAATTTCAGTAAATAAGCGAATTTACTCAAAATAGTAATAAATAAGCGAATTTATTACATTTTTTTCAATAATTTCAGTAAATAAGCGAATTTTGTCAAAATAGTAATAATGAGCGAATTTATTAACTTATTTCCTGTCAAAAGAAGACTTATTCAAAATACTAATACTAATTTATTTGCTAAGTGTTTTGATAAATGAGCGAATTTATTAAAATCTATATTCGATTTCAGTTTCGAGAGCCTTTGCTCTCTAAAATTTGCTACGCCCATTGGTTAATGAGGAGCTCATGGCTCTGGATATGAAAGCCTCGAAAAACGATTCGAGCATACTTTGATTGTCGTCTCACTCAGACTCAATCAAAGTGGGGGCTAACGGTAGACACCTAATTTAGTCCCCCTGTCCCACGGCAGGACTCTATGATGATTAAAAAACTCATTTCTCTAGAAGATTGGATAATCGAGTATACTTGGGCTTAAAAATAAATCTCATTCTTATTTCACGGACCTTTTTATCCAAATGCCTCTTTTAATATTTTAAATAAATGAATAAAATAAAATAATAATAATAATAATAATAATAATAATAAATAAATAAATAAATAAAATAAACAAAACAAAAAAAAAAAAAGATGTTTCAAAAACGTAGCGCGGTTAATTTAGTACCCTAGTAGCGTGGTAGGGTTCCCTACACTACTGGGCCAGCGTGGTACGACGTACCACGCTAGCAGCCCAGCGCGATTAGGGTTCCCACGCTGTTATAAAAACCCTCATTTCCTTCGTTTCTCGACAAATTGTTTAACTCACTTTCTTCCTCATACTTAAATAATCCGAGTATTGCTTTTAACAACCTTTTTTTTATTATTATTATTTATTATTTTATTTGTTATTTATTTTATTAAAAAGTGGCTACAAATTTTAATAATATCGAAATAATAATCCGAAACTCCGCCCAAATTAATACTCGACGAAGACAATCTTCAAAGGAGAAGTGGTACGTTTCCTGAGAGCCCTAAAAATCATGTTTATGGACTTTTATGTTGTTGTTTCACTATTTATTTACTGCTTTATCACGTTATTATTGTTAAAGGACTTAAAATTGATTGTTTGCAATGCTTAATCAAGATAATTCTTTCAGACAAATCTAATCATGTTAGGCTCCTTAAATTGATTTTAATAACGGTTTGAGTTAAATTAATTAGTTTTTTTTTGTGATTCACTAACAATTTAATGCTTTTTTTTTGTGAATTTTGTAATTGATATTTTTGTGTGATTCTAAATGTAATTTCTGTATGGTTAAGAGGAAACTAGTAATTGCCGCCTATGGGCTAACCCGACGCACTCCGTCATGTTAGTACCTTCGCCCCCGAGTCCAATCTTTGGTTCGCTCGACCACAACTTGGAGTCATCCCCATGGGATCGGAGAGGATTTCCGTGCAATTTAGACAAACGTCCCTTATTCGAGTCCTATTCGTATCGAATCTAAATAAACGGTTTATGAGTTTAGTTCCTAAAACTCATTGGTGACTTCTTACTAGCATTGTCTGTATTCGTATATTTTTATCTCACTCGAAAAAAAAAAGCAAAAAAAAAACACAAAAATAGCGTAGCACGACAGACTTTGTCACGCTAATGTCGCAGCGTCACAAAGTCTATCGCATTGCACCTGCAGCGTGACAAGCTTTGTAGCGCTGCATAGTCAGCGTGACAAACTCTGTCTCGCTACCACGCTAGCGCGACTGAAATTCCTGTGTTCCTGTTTTTTTGCAAAATACTTCTAAAAAAGTCCATTTCACCTTTCCTTAAGCCAATTTTTTAGGTCTAACTCGACCTATGGACGGCTTGGGAAAGGTGACCAAAAAATTTTGGTACCCTAAAATCCGGGGCCCCTACAGTGCCCTTTGTTCTTTCGATGACTAATGGCATGTGTGATAGTTAACTTGGAATTCTAACCATGGAAGCAAGTCGAACTAAAGCATCGGCGAACCGATCGTCTTCACTTTTTAAGTGTGCGTATTCAATGTCTTCGATCTATGAGGCACCCTGTTCGAGATGAGTCTGATATAGAGCAAGACTTTCGCTTCTAACCTTCCATTTACCCGAGATTTGATTAATACTAAGAGATGAATCCCCATTCACCATTAACTTTTGAACATCTAGGACAACGGCGGCTTCAAATCCTATGATACACACCTCATATCCGGCGGCATTGTTTGTGACATCGAAGTCCAGCCAGTTTGTGTAAAATACAACATTAAACTTAGTAATGCTTTGTGATTGATGTAGTAAAAATGCCTAATAAAATATACATCAAAAAATAAAGTTGCACCTTGATTACTCGTGGGTCTAGTTCTACGGATTGGGTTATTTGCTTGTATAAAAGCTTTTTCTAAAAAATAATGTGAGGACAAATATTGTTGCACTTTCTTGCAGCCTCTCCTCGAACTTCATCTCCCATTCAGCATTCACGCTTGCTCTGACCTCCTCCACTTCTTCAAGGGAATATCCACCTTGCATTGAATTTTTACCTTTTCGATCCACTTTACCAAATGCTTTCTCATGTCCTGTACCCACCCCAAGCCTACTAAGAACCTTTAAATATCCTCGGTGATCTTTTTTGCCAAATGTCTTGGCCAATGCATCAAAACCATTGTTGCTGTTAATTACTTGAGAAAGCTCCATCTCCTTTTTCTTTTCTCTCTTGCTCCCAATATTCCATCTGCCAAAATTAGGACTATTAGTTGCTTACATAATAACAAAAAAAACTAGTACACTATTTCTACAGTATACGTTTGTATATCATTTACAACTTTCTTCACAACACTAGTTGTTTTGGGCTTGTTCGGATCAACTTCATAGTTCCCGTCTTTTGTTTTACTCATATGTGCTAGGCACCATTCAAGTGGCCTAGTGTCTACACTTTCACTTACAATGCTACTACTCTTCCCACTGAAGTTGGTTGTTGGAGTGGGCAACTTCTGTTTGTCGATCCATTCTTTTCTAATCCCTACATAGGATTTCGGCCCTAAATTATGCCGATGAATGCTGTTAGATATTGCAGTGTGTTTGGCCCTTGAACGTTTTGCCTATTCGTATAATAAACAATGAATTAGCAACAGTTCATCATATTAAAGTATATAATACAACAGTATAATATCATAGTAGTCTAGCAAAAATGTTCATCGATCACATTAAAGTATATAATAGAGCAGTATAATGTCAGTGGTTGTGTGTACAGCAGTATAATGTCAGTATAATACAACAGTATAGAGTAGAGCAACTCAAAAGATATAATTGGTTTTCATTGTATCTTGTTCTTTCTTTTCCTTTTACTTTATTGGTTATGTGTATGATTCAATCATTGTACAATTTCAATTTTTTCTGATTTCCGATCTTGTTTTGTCTATTGTTTAGTATGGATGTTAGTTGTTCCGTAGGTGTTTCTTCTTTAAAGTTCATTTTCCTTATTGTATTTTCTTTTGATCTTTTCCTTACAAGTTTACCTTGATATTATCAAATGAATAAAATTGTACCTTAAATTCTGATGACTCAATGTGCTTAACAAATTTTGTCCAATGATCCTCCGTAACCACCGCTTCATATAACTCCCAAGGATTCAAGTTTGCATTGGGGCTTCCTTCTTTAAGGTCTTTTTTCCTTGTCACAAAATGAGCAACCAACCAACACTTCCAATTTCGAAATCGAGCATCAACGACTCTAAGGAAGTTTTGCTTTCTTGTACCTTTAGAATCAACAATGTGGAACTTGTGTTGTACACATGCAGGATATAGTAAAAACTTCTCACTGAGTGGTTTGTCTGGATTTGAAATCTCACCATTATAATTAAGCAGAGGGCAATTAATACATACTTTAGTCTCCTCCCCCATGTTATCCTTTGTGCTTGTGGAGCGTCACTCCAATTCGTAGTGTTGCTGTTAATCTTATGTTAACATCAGCCAACATGTGTCTCGTACTGATGTGACCATTCTCCTAAAGGCAGATCATACGCATCGAACTCAAGGACCATAGGCAACTTGGTTTGAACTCCTTTCGTTGGACCTCTCCCCCTTTTTGCCTTTTATGGTGGGTTCCATTTTCTACACACAGTAAATGGAATAATTTCAAATTTAATTTATATTGCTAAAAATCGCTTAAGAAATTATTTGTAATTAATTAATATACATAACATGGTGAAAGTCAAATAACCAATATACTTCTGTATTATACTCCTATTGCATTATACTTTTCGTGTTAAACACATTCGGAAGACACACAAAGTAAAAATACTTTCCGCATTTTCCTATTGAGGTTGTTTTGTGTGACGCTCTTCGACCATTGACATACCAACAACAACTTGAAAAAATTATAAAAAGAACAAAACAATTAGTCTTGTATCGAATATACATATTTCAACAAATTTCACATAAGTCAAAATATACATATATCATAAGCTAATAAAATTCATTGTACACCAAAGCTCCATTTCATCATTTGACTAGATGGTGAAAATTATGCCACAAAAAAATGAAACATGAATTTAATATACACCAAAATAAACTTCATCAACAAAGAAGTGAATTAAATTCAATAAATTCATTATATATTTTACAATAAACTAATGAATAAAGTAAGATAAACGAAACTTAAAACAATCTCATTGTTGGAAATCAACAACATTGTCTTCTTCAAGATCATACACTTCATCATCAACAATATCTTCTCCATCCCCTAAAGGATTCATTGCACTATAAACAGATGGTGTATCATCAAACTTATCATACTCTTCCTCATCTACCACTTCATTAACACCTACTATATTTTTCTTTTCCCTTGTACAACGATTCCCCATTGCTGGTCAACATTGTCTGTGATGTAGAAAACTTGTTTTGCTTATGAAGCTAACACAAATGGTTTATCCATCTCACTACATCGGGTTGAGTCCACCAAAGTTATCCCTTCCTCACTTAATTTGCAACCATGTCGATTGTCCACCCACTTACACTTAAACAATGGTATTTTAAAATCTAAATAATCAAGCTCCCATATCTCATCGATAACTCCATAATACGATTGTGTTGCGTCAATTGGTATAGTATCCTTGGAAGTTGAATATTCACTAGAAGATGCAACAACGACACCACCACTATTTTGGTGGACACCCTTGCCTTCTTGGCATTTGGTGGAAAAGCAAAAGCCATTAATATCATAGCTTGGGAAAGAAGAAACAATAGATTGAGGACCCCTTGCCAGACATGCAAGTGTATCAGAGATATTAGAATTAGGCACATTCATCTCCAAATAAACGTGGTTTTGAAACCACTCGGCAGAAGCCCAGTTGTGCTCGTGCATTGCCATAAATAAAGTGGCTTTGAGGTTTTTTTTTCAAATAAACCAAGTGTTTTTCAACGTAGGGGTGGACCCCAGATAAGTGTAGAAGAACACATCGGTGTGCTTGATGAAATCAGTTACTACGAGGTATAATCTGCTTGTAATCTACCGTACCATACCCATCAAGTCTCCCTTCATGACGAGATTTACTGAAACCAATTTCTTGACCCAAGGCTAGAAAGACGGCACAAAAATTGGAACACTTTCAATCATGTATCCTCTAATTATACTATCTTCTGCTTTTGTTGGATTTCTTGCTTTGTCTTTCAAAAACCCCATATATCTCTAAAATGGGTACATCCAGCGCAAGAAAATAGGACCAACTTCCTTAACTTCACGTACAACATACATCACTAGGTGAACCATTATGTCAAAAAAAAAAAGAGGGTGGAAAATACATCTCAAACTTGCAAAGTGTTTCAATGAGTTCATCTTGCATCGTGTCAAGCTCCTTAGGACTTGAAGAGCAATGAGTAGGAAAACCTGCATCAAGATATGACAATCATGCAATTTCATTCCAACCAATCTCTTATCAGCCATAGAAACTAGACATCATACGTTGGATGAATAACCAGTTGGAACCTAGACATCATACGTTGGATGAACAACCAGTTGGAACCTTTATTCCATACAAGCACTCACAAAACCTTATTTTCTCATCTCGTGGTAATGTGTAGCAAGCTCGAGGTAAAAAACCGTATATCTTTTGTTTTACCTAGAGTATCCAACAACGTCCCCACAAGTGCATCACAAACATTCTTTTCAATATGCAGAACATCGAGGCAATGTCTAACATCTAAGTGTTTCCAATAAGGATGATCCCAAAAGATGTAAACCTTTTTCCATAGTTCACCCTTCTTTGAAGGTTGGGAATAGCCTTTACCAAATCCTGTTGTCACATCTTTTATTCGATCATAAACCTCTCTTCCGGTTAGTGGCCTTCTTGCAATTCCTCGCTCAATCTCCCCATTAAATTGAGACTTCATCCTTCAATGAGGCTGATACCGTGGTAACTGCCTTTTGGTATGCAAAACGACATTCTTTCCCCAATGTTTAAGATACTTTGGCTTCGTGTCTTCTTCACATATTGGACATCCTTTCTCCGACTTGACTTTATATCCCAACAAGTTACCATATGCTGGGTAATCATTGATTGTGCACAAAAGCATTGCCTTGAGTGTGAAATTTGTATTTGTACGGGCATCAAACATTGGCACACCTTCATGCCACAACAGTTTCAAGTCATCAATTAGAGGTGCTAAGTACACATCTATGTCATGGCCAGGTTGTATCGGCCCTGATGTACTTGCGCTTCATGCACAACCATGGAGGCAAGTTATATACGGTCAACAGCACCGGCTAAGTACTATGTGTGCTGCTCAAAGTACCATAGAGGTTCATGCCATTTGTACTTCACCTAAGACATAGATTCCTAGGCTCTTCACCAAAGGTTCATGGCCAGGTTGTATCGGAGTGACAATATGATGTACTTGCGCTTCATGCACAACCATGGAGGCAAGTTATATACGGTCAACAACACCGGCGAAGTACTATGTGTGCTGCTCAAAGTACCATAGAGGTTCATGCCATTTGTACTTCACCGAAGACATAGATTCCTAGGCTCTTCCCAAAGGTTGGAAGTTCTTTATCAATTTTCTTCCATTTTTCTCCATCAGCCAGATGATGAATTAACCAATCTTTCTTTCTTTCCTCAGAATGCCAAACAAAATTTTTAGCATATGTCTTCACTGAAAATAGTCTTCTAAACCTTGGTATAATAGGAAGATACCATAGCACCTTAGCTGGAGGCCACTTCGATGAGTCTGGCCTTGCACCCTCTCGCTTGTAACAAGATTGTCCACATACTGGACAAGATTGCAACTTCTCATACTCCTTCCAAAAGAGGACAAAATCATTGGGACATGCATCTATCTTCTTATACCCTAAGCTTCAGGGATTCATCAACTTATTAGCGAAATAAGTTTACTTAGGCAAATCAGCTATAAACATGTCCATCAAGGTTTCAAACAACCATTCAAAGCTCTAATTAGTCCTCCCACTCTTAGATTTAATGTTAAACAGTGTCAAGGTTGCAGACAACTTAGAATACTTAGAAGAACTAGATACATGTGTCTCCGCAGCCTGTTTCAAATCATCCAATTTCTTTGGTTGATCGTTCTCATTGTTACCCATCGTAGCCATTATGTCCTCCATTTTATTTTGAGGAGCTTCAATGGGTTCATCACCATTGTTAATATCATCCCAAACAAATTGATCATTCACATGAATTTCATTGGTTTCCATAGAACTCACCTTCTCACCATGGTAGTACCAAACTTGGTATCATTTGTAAATCCAACACTCAACAAATGGTTCAATAATCTTAACATCAGCCCATCTCATTATAATATCAAAATCACGACAAGGGCAAAAGATTAACTCCTCCTTTGAATCCGAACAATAATTCAACGCGGAGTTACAAAATTCCAAAACCCCATCTAGATAGGCACGTTGCCANTGATGTACTTGCGCTTCATGCACAACCATGGAGGCAAGTTATATACGGTCAACAGCACCGGCTAAGTACTATGTGTGCTGCTCAAAGTACCATAGAGGTTCATGCCATTTGTACTTCACCTAAGACATAGATTCCTAGGCTCTTCACCAAAGGTTCATGGCCAGGTTGTATCGGAGTGACAATATGATGTACTTGCGCTTCATGCACAACCATGGAGGCAAGTTATATACGGTCAACAACACCGGCGAAGTACTATGTGTGCTGCTCAAAGTACCATAGAGGTTCATGCCATTTGTACTTCACCGAAGACATAGATTCCTAGGCTCTTCCCAAAGGTTGGAAGTTCTTTATCAATTTTCTTCCATTTTTCTCCATCAGCCAGATGATGAATTAACCAATCTTTCTTTCTTTCCTCAGAATGCCAAACAAAATTTTTAGCATATGTCTTCACTGAAAATAGTCTTCTAAACCTTGGTATAATAGGAAGATACCATAGCACCTTAGCTGGAGGCCACTTCGATGAGTCTGGCCTTGCACCCTCTCGCTTGTAACAAGATTGTCCACATACTGGACAAGATTGCAACTTCTCATACTCCTTCCAAAAGAGGACAAAATCATTGGGACATGCATCTATCTTCTTATACCCTAAGCTTCAGGGATTCATCAACTTATTAGCGAAATAAGTTTACTTAGGCAAATCAGCTATAAACATGTCCATCAAGGTTTCAAACAACCATTCAAAGCTCTAATTAGTCCTCCCACTCTTAGATTTAATGTTAAACAGTGTCAAGGTTGCAGACAACTTAGAATACTTAGAAGAACTAGATACATGTGTCTCCGCAGCCTGTTTCAAATCATCCAATTTCTTTGGTTGATCGTTCTCATTGTTACCCATCGTAGCCATTATGTCCTCCATTTTATTTTGAGGAGCTTCAATGGGTTCATCACCATTGTTAATATCATCCCAAACAAATTGATCATTCACATGAATTTCATTGGTTTCCATAGAACTCACCTTCTCACCATGGTAGTACCAAACTTGGTATCATTTGTAAATCCAACACTCAACAAATGGTTCAATAATCTTAACATCAGCCCATCTCATTATAATATCAAAATCACGACAAGGGCAAAAGATTAACTCCTCCTTTGAATCCGAACAATAATTCAACGCGGAGTTACAAAATTCCAAAACCCCATCTAGATAGGCACGTTGCCAACAGTCGCCATACATCCAAGTAGAATTCATTTATAGCAATAAAAGATAGTGAAGCAATTCATTAAGGAGAATAAATCATTGTCTGGGTGTGTTAAATAACTAAATTATAATGACAGAGATTATAGGTTGGTCCACGTTGTAGAAGACAATGGTTGTTAGTGTTAGTACTATAGACCAAAACAATGTTGTGTCTCATAGAGCAATGTGTCTCATGGAGCAACAGATTCTTTCCCTTCTCTCACTCTTTTATCCCTTCTTCCACAATTCCAAAAACACCATTGTATAACAAATTTGCTGGTGGTAAGTTATGCCGGAAATTACTATGATGTATAAGGTTGTCTAAGAAAGATAAATTTATAACTGTTTACGATTCATGGTATGAGGCAACAAGTTCCGCCGCCACTCCCTCATCAATTTCGTGCATCTCCTCTCACACCTCTACTAGATAGCCAGCGTAATTTATTCTGTTAGCGTGATACTTTTGTGGAAGCCCTATGTGTACAAAGCCTTTATACATTAATCAAATATAACAATGTGTTTCTCTTATCTAAAAAGCCTTTTTTTTTTCTATAATAATTATTGGAAATTTGGGATATTCATAGGCATTCTCTTTATTATATCAGATAACATATAAAACATGCAGGAAAATTTATAACAACACTTCACTTATTGTCTTATTGATGCAAGAAAATTATTAACCAAAAGCTAACATGCGAACTATACTATATCAATTAATGCCACATAGAAAAAAGTTTAGCACATGAACCATTAGGTCAGAAGAGCTACTCATCGTGACTGTTCGCCTGTTAATCCTCTTCTAGGGTGATTTTTTTCACAAGTTTTTAGCCAATTGGAGCAATAATGATCAATACGTGCATTCTAAAAGCCAGAAGTCTGTTGGGAAGAAAATATCAGCATTAGCCTATGAAATTAATCTTTCAAACACAACACTCACACGCGGAGACATTGTATGATAAAAAAATAAATAAAAAGGCAAACAAAGAGAAAATGAGAAGAGAATCATGTATATAAAAATTTTATGATCTAGTGTTGTTACAGGTGAAGGTATTCTATTAATGTGATGTCAGGTGGACTTACGAAGAAAAATAAGCATAAGAAGCCGTATGAGCAATTCTTCACGAATAACAAAAATGCAGGTTTGTCATCTTAGTCTAATACATATCCCTCTATAGTTCTCTTTATGTGGCCTCTCTTTTTTCATTGTGTATGTTCTCATCCCTTTTGTTGTCTAAAGTTTTGTATTTAAACAAAGTTACATAAATAATATAAGTTACATACATAGTGATACGTAGGAAAGGGGTAATTAAGTTAAACAATATTGTTTTAAGTAAAGCATAATCAAAATGATTAAAGTAAAGGAGCTTGGCTATTGTGATTAATTTTCTAATACGTTATTTGGATATGAGGAAAAAAAATAAAGGGAGGTGAAGGTAAGGGAGAGGAAAAGCGCCCACTCATTTGGATAGGGGATGGAAGGGGAGCTAGGGCTCCATTTTCCACCGCTCTTTAATAAACAACATCTCTCCTATTCCTGCTATATTGATACAAAACAAACTGGAAAAATCCATTATGATATGAAATTCCTGCGAAATTATAACTCTAACTAACTAGATCCTATAAAACAATTTTTTTTATTTATTTTTCATTTTTGCTTATATATGAAGGGTAATAGTAAATGTTTGTCAGTGTACAAACAACTTCTTCTCAGATATGTTAGAGATTGGGCGACTAACAACTTACAAGCTTCTATACCTCAAAGGTTGTCTTCACATTCCTATTTAATTTTGACTGCTACACTGTCATAAAATATTGGCAAAGCCACCTATCACAGATTTATATTTCATTCATAATCAAGCAATAGATTATGAGTGAGGGAAGTATAACCCAAAAAATTTTCTATTAAATACTATCTAATCTTTAGTACTACACTACTACTGGGAGTACATGATAAGAATATACAAGAAAGTGAAACCTAAAGCACCTTCCAAAATCACAAGAATTGAAATTTTTTTAGAGAGAATAGAACATTTTTTTTTTATTTTTTTTTTGGTGTGTCTATTATTACAAAGCA
>PYUH01000980.1:0-234541 GCA_016808085.1 Suaeda aralocaspica
TATAAATGACTTTAGAATGATAGGTTCCATCTGACTTTGTGTCCATGTGCGTTCAAACTCGGCAAAGGGGAAGTCCTTGACTTCCTTGTTTGCCGGGTTGAACGTAGATAATGGCACAAGGAGAGGAAGTCCTTTTACTCCCCTTAGGAAGCTTTGAGATCTACTCCCCTAGGATGTGTAGTCTGACTTCCTATTATAGGAAGTCTCTTCCCTTGGAAGTTAGCAATTTTTTAGACTTACACCTCCTTTGTGTTCATGTGCGTCAACAACGGCAAAGTGGGAAGTCTTTGACTTCCGTTTTTGCCTGGCCGGGTTGAACGTACCCTGTCATCAGGAGTGGAAGTCCCTTTTACTCCCCTTAGGAAGCATTTAAGGACATACTTACCCTTAGAAGCATTTAGGACATTACTTCCCCTTAGGAAGTATTTAGACTTCCCTCTCCATAGGAAGTCAGAATTTTTAGACTTCCCTCCTTTGTGTCCATGTGCGTTCAACTCGGCAAAGTGGGAAGTCTTTGACTTCCTGTTTCCGGTTGTGACGTTAATGGCAAAGGGTAATGATCCCCTACTTCGTTCCATAATCTTTAAGAAGTTTCTTCCGCCTAGGAAGCATTAAGGACATACTTCCCCTTAGGAAGTATGTTTAGACTTCCTTCAGAGGAAGTCAGAATTTTTAGACTTCCCTCCTTTGTGTCCATGTGCGTTCAAACTCGGCAAAGTGGGAAGTCTTTGACTTCCTTGTTGCCGTGGTTGAACGTCAATGGCATAAGGAGGGGAAGTCCCCTTTCACTTACTTCCCCTTAGGAAGCATTTAAGGACATACTTCCCCTTGGAGTATGTTTAGACTCCTTCCATAGGAAGTTAGGAATTCTTTAGGCACTTCCCCTTTGTGTCCATGTGCGTTCAACTCGGCAAAGTGAGTCTTTGACTTCCTTGTTTGCCGGGTTGAACGTACAATGCGCATAAGGAGGGAAGTTCCCTTTTACTTCACCCTAGGAAAGCTTTAGGTTCCTACTTTCCACTTAGGAAGTATAGTTCACCATTCCCCTTAGGAAGATTAAATATGACATTCCTATTAGGAGTATTAATTCATTACTTCCCCTTGGAGGAAGTTTTTATATAACACTTCCCCTTAGGAAGCATTATTCATTACTTCCCCTTAGGAAGATTAATATAATCTTCCTATTGGAAGTATTAATTCATCACTTCCCTTAGGAAGTTTTAAATTATAACACTTCTTCCCTTAGGAAAGCATTAATTTCATTACTTCCCCTAGGAAGATTATATAACCTTCCCTTAGGAAGTATTAATTCAACTTCCCTCTTTTGTGTCTTCTACGTTCAACTCGGCAAACTAGGAAGCTTGGGCTTGGAGTTGCAGCAGTTGAACCTGGTAGGCACAGAGTGGAAGTATTGTTTAATGTTTCCTGGAGGTTGTAAGCAATGGCTTCCCCACTTTGTCATGTACGTTCAGTCGGCAAACTAGGATGTACACAAAGTGGGAGTTATGTGTTTGCTCGATAGTGTTCATCTTAGTAGGATCTGTTGGATATTCTTTTATACCTTCTAACACGTCATTTTTCAGGAGCACAACGCACGGCCTTCTGGAGGAAGACAAAGCCTTCCCATAAGAGGAAGAAGGAGGAGAAGTACTAGAAGCACAGGGTACAAGCTCAAAAAGGAGCAAAAGAAAGGGTGCTTCCTCCAATCTGCCGCTACTCCAATTTGGATCACTGAGTCAAGTCCTCACACTTCCTCCCTTTCTGGGAAGAGTGGCCTTTGTGATTGGGAGAGTGATTTTTTGATAGGGGGTGAGGAACAGAACTCCTCCAGCTGAGCAAGAAACCCCGTGAGAGTGACAATGGGTTAGTTGATCCTTTGACTGCTCCTTAACACATTCTCCAGAAGGAAAGCATTTCTGCCACTCCCCTAATCAATGTCTGTCCCAATCAGCTGGTGCTTCGAACCTCCTTCTTCTCCTCCGAATGAGGACCCTGTTATTGGTCTCTCGAAATATGTTGAGAGAAATCATCCCCGGAAAGTTTTAAGGACACAGGCTATAAGCGTCGGGGGAGTTTAGTCATAGATTTCTGTCAAACTATACGCTCATCTTTAGATACCATTAACTCTCCCAGGAACCCTAATGCCATAGTTTTACCAGTTCCCATAACAGATGAGGCTGAATCCCCCAACTTCCTTGACGACGAAAAGGATCTCCCCTCAACCAGTAAAAAATTTGACTCCAACTACAAAAGGGGTTTGATTAGGGAGATCTTAAGCTGTGGAGAACTTGAGTACAAAGAGTCACTCAAGGGATCCGTCAGAGGCCATCTTCTTCCCATCTTCAATAACCTCTCTGAGGTATGTTTCCAACAACTGTTTTCTTTTTTNTGACTGTTTACTTTTTTACCCTCTTCCCATTATTATTATTACTTTATCAACTAACTCTTTGTTTCCCTTCTCTTGCAGTCTATGTTCCGCCTAGAACACTTGGCCAAACTCTATGGCTCCATGAAGGCCGAAAACAAAAAATGCATGGAGTTCTATGACAAAGCTGCTACCTATGTAGTGGCACAAACAAACAAGATTGAAGCCAAGTGGCAGCATGCCATGAATGCTCTCTCCAGAGATCTCCACAAAACCAAAGAAGACTATCAAGTAGTCTTGGAGAGGAGCATGGAACTGGCTAACCAGATCCATGCTGACAAAGAAACTGTGGAGAAGGCTGCTGCTGTCATTGCTAACCAAGGCCGCGTTGAAAAAGACGCCAAGGATGCCAAGGAAGAGGCCAGTAAACTCAGAGAGGAAGTGGATGAGCTGAAGAGGAAGCTCAAGGAAGCTGAGGAGGAGAAGGAGAAGCTGAAAAATCAAAAGGAGGAGGCTGAACAAAAGATCTCAACCACTGCTGTTGAGAAGTACATGGAGGGTCAAGCCTTCCTCAGAGAGATGTGCTTAGAAGCTTGGGGAATGGGGTTAGAGGAATATCTAGCCTTTGACTCTTTTGAAAGAAGATTGAATTATGTTAACATGGTTCATATAAAAAAACAGGCTGAAGCAACTCCGCCTCCTTCTTTTGATTATTCAGAGGAAGAAGAAGCTCAAGAAGGGAGTGAAGATGAAGAGGAGAGTTTTGAAAAGGAGAAGCCAGAAGAAGAAGAGAAGAGCAAAGAGGCTTCAGAAGTTCATAATGACAAACATCAAGGCTGATGCTCTTCAAAAAATTTAATGATTGTGTTTAATCTTCTTTAAATAATTAGAATTTCTTTGAACAATTTTAGAATGATTGGAACAGTAATTTGAATAGGAACACTTTTAAAGTGTTTCTTGTAATATTTGATTTTAAGTTTTTAATGCAGTCTTTGCTTTAGCTTTATTAAATCTTGAAGCTTAATTTCTTACTTTTTCCTTGCACAAAAATATGAACTCTTGGTTCATCTTCATAGGGTTCCCCATTGGATCACAGGTTTAAAAATATGAACTCTTGGTTCATTAAAAATATGAACTCTTGGTTCATCTTCACAGGGTTCCCCATTGGATCACAGGTTTAAAAATATGAACTCTTGGTTCATCTTCTTAAGGTTCCCCATGGGATCTTAGGGACTTTAATAATGATTCCCGTTAGGAAGTTCATAACTACTCATCCACCAATCTAATAGTCATTGTTCCCTATGGAGAATACTTCCTCATTAGAAGTGTTTTAAACTTTGAAATTTTATCTCCTTTTTCCATTTCTGGTAGCTTGTAGGGTTCTCCTTGCCCCAATTAAGCTTCAGTTTACCAGGATCAACCTTTTGCTGAGGTCCCTAAGTTTACTAGAAGTTCTAGTATTGATTGATCCATCACTCATTAGGATGGTGGATCAATCAATCGTATTGATTGCCCTTAACTTAGGGAATCGAAGCAAGTATTATAACTTTTAATCTTAATGCCTTAGCATTTTCAAGGACTTTTAGTCACATTTTTAAGACTCTTGGTCTATTGTAGGACCCTTAGTCCCTACTTTTAGACACTTGGTCTAATCGTAAGACCCTTAGTCTCACTTCCTTTAGCTTAAGTCTCTTTTTGCTTAAGTAACAAAGTATGACTTTGGGATCTTGCCCTAGTCTTGCCCTAATAGGAAGTACCAAGCTCTAGGGTCTTACCCTAGCCTTGCTTAATAAGCAAAATAAAATGTAATAAGCTAAATTATCACACATGCAGAAATAGAGTTTTCATTAACTATGGCCCGTAGCCAATTCAATACAAATGTAAACTCTAGTTTCTATAAAAAAGATCGACTTGGACCTTATTTATATGGCCGTAGCCTATTCATCTGATTCCGTAAATCAAGGTTACATATAATACCTCTTTAAATTATTAGCATTCCAAGTTCGTGGCAGTTCATAACCATCCAAACTCTTAAGTCGATAAGTACCATCTCGCACAATTTCCACAATCTCGTAGGGACCTTCCCAATTTGGAGTCAACTTGCCTTGCTCATTTGCCCTTCCTATGGCTTCCATTTTCCTCAAAACTAAATCTCCAAGCTTCATGGGCCTATTGTTAACTCTTTTATTATGTTCTCTAGCCATCCGAAGCTTGTACAGTTGCTGTCTAAGCAAGGCATTACCTCTCACCTCAGGTAAGGTATCAAGTGCAGCTTTCATCAATTCCCAATTCGCATCTTCATTATATAGCATCACTCTGACAGTAGGTTCACACATTTCAATGGGAAGAACAGCTTCAGCTCCGTATACTAACATGAAGGGAGTTTCTCCAGTTGAGTTCTTGACGGTGGTCCTTATCGACCATAAAACATCGTATAACTCATCGACCCATAATCCGTTAGCCTTCTCAAGCTTCTTCTTCAGTCCATCACCAATAATCTTATTGAAAGCTTCAACTTGTCCATTGGCCTGAGGATAGCCTACGGAAGCAAAGTTAGCAGAGATACCCTGATCTTCTAACCATTTTCTCAATTGCGGTGTCTCAAACTGCGGACCATTATCAAACACAATAGATTGCGGAACTGCAAATCGTGTGATGAGGTTCTTCCATATAAACCACTGTACATCCGAGTGTTTGATATTCTTCATCGGCTCTGCCTCCACCCATTTTGTGAAGTAGTCCACAGCTACCAACACATACTTTCTTTGCCCCGAGGCCTGAGGGTATGGACCAAGGATGTCCATGCCCCACTTGGCAAAAAGAAGTGGACTGATAATTGGACTTGAAACATTAGCTGGTTGGTGGTGCAAATTTCCATACAACTGACATTTCTTACACTTCTTGACGTAATTCATAGCATCTTGCCTCAGTGACGGCCAGTAATACCCTGTGCGAAGTGCCTTTTCAGCNAATACCCTGTGCGGAGTGCCTTTTCAGCTAAGGCTCATCCCCCTATATGAGACCCACAAAATCCCTCATGAATGTCTTCCAAAACCTCTTTACCTTGATCGGGGGCGATGCACTTCAATAGTGGATGAGTGAATGATTTCTTGTATAATTGCCCTTGCCATAGTACAAACCACGCATCTCTTGCCTTGACATACTTAGCTTGTCGTGCATCAGCTGGCAGGGTTCCATTTGTTTTGTAAGCGATAATTTCATCCATCCAGCTACTTCCCCTGCTAATGAAATTTACATCTCTTTCCTTGTCAATACTCTTCTTTTCCTTAACTTCCCAAAAAACAGTTCGGGGTGAGTCTCCTATAGCAGAACTAGCTAACTTGGACAGGGCGTCAGCCTGATTGTTCTCAGATCGGGGAACTTGCATTAACTCAAAACTCTCGAGATCTTTAACTTCTTCTTGCAACATTTGCAAATACTTGCTCATGCCCTCATCGCGGGCTTCGTAGTCTCCCAAGTATTGACTCACAATCAGTTGTGAATCAGACATAGCCTCTATCTTCCTAGCACCAGCAGCTTTACACATCTTAATTCATGCAATTAAGGCCTCATATCCAGCTTCATTATTCGAAGTTTGAAATTTGAACCTCATTGCATATTCGTACAAATCTCCCTCAGGAGATTTGCATATGATTCCCGCTCCACACCCATTTTGGGTAGATGATCCATCAACATGTAGTGTCCAGTAGTCAATACTTGGCTTCTCAATCTGAGGCCTGGTCATTTCAACAATGAAGTCGGCAAACGCTTGTCCCTTAATCGCTTTCCTAGGCTCATACAAAATCTCAAATGAACCCAACTCGATAGCCCACTTAAGCATCCTACCAGAAGATTCTTTAGTTAGGCATGACTTAAGTGGTTGATCCGTGTAAACAATAATTTGGTGGGACAAGAAGTAGGGCCTCAATTTTCTGCTTGCTAAAAAAAGGGCTAATCCAAACTTCTCAATCGTAGCATATCTTAGTTCGGCTTTCTGGAGAATATGGCTAACAAAATAAACCGGATGTTGAGCTCCGTCTCTCTCAGCCAACAGAACAGCTGAGAGTGCATATTCTGATATAGCAAGGTACATATACAAAATTTCTTTTTCCTGGGGACTTACCAACTTGGGAAGAGAATGGAGATGATCCTTTAATTTAATAAAGGCTTCCTCAGCTGATTGAGTCCATTCAAATTTGTTGGCTTTCTTCTTGATCGTATCAAAGAAGAAGTGGCACTTATCTCCTGCCCTTGACAGGAAACTTCCCAGGGCTGCTAAGCACCCAGTTAACTTTTGCACTTCTTTAACACTTCAGGGAGAAGTCATATCCAACACGGCCTTGACCTTGTCTGGATTGACTTCAATCCCCCTTTCATCGACAAGAAACCCCAGGAACTTGCCCGAGGTGACACCAAAAACACACTTCTTAGGATTCAACCTCATCTTATACTTCCTCAAAGTTTCAAAAGTTTCCTTTAAATCGGCTACATGATCCTTGGCTTCCTTACTTTTGACAATCATATCATCAATGTATGCTTCCATATTCCTTCCTAATTGTTGCTTGAATACTTCATTAACTAGTCTCTGGAAGGTAGCTGGAGCATTCTTCAAACCGAAGGGCATTCTTGTATAACAGTACAGGCCTGTTTCCGTAACAAACGCTGTTTTTTCTTGATCTTCCTCCCATAGAGGAATTTGATGAAAGCCGGAATAGGCGTCCATAAAACTCAACAAGGCATGTCCTGCCGTAGAATCAACCAACCGATCGATCTTGGGCAAAGGAAAGCTATCCTTAGGGCACGCCTTGTTTAAGTCTGTGTAATCCACGCACATTCTCATTGTTCCATTAGGTTTTGGCACCAATACAACATTTGCCACCCAATCAGGATATTGGCATGGACGAATGAATCCTGCTTCCAATAGCTTTTTTACCTCTTCATCTGCAGCTTTGTTACGAACTTCTCCAAGATTTCTTTTCTTTTGCCTGACAGGCTTCAATTCAGGCTTAACATTGAGCTTGTGAACAGCCACTTCCGGATCAATCCCTGGCATTTCTTCAACTTCAAATGCAAAAACATCTTTGTATTGTCTAAGTAAAGCTCTTATCTCTGCCCCAACATGTTCGTCAGGTGCTTGTCCAATCTTGACTGTTCTATCAGGCTTCATCTCATCCAACACAAAATCTTCGTGCTCACCTCCAGGTTGAGGTCTTGGGGCTTGATTCAAACTATGAACAGCCATAACTTGGTTCTTGGGAGCTTCTTCTACTTTCCTTTTCTTGCTTGGTTCGCCACTTTCACTTGACCATGCTTCCGCTTTTAATGTGGTAACATAACATTCTCTTGCCAACTGCTGATCTCCATGGATGGTTCCCACAGTTCCATTGTTACACTCATACTTCATGAGCATGAGATGAGTAACAATTACTGCCCTAACAGCATTCAAAGTTGGTCTTCCAAGGATCACATTATACGCTTGTAGCTCTTTCACCACAAGGAACTTGACGAACATGTTTCTAGCACAATCTTTATCTCCCATTCGAACCGACAAGGTGACAGTTCCCAAGGGATTGATAATTCCTCCTCCAAACCCAATGATGGGATGGTGGATGGGTTCTAACTTTGATGAATCATACTTCAACTTCCTCAAACAACTGTAACTGATTATATCTGATGAACTTCCGGTGTCAACAAGTATTCTCTTTACCTTCATGTTTGCCACTTTCATCTCTATTACCAGGGGGTCATCATGAGGTGTTCGGACTTTGCCCCGATCCCTGTCACTGATCAGTACTTCCGGAAATTTAATTTTAGCATCTTCCCCAGTTTCAGGTGACGATTCCCGAACTAGGCGTCGCACATATTCTTTACTTCCCTTCATAGTAGGACCTCCAGCAGCAAAGCCCCCAGAAATTACATAGACAACATCTTCTGTCTCATAGCCCTCCTTTGTCATCTCATTTTTAGAGTCTGACTTCTGCTTGGCACTCTTGTCAGAGGACTTGATTAAATGTTGACTAATCTTCCCTTTAGCAGCAAGAGCTTCAAGGGTTCTCCGAAGATTGAAGCAATCATTGGTATGATGCCCCACATCCTTGTGAAAGTAGCAGTATTTACTTGAATCTCGATCTTCTTTTGCACTTCTCAATGGAGGTGGATCATCAATGTCAATTTTCCCTCGGATCTCCTTAAAGACTGCATGGAGATCCTTAGTGAATTCAACTCTTGGCGCATTATTCGCCTTTCTCTTCTTGTTTTGATCATTTGACTTGTTTGATGAGCCAGCCATCCAAGTAGCATGTCTCTTCTGATCTTTGTTTTTTGAGCCGTGATCATTCTTCTTGTCCTTGCGGGTGGAAGCGCATAGCTCCTGAGCATGGATAAAGCATTCAGCCTCCTCCAGAATCCCCTTCAAGGTTTTACAATTCCTTCTGACCACATCAAACTTAAAGGTTCCATCACGCAGCCCTCTGAAGAAGCTATCAAAGGCAACTCCTTCAGAGAGGTTAGGTATCTGCAATGATTCAAGATTGAACCTTTGGACGTAACTTCTTAATGATTCCTTCTCACCTTGCACAATCTTAGCTAAGTGCATACTCGTCTTCTTCTCACGTTTGTTAGCCATGAAATGATGTACAAAGGTTGTACTCAACTCATGGAAACTGTTGATGGATTGGTTAGGTAAACTATTAAACCACTTCTGAGCTATTCCCTTAAGTGTTGCTGGGAAATAGCGGCACCAAGTTGCGTCATCCAAACCTTGAAAATACATCAAGTGTTTGTATGTTGCCAAATGTTCTTCTGGATCAGTTGTTCCATCAAAAGCCTCTACATTAGGCATCTTAAACTTAACTGGGCGAGGAGCCATCATGATTGATGCAGCAAATGGGGTTGTCCAATTCATAGACATAGAACCCGCTTTATCCCCGATGATCCCCGTAGGATCATTAGGTACTTGCTTGGCCATATAAAGCTCCTCAGGTCTCACCCTGTTTTCCCAGTATTGGATCATTTGCTCTCTTCTAGCTTGATCTGCTTTCTCAGCTTTCTTCTTCTCAATCTTGTATCTCAGATTCTCTTCATCATCATGCTTATCTGATTCAAGAGTGAATGGATGTGAATCAGACATCTCTTTGGTTGCTGTTGAACCCGACGAGTCAGAGCGACTCTGTTCACGCTGGGCTCGTTTGGAGTTCAAATATTCTCTTGCATCTCTGCTAGATGCCCTCCTTTCATTGATAACTTCTCTAGCATCCTTACTCGAAGTTCTCTTAGCCTCAAGATACTCTCTAGCATCATGAGCTAATGACTTTTTGAATTCAATGAATTCTCTAGCATCAGATCTTGTCCTGCTTACTTCAGTTTGTCCTTTGGCCACCTCCCGTTTTGGCTTATACTTAGGAGTGACAGGATACTTTCTGACTGCACCCCATTGAGCTTTCAATGGAGTTCTTTCCTTCTTGATTTTTTCAACTTTCTCTTGGAAAGTTAGTTTTCCTTCACCTTGATCTTCTTGACACGACTTCCCTTTAAGCTTTCTCTGGCGAGGATCACCCTCCTCATGAGTTCTCTTGGAGGAATGCTCCCGTAGAGCATCCGTAAAGGACTCTTTGAGACCTTCCAAGATACTCTTGAGTTGACCCATAGTCACGGGTTGATCCTCTGTTGCTTTCCCCTTAGGAGAGCCAGTTCCTTGTCCGGTTTCATAGTTCCCGGATTGATCAAGGTACCGAGTCTCATCCTCGGTTGGATGTGAACCACCAGTCATCCTCAGGTGCCCTCCCCTCAGACGGCGCCAAATGATGTAGAAAGAGTTCCTGGTAGGGTCTCTTCAACTGAATACGTGGAGAGGGAACTAGAGGACTACACGTCAGATGGACAGGTGTTGGCTTGTTCACTTCCTGATGGCTCGGACCTCGATTCCTGCAAAACAAGGGAATAAAATCCTCGTAGGATTTTTTCCCCCTCCGATGCTTAAGTAAGTATTTGTATGAGGATTAAGGCAAATTAACAATAATTAGCAATTTGGTAATCTAGAGAGGGAAACTAGTGAGAGAAATTCTCTTAGTGTGATGAATGAAGATTTGATTGAATGTTTGAATGTTGAATGCCCCCAAAATGATGATTTTGAGGGGTATTTATAGCCTTAGGTTTGGAGGCCAACAAATAGGACGATGACATTTGTCATCGTCTAATTGGTTGATGCTTGATCAAGCCTCATGGGCTTTTGCATTCAAGCCTCAAGGCCCAAATTCCTCCTTTTTTCCCTACCTTGTAGCCTCGAATAGGATTGCGACACGTGGCAGAGGTTTCTCTTCTTTTAAGTATTTGTTGTGGACACGTGGCCCAATCTTACAACGACACGTGGTCGTGTGGAGCCCACCTTGGTGGTCCAGTCATTGTCAAGGGGCAGTGCCACCTGGACTTTTAGTGGACACGTGGCCCAGTATTATACCGACATGTGGTATGGGTTGGCGTGCCACATCAGTTATAGCATTAGTTTGTGATGATTTTATGAAGTTTAGAATGATTTTTAAAGGTTTTAAAGTAATTTATTATTACTGTCAAGCTTTTAAAAGTATAAATATTAGAAGTAAAAATATTATAAACATGTTTATAAGTGTGAAAAATTATTTTAATGCATAGAATATAAGTGTGATGGTAGTATAAGGTTCCAAAAGTGTTTTATGCATGAAATATAAAGTTTCTATAGGTTTTTCATGAGTTTTGAATAAATAAATAATGCTGTGAATTTTTATTATCATGTGTTCATACACGATAAAATTAGTAACACATGAAATAGTGAGTTATAATCGTTTTTAAGGCACGAAAACATCAAATGATAGTCTTAGAACATAAGTGTATTGTTTTAAGCTCAAATTATGATGTTTAGAAAGGTTTAAAGGAGTTTTTAAGCAACTTTCAAAGCTGCCATTTTTAGAAAACTATCGAAAATCAAGTGTGACAAAAAGGAAACTATAAAATAAAGTATGGAATTGAATAGAGACCATATAGAGAAGGTTTTGGACAAGTTTCTAATGTAAAAAGTTGGTTTAGAGTTGTTGTAGAATTTAGTCAACAAGGTTTTTAATTAGTTTCGATTTTTCCTTTGTAGGAGAATTCGAGTTAAGTGATTTCTAGAAGTGGCGGATCATTGTTATAACACAAGGTACATAAGTACTAAAGGCAATCATGTAAATAGGGTTCATGTTAGAATAGTTTGAACTTCATGCTAGATTTCATAGAGATAAAAGTTAATGTTTTGTTGACTTGAGATGACGTGCATGAGAAGTTATGTTGGCATGATTGTATGAAAAGTATGCATTGTTTATTAAGTTTGACATTCCGTTTTTATAGCATTTCTATTACATCATTGAAGTTGGAATGTTAACTTTTTGAAAGGTTTTGGCTAGCAGTTAATAAGGAAAGAAAAGCAGTTAAGTTGATTAATTACTTGATCAACAAGAAAGATAGTTTATGAATATTTATTCACATGTTTTATAGAAGTAAATGATCGAGCAAATATTTAGCCACTCATAGTTTATGTGTGGTAAAGGAAAGTTAAATAAATAAAGGACCGAGAATTAAATATAAATCACATGATAATCAAGATAATTAATATGGTGTTACTTGTTTGCCATAAATGTTCTTATGTGATTTTATGTGAGTCATGACAATTGTTAAACCTGTTAATCACGTAAAGTGAAAGAGGATTCGCACCAAAACTCTTGGAATGTATATACCTTGAGTATGAACAATAAGGGGAATTATGGGTATAGTTACTGTAACTTTTAATCGGGATACAAGACGTTGTACTCATTTATTTTATTTTTAATGCGCTGGAATTGCGTCACTTTGTGTGACATAGGTAATACCTTCTTGGAGTTGCTTCGAAGTTGGTGCCCATTAGGGTGATTGTTGAGGAAAGAAAACTCGTTCGATTCGAAATAAAAAAATTTAAATATAATAGATAATTTTTAATGATGATGAGTGTATGTATAGGTATGTAGTTGTGACAATGATAAGAAGTATGTGATGTTTATCCATTTATTTCGTTATGCATGTTGTTCTGCATAGTCTCTAATGTTTATTAGTGGTGTTCAATCAGATCGACCGATTCAAAATTTCGGATATCCGACCTTTTGGGATCGGCTAAAATGCAATCCGTATCCAGTCCAAACCAAGTCGAATATCTGAAAATGTCGGATCGGAACCGGATATCCAGTGATCCAAAATAATCCGACCCAATCTGAGTGATCCAATTCAAAATATGCCCGATGATGCAGGTTGTCACACACCTCTCAAAAATAACCGAACAACACAAACTAATATAGCTAGGGAAGTAAGGGTCAAAAACTCAGGGAAGCGATTAAACTCTATTAGTTTTGAAAAGTCTAAATCATGTAAGGGGCCTTTGTGGAAAGTTCTAATAAAACTACTAAAACTAAGGAAACGAGAAACTAAAACTAAAGTAAATAATGGGGAGATTATGAGTTAAACTCTAATGATGGAAACCTAGGGCGGTCGGTTCACTAGGAACAATCAACAAATTCATAAAATATTCATTAATCAACTCATTAACATTCATTGAACTAGGGTTCACTAATTCTCTCAAACTTAGACTCCCTCAAAACTCCTTTACCGGCTCTCGCTCGCATAAATTCATTTTGCCTATTATTCGGTGGTCTAATTGTAGTAATCTTACCTCTCGCCCTCGATTTCAACAATTACCTAACACAACTAAATCTGGCCACAGTATAATTGTAATCGATAGAAATCAATAATAGGAATTCAACTAATAATTAAGGATCAATTAATGAATATAAAACAAATTTATAACATGATCATAGATCCCCTAGCCCTGGAAAAGAAAACTACTCACACATAATGATGAAAAATAAAACGAAAACAAATTCAATAAACATATTCATAAACATAAAATTAACTAAAACAAGAAATTAAACTAAATTAATTACTAGAAATTAAACTAATTATTTAAACTAACAAAACAATTAAACTAAACTAAGGGTCTGTTTACTTCAGCTTAAGTTTAGTTCAGTTCAGCTCAGCTCAGTTCAGTTTAGTTCAGTTCAGCTCTTCTTTTATTTTGCTATTCATTAATCCTTCATAAAAAACTTTCAGTTCATTTCAGTTCAGATGTTTTCAATTGAAGTAAACAGGCCCTAAAAACTAACAAAACTAAACAAGAACCATAAACTATAAAGAATTGAAAAGTAAAGAGGAAAGAAATTACCAAAGAAGAAATTGAATTGCATTAATTGGAAATCGATTCTTGATGAACAAACTAAATTAATTCTAAATTCTAGAGAGAGAAAGAGTTTTAGGATTTCTAAATCTAAAAGTGCTCAAAAACTAGTTAGGGTCGATCTCAAGTCATGGCCCCTTTTTATAGAACACGGGCTTTTTAATTAATCAGGTCCACGAGCCAAAACCTGCGGAAACAAACATCGGACGTCAAAATACAAGCCCTGCGCCCGCATAAGTCAAAAATGACTTATTCCCTACGTCCGCAGCCTCAATGGTTTGCAAATTCTAGAGGGTTTGATCTATAATGCGCCCGCATAGAGCAATTGCCTTTTGAAGGTTGCACCCGCATGCGCTTTATGCAACAATATTTTGACGATCTTTTTCAGTTCTTCACTCGATTCCTTCAAATCTCGCTCTTAGCTTCTCATACCTTGGCACGCATCCCGAGGCAAGCACATTTTGACTCGTTTTAGCTTCTAGTGACTTCATAACTCCCTATTACGCTCCTGTAACATATAAAACAAACCGAAAACCGCGTGCAATAACCGAGGAAGCATAAAATAACCGTAAAAAGCTCTTTAAATCAACTAAACTGCTCCAAGACATAACTTAACACCAAAGGATGATATTTAATCAAAATAAAGCCACAAACTCAACTATTTAGCACAGAAATCAACGAAAAATGAGGGAAAAATACAATATAAAATATGTATATCACCCGATCCGATCTATCATCCGATCCGAGAAGCTTTAATTTTTCAAGTGTTTCGGATATTTAGGATATCCAACAATGAAAAAGTGCAATCCGTATCAGATCCGATAAGTGTCAGATATCCGATCCGAAATATCTGAAACCAAAAAGTTATAAAAATTATCCGATTTTCTCGGATCGGATTGCTCGGATCATATTATTTTGAACGACCCTAGTGTTTATGTACTCGGCTTTGCTGATTTTGTGTGTTTTGTGTGCATGGCTTTGTCTTTGACTTGGCTCTACAATGTCCCATTTCGATGTCGAGTAGTAGTATAGAATAAAGAGAAAGCTACAAGTACATGTGGGTAAAACCAATCAGGTTGGGATTAAGTGATGAGGGATTAAGTGATGAGCGATTACATTGATGCTTTGGTGACTTGTGTTGGACTTATTGTTTATTCTTGTTAATGACTTTGATTTCGTAGTTTTAGAAGTTTATTTGGTTTTGAAGGTTTGCTAATGCGGTTCCGAGTTGTAATAAAGTTTTATTTGAATTTGTTTTGAAAGTTCTTTTGAGTTTTTATTTTGGTTTTAAAAGCATAAAGATTTCCGTTGTAGTACTTTGATAATAGCTTTAGCCGTTATCACGGTGACTCATTTTTTATTTTATTGAATTCAATTTCATTTATCTTTGTGTCTTTTGTTTTTTCTTTTGTTTTGTGTGTGTTTTTTTTTTTTTTTTTTTTACATTAATCATGTTAAAATTTTTATTGAATTAATGCAACTGTTGTGGCTTGAAGCTTTTTATTTTATTTTATTTTATTTTTATTTTTATTTTTATTTTTTATTTTATTTTTATGAGAGTAGCATATTTATCTCTCTTAGGGCCTGTACATCAGCTTAAAATCAGTTTAGTTCAGTTCCGTTCAGCTCAATTCAGTTCAGTTCTTCTTTTATTTTGCTACTCATTAATCCTTCATAGGAAACTTTCAATTCAGTTCAACTCCAATCAGTTCAGTTCAGCTGTTTTTAGCTGAAGTAAACATGCCCTTACTACTTCCATTAATACTAGCACATTAATAATAATCGTGTTGATGTTATTTTTTAATTTCTATTTAATTTATTTATTTTTGTGTTTTTTTTCAAATTGTGATTATTCTAAAATTGTTTTTTTTTTTTTTTTTTAAAAATTTGGGGGGGGGGGTTGTTTGTCTTTTTTCATTTTTTTGAATTCAATTTCATTTTTTTTAACATTAATAATGTTAAAATTTGGGGGTGATTGTGGCTAAGAGATGGTGACTAGGGGAACACAGTGGCCCAACTCGGCATGAACCCACTAGTTGCACGACATGACACGAGAAAGGAACGGTGTACCGTGGATCGTGTCGTGAATAAAAATAAAATAAATCAGCATGAGCCCGGCACGAGCATGACAGACGACACCATCATTTGGTCCATCGGCATGGCCCACGACACGATTGTTAAACAAATAATAAAATTAATAAATTATATAAATAAAATTAGTAAATAATTATATTAATTATATAAATAAAGTTAACAAAAATCATATATATAAAAGTAAATAATAAATTGAATTTTTTTAATTAATTAAAGAAATAAATTTTGTTAATTGAAAAAATAACGGGTGGCACAATACGACACGTTAGGTACGTGGGCCATAGGCTAGGGTATGTCAATTGGTGACTCGGCAAGACCCGTCTTCCCCCTTAACACGGCACGACATGGCATAACACAACACCCCTTTTGGCTCGATCTGACATGGCATACGACGGCATGGCACGACATGATGTCCACCTTTAATGGTGATAGAGGTAGAAAGTGGATCAACGGTGTTCTTGAATTGAAGGAGAAGAAGGGGGTTAAGAAGGAAAATGAAAGAGTTGACGATTGTAATTAGCAATGTCATTAATAAGGGGCATACTGTGCCGTTTTTTAAAATACAATAAATTCCTAAAACATTGGAAACACTTCACGTGTTTTACAAAAGTTCATGGGTACCCGTTGAAATAACCGAGAAAACTTTTATCACCTCGTCTTAAAAAAAAAAAAATACTTTTATCACATAGTTTTTGAAAAAATTTTCACTCAAAATAATGCAAAATTATAAGTTCGAAAGATCGACAACTCTTAATCTCCATTTCTAGCAGCAAATAGAAAGATGAACCAAAATCAAGGACCTCAAACAAGCGAAGCCAAAAATGAAGATGATTCGACCCTCTCTGAATTCCTAGCTTCTTTAATGGATTATACTCCTACTGTAATCTTCTTTATTATTATTATTATTATTATTATTTTTTGTTGTTTGAGTTTTTCTTAATCTTCTGATATTCGATAGTTGATTCTTAATCAATTGAATTGAAATTATGCTGTTGATGAAATTTTTTCTTTTTTCTTTTTTAGATTCCTGATGAATTAGTGGAACATTACCTTGCGAAAAGCGGTTTTCAATGTCCTGATGTTCGATTGTAGGTATTCCTTTTGTTTTTTGTTGTTAAAGATTATTATTCTTAGGTTAGGTTAATTTTTTTTTTTTTTTGAATTTTTTTATTGTTGTTTTTTTGTAAGGAGTTCTTTGAGTTGTATCAAAAGTGAATTTATCTTTTATCTGTGCTTTACTTTGATTTTAGTTCGTGTTAAACTGAATTTAGTTTGTGATTAGTTTCTGTTTTAATTTCAGTTGTTTTTTTCCCTAAACAATTCCTTTTCTGGATTTTTTTTCTGCTCTTGAAAGTTGAAACTAGAGTTTTTGGTTGTTAATTTAGGTCGTAGTGATTGACAGCGCGATCCATAGTACTATCTAAAGGATATATAAGGCATGTTGATTCTTTTTGGACAGGTTAAGAACATCTAAAAAGTTGCATAGGAATAGGAGTGAAAGGATCCAGTGACTATGAAAGAATGGAATGAGGAGCAGTGTGAGGTGAAAANAAGGAGCACTGTGAGGTGAAAATGTCATATATGGTTCTGTAGAGTGGCAGTATGGTGACTTGCTTATCAACTTTACCACTATCAACCCCCAAAAACCAAACTCTGCCTTACGTAAAGGGGCTAGTACGATTAATTTCAGGATTTGAACTCACTGATATTGGCCATAGTTTGCACGTAGTATTTTCTGTCATGTATAATGGCTTATTTTTTACACTAATAGCATGTTATTGTTTGATATTGTTTATATAGTGTAGAATGACTTTGTTTTAACAGGTTGAAACTATAAAATTTGACTAGAAGGCCTTATAACTTTTTTTGATATGAAGAGAATTTCAAATACTAACCAAAAGTCAGGGATCCCAATAAAAGCTTACCATCACACTGTAAAACCAAAACAAAAGACCCATTTGCATATGTCCACACAAAAATTTTGGAAATGCTGCAGAATATGTGATGTGAATTTAAAGCCCTTAAGAGGAATTAAATATAATTGTTGTTCGTTGGGCAATGAATTCGCTCGAAATTTGATGAATTTATTATGAATTATAATGGAAAGTGACGAGTTTGTGATGAATTTAGATGGATAGTTTTAATAATGGATGGATTTAATTATTAACAAGCAGAGGTAACACAATTGATTGCAATCAAAAGTGGTTGAACTCACAACCTCAAAAGTGAAAGTTCTAAAGGAAAACACCCACTAAGGCAAAACAAACTTTTAGAAACTCAAATTTAAATTTTTTAAAAATGAAAACTAGGAGTATTTATAGGACTAAGATTGGAACAATCCTCCAATCCTAAGCCAGTAAAACCTATGAAAACTAGAAAATAAAATCCAAAAAAAAAACTACAGGAATGATAGGTATTCTGAAAACTCTATCTTTGTGCAACAATGGAGTGCACTGGGTTTTTCCTAAGACAATCCTAATAAATAACAAACTAATTTAGGAAACTATCCTAATGGAACAATCCTCCAATCCTAAGCCAGTAAAACCTATGAAAACTAGGAAATAAAATCCGAAAAAAAAACTACAGGAATGATAGGTATTCTGAAAACTCTATCTTTGTGCAACAATGGAGTGCACTGGGTTTTTCCTAAGACAATCCTAATAAATAACAAAATAATTTAGGAAACTATCCTAACCACTTAAGATAAATATCCTAACAACCCTAGAAACAAGGAAAACAACTCATGGAAATTTGGACAACCCAAAAATCCCAAAAACCACGCAAAAGCATGCCTTGCACCATTCTCACACAACCCTTGTAATTTTTGTAATTTCTTCAAAAAACCTTCAAGAATGAATCTTTAAATCAAGAAACCTTCAACAACGTGATCCCCATGTATTGTATATGAAGTACGACTAATAGCCATGACACCAATTAGCAATTTAAGTCTAAAATGGGAAAAACCCTATCAAGTGAAGTGGGAGAAAACCCATAGGCAAAACCACCATGAACCTTGACGTGAATGGCAGCCCTTATATTTACATCAATATGATAGATTTGTTTCATATGATACAAGTAGGTGAACCTGATATTTCTTTTTCTGATGCTTGGTTTCAAATTTCTCCTTGCTCTTGCTTTGTGAATAACTTAGTGCACTGTCTTCTAACTAAAGTTCTGACCTAATTTTCAGGATTAGACTTGTGGCTGTTGCTACACAAAAGTTCATATCGGAAGTTGCTACTGATGCACTTCAGTATGTCTCTTGCTATTTCTTAACTTTCTGTTTTATATATTAAAATTATAATTTTCTTCTGCAACTATTCATGTGTAAATTGTAAACTTTTTTCCGCTATTCCATTTTTTTAAATTGTAAAAGTTCTTTTGCATTACCTCATTCTAAATTGTAAACTTCTTTTGCGATTCCTCGTATTGATTTTTGTGTAGCTGACTCCAAGTTATTTTTGGGACAAAGGCTTTGTTGTTTGTAACTTCTTTTTTAGTAGTGTGATTGTATAATTATGAATCACCATGCTCTCAAAAGACACCTGTTTAGCTATCGATTCATGCCTTTATGAACTCTATTGCTCAGTGTGCTGGGTGTCAATTGAAACACTTCTAACTTGAAATCCATTCAGAACATAAGGTTACTCTATCCAAAATGCCGTGGTGGCTGGTTCCTTATGGTGACTAGATTTATTGTTAGCAGCATCACCAAATGAATAAGTTACCCTTGTACAGTTTTGGGTGTTCTTGCTCACTTGGACAAAAGATATTTTTCTTTTTTAGATTAAAGAAAAGGATTTCTCATTATTATATAAGCATGTGTTATCATGTTATGTTGCTAGTTGGCACTGTAGTTATTGGGGATTATTAATTGTTTGACAATAATGGCAAATACTTATGTTTTGACGTAAATGTAGACACTGCAAAGCACGACAATCTTCTGTGGTCAAAGATAAAAGAGATAAGCAGCAGAAGGTATGCTGATGGTGAAGCTGATTTTGCTAGTTGTCTTTTTCTAAATATAAAAATTACTGTGCCTTTTTCCTCCCTCAAATTAGTCGGCGATGGAATAATAGATTATGAAATTAGTATTTTCATGCTTCTATAATGTTTTGGCAACAGGAAAAGCGTCTTGTGTTGACAATGGAGGACCTTTCAAGAGCTCTAAAAGAGGTAAGGAAGTCTTTATTTTATCATGCTGTCAAGCAAGTTACTTTACGGATATGAAGATTGTCATTTAATCAAATGAATGTGTATAACTTTCAAATGTCTAGCAATTCTAGTCAATCATACTACATTTGCCATTTTTTGTTTAAGGGAAAGATGTGAAAGTACTTTTAATGAAATAGGGCTCATCATCCACTTTAGAAGCTTGATTACTCATTCAGATAGTTTTGGGTGAGAATCACTCACTTTCTTTCTTAAACAGCTACCAGTTTCGAGGCTTGGTATTCCCAAATTATTTATGTTTTATGCATGGCATGGTTTAGTAGCTTGATAAAGTTACTTAAGTTACAACTTCTTGCAAAAAAAAAAAAAAAAAAAATACACGGTAAAATATAGGAAGTGCACAAGTTTTAATTTGTTTAGTAGTACCTTAATTTAAGTTTTTTTATAAGGGCAATGAACTTTGTATTTGAGAACTTGTCATTTTCTTAAAATGATATTAATAGTATTTTCAAAGTAATAAAGTTTTTGAAGACATATTTATGTCTAATTAAAGGAAACTTACATTAAGAATTTCAAAATTTTTAACCCAATTGCAATATACCTCAAGGAATAGTGACTTAAGTTTGTTGCAATATAAATGTTTATAAACAATTATAAATCAGGTCTTTATGAGATGTGTGCCCATTGTTTCTTTTAATTGGAGTTGTATTCATCTACATGTGGTATTTGATATTTCATCATTTAGTCTTATTTTTTGAATGGCGTGTGGGGCACCGCAATGGGATCTTGGAGCCTAGGTGCAAGGCGCAAAGTGTAGGCGCACACCTTTTGGATAAAGCGCATGCCTTTCCAACCATCTTGGCCAATGTTGTATGTATATGGAGGCGAGGCGCCATACGCCCCAAGCGCATGATGACCGTTGAAAATTTTGATTGGCTACTAATGAACATTAATATAAAGCTTCCTTGTTATTAGAGTTGTGGACATTGATAACGATAGTTTACTATTTTTCCAAGTCTACAATGAGTTTGTTTAGACTTTAGATGAAGGAGAAATAAATGAGTCGACATTAACTAAATCCCATTTTTTTGTAGCCAAAGGTAAAAACTTGATGTGCCAATATGATTTCTGTGTGTTTGTAGTGTTAATGCCTATAAAGCACGAGTACTTTCCTAATATGGTGACTTTGAGTATCGGGTATGAGTACATATGTACCAAATATGTCATTGACTAGATGGGTACGGTGACGAGGAGTCGGGGCGACATTGACCATTGCGAGGGAAGAAAAAGACAGTGAATGCACGTCCTCTGCCAAAAAATAAAATTAGAGAAGTGCATTTCAAAGTAGGAACCCTAGACCTTATGCACTTGATCATGAAATGCTAACTATTCTGATATTCTGGCGAAATTTCTCGTGTAAACAAGGCGCAACCATGATCCTCAGTGGCCAATTTGATGGTATTTCAACGTAGATGTGAAGGGGCTCCTAGAATAGGCCCACTATATTGCTATTTCACCTGATCGTGTGGCTGTAGCGCTGTTGTCGATTGTGAAGCCTGTCATGTACATTTAAGATGATCAGGAGGAGAGAGGTTGTTGGGGGTCTTATGTTGGTTGGGTGGGTTCTTCGTTTGGAATTGTTTTTGTTTAAAGTATTTTTTTTTCCTTTTTTAAAAAAAATTAGATAAGGTACGATAATTGTTATACTGCGGTTTTTGTTTAATTTTTTTTTCTTGCTTTTTTGTTTTTTGAAAAGTTGATGTAAATAATCCTAACTATTGGTTATCTTTTCAATATAAACTGAACTAATATTTAAATCATTAGTCTAAGTCCATAGTTAGCTTGCTTAACCGGCTACTCCTTTAAGTAATCCACTTTTTCTTCCTCACTTCACCATCTTCTTCAGTCCATCTGTTTTTGTTCTTAATGTTTTAATTTTCCCTTTTAATGCACTTAAATGTTGTTTCTCCTCTCTAATATCTCACATACTAGCAACAACCCTCCAAAAAATAAAGAAGTATCATCCCCAACTTTAGCAAACCACTATAAAATATTGAAAAGGTTGTTTTTCAAAGTAAAGTAGTTTTCAACTATAATAAAGCAACAACCTACACCAAATTCAATCACTCCCAAATTACCTAATACTACCTCCGTAGTCGATGACTTGCAACAAAGGGGTAATTTTTGTGAGACGTAAAAAATTCCTTTGTTGCAAGTGATCGATTAGGGAGGTAGTAAAATGTATATATATCCCCACGTAACCAGCACGATGAATTCAATTAGGTTACACAAAGCAACGTTATATGGACCTTGAAAAATTGTTTAATATAGTTATATTTAAAGGTTACTGCAAGGGTATTGTTTGAGTTTTTTGTTCAAATATTTCTCTTTTCCTACAATTAACATTAAAAGGGTGATTATAAGCACATTAGCATATGTGGGCATATATGCATAACTATAACTATACAAATTGCTGTTGGAAATTATGTTGAAATATTAACCGAAGATGAACCTCTGCCGTTTTATTGGAAGAATCAGCGAAGAAGTGAAGATGAAACTCGCCTTTGAAGAGGAAAAAAGAATGTTGGAAGGTAAAAGCGAGTAATTGAGATGAATTCAATGGAGAGCAATGGATGAAGTACTAGAAATGAGAATTATGGAAGATGGCAGCAACCAATATTAAGAAGATGGCATTTAAGAATTTAAACGTTGATGAGGGCCCATGAGACTGTAAATGGAGAGTTAATTCACTTAAATTCATATGACTTCCTAATTAGTGGGGCCCACTAGAATTTTTACTTGTTTAGCAAATCTCAAAGTAAGCTCGGACCGATTTGAGAATACCTCCCATGATTGGGATTAGTCAGATTCAAATTCGTGTTTGGGTAAAATTGAGAAGAAACCTAATAGTTGAGATTATTTACATCAAATTTTCCTTGATTTTTTTCAAACTATAGAAGATTGTTAAAATTTAGGCTGTAACACAGGACTTTTGAGATACGACGAATTTGTCGTATCTTGTGCCCATACATGTAAGTGTACCCATATTAGTGAAACTTAGGTTAGTACTTCATTCTTACTTATTAATGCTATGCATAGAGGTTCTTTGGTTGAATTTTGGAGGGTGAGGTTTCCACTGATTGCTATTAGAATTTTGTTGCCTTGTGGTCAATTATGAAGTTAATCCAACCTTAATTTTCTCTTAACTTGATTGCAAATTTGCAACTTTTTTCCATTTCTACATGGCTTTTAAAACTAAATTAAGGCATTAAAAATTTGACTTTGATTCACCAAAACTTGTAACTTAGCTCTTGGCCAATGACTTTTTGCTGACATATTATTAACTATAGTTTTTGTATTGTTTTTATTTTTAAATAGGTCAAAACGTCCACTCTTCTTTGATCCTCTTTTTTTCATATCAGAGTTGGTTATAAGATTCATTCTTTTGGCCATAAGTACATTCAACAGCATATATGCTGTATTGAAACAACTTGTTTCTTAATTTTTTTTTTAGCCATTCGAAAAAGAGTCTCTATAGGGAAAATGAAAAATTGCTTTGAGTTGGTTTACGTTTGGCTTGTTGCCCCATAATAACAAATTACACCATAAGTCTTTTTGTTAGTTTTACTGTTTTACAACAATTGACTTAAATAATCAATGTTAAACAAATTAAACAATCAACTTTAAACAAATTAAGCAATCAAAACACGAGTCATACGTAACTAGTGAGGTCTTAGTTTGCCTTGATTGTGCCGTATTGAAGTGAGTGAGGTACACTTTTAAAAAGCAAAAAAAATGCTCAAAATATTTGTGAAGGAAGGACTGTGTCTTTTAATGTACCTAGGTGTGCCTTAGTGCACGCTTGTGTGCCTTTGGTGCTCTTTGTTGGAATCGCCTTGCCTAGACTAAAAAAGGTTTCTACTCGTGTGCGACTCAACGTTTTTTTTAAACTATGTTGTGGATATGGAACTAGGTTGGACTCTTAGGGGAGATAGTGGACTCCCGTAGCTCTAGAATACAAGTTCAAATCCACTTAAATCAATGCCAAGAGCTCGAAGCCTTAGAGACAAGTAAAGTTACCGATATTGTTCTGCGATGAAGGGAAGGAGGTCTTGACTTTGTTCTGGGCATTTTAAATTTCATAGCTATCCAGTTTTGTATTCTTCTTCTGCCTTTTGGTTTTAAAAGTGGGCATGTAGGTTGGTGGTTGGTTGGGAAAAGTTGCATGATTTACCTCTTCTCCGGTCTCTTTTTTTTTTCAAACCTTTTGATTGCTACAAAACAATCAATGCTTTTGTAAATCTTATCTTTATTACTTATTTGGGAATTTGTTTTGAGAAAATTCGCTTATGTACATCCAAGTGCAGCCATTTATGTCAGGCGCGCAAAGCTCAAGGCGCTCAAAAAGCATGACCTTTGTGTGTTTTGAATTTTAAGGTTGGGGAGAGGAACCTTGCTTGTTGATGAATTGAATGAAAGGTTCGTGTGGAATACAAGAAACACAGTGTGGTGAACTGTAGAACATGAGTGGGGCCCTTACTTTGAGGGGGCATGGTGGGATAGAATCACAGATGGCAGTGCTCATACTTTTACTACAGCAAAAGCATCGGAGGTTTAGCATCCGGCCCTCCGGTACTTCCTTAGATAAGTTTACTATCTATTCTCCTCCAGAGGTGAGCTTAGGTAGGTGTACCCGGATGAGATCAGGCTATTATGGATGGTTGCAGAGGGATACGCTAGGCAACCTCTACATTTACAACTTTGGGTTTTTTCTAGCTTGCCGGGTCTGCTGAAATTACTGAAGGAATAACTAACACCAGCACTATCTACATTGGAAGCATGATCACATGGCTAGCCTACTCGTTAGGCCATGTGGAAGACATCCACCACTAACTACACCCCATGAAGGAAAACCCATTTCTGGATATCGGTGCCCTTAGAGCTGCTAACCTCTTGAGACATTACCAGAGGGGTCACCAAGAGCGGTTCGTTTGGTGTGTTAGGGAGATTTCTTGGTGCTACCTACCCATTGCTTATGTTAGTCCAACCTACCAGGAGCATCCCGACGGAAAGAACTCTTGGAGAATTCCACGTAACAACATTCCATTTCAGGAGAGGGCGGATTCTGAAAAGAGAGCGGTTCAAATGGTGAACATGATCCAGTAGGCAAGCGGTTAAGCTCCACCTCTATGCCAGCAGGCCCCACCTCGACCAAAGTCACCTAGACACAGCTATGCAGGCAGTCTTCCTCCACCTTTGACATGACACTCCTTATGAACTGCCTTGATGATATGCACCCATACAACCAGCAACGGTTCGATCGGGTTGACCATTCACTTAGAGGACTCCGCATTGATGTAAACTTATTCCAGAGAGTCCAGTGGAGGGAATCATGAGCAATGTTGAGGTAGGGACGGTCCAGGGGTTCCCAAATCATCCAAACTGGCCTCCTACTTATGATCCCAGCACCGAGCTTACCTTTTACCCCTACCACCCTTTCTATGATAAGTACTATCCTAGGTATTGGGGCCTAGTCAGTAGAGCTTGGCTTCATCTCCTCCCATTCATTCTTCATGGCTATGTGTCATGAGACGGGACAATGTTCGGTTTGGAGGGAGTATTTATTTCTTTTGTATATATGTAATTAGCCTTTTTTTTCCTAAAAAGTCTAAACCGTATAAGGGGCTTTTGTTGAATTATGACTAAATTACTAATAACTAGAATAACAACGGAAATTATGAATTAATCTCTAATTATGAAAACCTAGGGCGGTCGGTTCACTATGAACAATCAACAAACTCATAAAACATTCATCAATCAAATCATTAACTTTCATTGAATTAGGGCGCACTAATTCTCTCGAACTTAGACTCCCTCAAAACTACTTTATCGGCTCTCACTCGCATAAATTCGTTTTGCTTATTATTCAGTGGTCTTATTGTGGCAATCTTACCTCTCGGCCTCGTTTTCGACAATTACCTAAGTTACAACTAAATCTGGCTACAATTTAGTTGCAATCAATAGTAGTCAAGAATAGGAATTCGATTACTAATTAAGAATTAATTAGCAAGCATAAAATTAATTCATAACATGTTCATGGATCTCGTAGCCCTAGAAAAATTGACTACTCACTCATAGTTATGAAAACTAAAACAAAAATCAAATAAATAAACATGATCATGAACATAAACAAAATTAATAACTAATAAAAGTATAAACTAATTACTAGAATTAAACTAATTAACAAAACAAATCAAAACAGAAAAACAAAAACTAATCTAACAAAGAAACTAAACTAAACAATGAGACTAAAAACACACTAGAAAAGGGAAAGAAATTACCAAATTAAAGCTTGAATTGAATTGAATTGCATAGTGTTTAACAAAAGTAATCTATAATTTCTAGAGAGAGAAAGTCATTAGAGAGCTCATTAGGATTCTAAGATCTAAAATTTGCTAAAAATCTAGGTAAGGCCGTCCTCACAATCCATAGCCTATTTATACTACGTTGGGCTTTGGATTAATAAGGCCCACAAACAAAATCCGGAAGAAAATAACCATGTGGCTACAAATGAGGTACCCTGCGCCCGCATAGAACAAAAACAATATGTTCCTTGCACCCGCATGAGGTATATTTGGCAAGTTCTGAAGAGTCTGTTTCAATCTGCGGGCGCATAGAACAAAGCCATGTTGAAGGCTGCGCCCGCATGAAGGCTTCTTAGGCGACTTTTTGACGATCTTTTAAATTCTTTGCTCGATTCTTTCAAATCTTGTTCGTAGCTTCTCGTACCTTGGCACGTATCCCGAGGCAAAGTTATTTTGACTCGTTTAAGCTTGTGTTGACTTCATAACTCCCTATTATGCTCCTATAACACATAAAACAAACTGAAAACCACGCGTAATAACCGAAGAAGCATATTATTAACATTAAAAGCTCTAGAAATCAACTAAAACCACTCAAACTCATCCAAATCACAAATTAACACCAAGGAATGATATTTAACCAAAATAAAGCCACAAAATCAACTATTATGCATAGAAATCAACCAAAAATGTGGGAAAAACATTATATAAAATATGTATATCATTGCTACCGACCTACCGTGTAATTCTTGTGGAGGTAGGTTGATGTATATTTTCGTATAAACAAAAACTCACAAGGGGGATAGAACTAAAATCACGAATTCTTAAAGGCGAAGCCACCAAAACTCATGATTTTAGGTTGATCTACTAGTCTTTGATTAAAGCTGAAGCTCCCTTAAAGTCACTTATTAATCTGCACAAAAGAGTATAAAGGATTTACCACCAACTCTGAATTTTCGGATTTGTTTTCAAGTAAACAAACAAAAACTTTTTCATTAAACTCAAACTTCATTTTTACAACCTAATGTTGAGACTATTTATAGAAATAATCATCAACTAAAAATCCTAACAAAGAAGCTAAAAAACACGTGAAAACAAGATAGAAAATTGCCACTTGTACCACTTGCACAAGTTGCATAACCAACTCAAGATAAGATTGCCACATTATCGCGCAACTTGCTCTTATCTTTACAACTACTTCTAACTAAGGCCTTGTTCTCCTCAACTTATTTTTGCTGAACTGAACTTATTTTTACTTATCTGAACTTATTTTTGCTGAACTGAACTTATTTTTGCTGAAAATAAGTAAAAATAAGACGAGGAGAACCGGGCCTAACTCTAACTAACTAGATTTTATCCTAACAAACTAATAAACAAAATAATCAGCAAATTACAACCAAAAACACACGAAAAATCCAAGAGCCCAAAGCTCCAAGAAATCGCCCAAAAACTCGCCACATTCCTTCGTTTATTTTTGCACAATTTTCAAGAAGTGCTTCAAATCTTCAAGAAACCTTTCAAGATCCAATCTTTTAATCAAGAAACTTTCAAGCAGCCATTTCCCATGTCCTTAAGGTTGAAAATGACGACCAAGATTCCACAAGAAACAAAAGACTCAATGCCTGAAATGAGAAAAACCCTAGCAAATGCAGTGGGAAAAAACCCATAGGCAAAAACCAACTTATTCTTCTAATTCCACCATTCTTTCCTTGATTTGCGTGCCACCCTAAGTGGTTAAGTGTGTGTGATCATGCACACGCAAATCCCAACCCTTGATGCACCCATATGGCTTGTATACCCATAAGCAATTAGTTTACCCATGGTTGCATTCTTGCCATTGAAATTCAAACTTTCGAAGTTGTGATCAATATTTGTATTGCTATTCACACTTATATCATAGGTCACCTCTCCTCTCCTCTCTTCTCTTCCTTTTCTTCTAGGCTTTTGGTCCTCTCTTCTATTTGTTTATTCCCTCTCATTCTCTCTCTTCTTCATTTCTAAACTCTAATGTTTATTCCCTCTCCTCTCTCCTCTTGCCTTTGTCCTTTCTTAAGGGTCGGTCGATAAGTCTAATGGACTTTAGTTTAGTAGTAAGTTTGTGTCCTTTTTCTAATATTAATGAATTTTGTTTCGTAAATGAGCAGTTGACCCAGCAATCCACAATCCTTTTCTTTTATGTATATTCCCGACTACCCAAATTTTGTATGTGTTCAATTATACATTTCTCTCTCTCTTCATATAGGAGAACTTTTAAGTTTAGTCTTCATTTTTTTCCCTTTATGGACAAAAGCACATGACCTACGAGAGGAGCACACCTAGGGGTGAAGTGAAAGGTGCACACTTGTTTTACGTTTGGGTGCGCTTCTTGTTGCTTCTTGCTTTTTAAAATTAAGCATGAGAATTGAAAGTCATTGTTCTTTTGGTTTGTCCTCACTAAAAATTGTCTCTAGGGAGGAAATGTCTTCGTTCTGAGTAGCCAAAACCATAGTCATATGATCCTTTTTATATATGGCCTTACTCCTAGCTCTCACCCTCTTCAAGTTAGGCATTGCCAAAAACTAGGGCTTGGATCATAGCTTCCTTGAGAGGCTCAAAAGCCTTTTGCCTCATTCCACTCAACACCTTCTCCCAACTATTTTGTGAGGGGTTGTGCAATGTTGGGATACGCCTTGATGGATATACCGTAGTAGCCTATCAAATTGAAAAGTCCCCTCAAGTCCTTAAAGTAACCACGTTAAGGCGAAGATGACAACTACTCCTTCGGCCTTGTTCACATGACCAAAGTAGGCTACTTCCCTGTTTACATTCTCACACTTCTTTATGTTTGCATGCAACTAATGATCATAAAATCTTCTTATGGGACACATTATTTAGACTATAAATTGGGCATATGTAACTTCTTCGATGTTGGATATTCTGTTGTTGGTGAACCCAAACCCATAATAGAAGTCATTCTTGTTGGGGACATCATGTCGTGACCCCTTGTTTCATCATATTGAATCTTGTTCTCGCTGGAGATCTCATTTTTTTCAACTGCCTCCTCCTAGGGTTTCTTTGGTGAGGTTTCATGATTTTATGTGAATCTCATGGAATGGAATTTGTGCTTGTAATGAAAGTCACGAGTGGTGGAGTGATTTTAATGATTTGTGGGTCTCTTATTGATATGCAATCAACTATATCAAGTTACACAAAGTTGATTCAATCACACAAATTTAAATTGTATGGCCGAGATTTACATTTTGATTAGGTTTATTTTACTTGCATTCCAAATATTGTTTAGTAAGTGTTTTAGGAGTTTAATTGCTATCTGATTGAGTTCTTTTTTTCTCATCCGGCCAAAACCGAAACAATTTTGAGTAGTCTGTGTAAAAATTGAATTTTGATCAATCAACTTTGAATATGCATGAAATTTTTGTCGAGTGTTGAGGACTTGTAGGGTTACATTTCCACCAAATTTCAGTCAAAGATGTGTTGTTTTGGTTGACTTTCGTTATTCGACTTTGCATTCAACATCTTGATAGTTCGTGGACAATAGGTTGGGATATTAGCAATGTGTCTCCTTGTGAAGTGCTATCATGGAATCAACGACATTGTTCTAATTGTAGTTGGTTTGGTCCGTAAGGAATCAATGTGTCAACTAAGTGGAAATTCCTCTTGGATTTTTTTGTAATGTTCGTGGTAGAAAATTTTGATTTCCATTTCAAGTTGAATATGAATTTGTTGATTGTTAGTGCGCAAGACTCGTTCTATCTAGAGGAAGACGAGAAGAGTGCCGCTTTGGATTGTTCAATAGTTGAAGATTTAATATGTGCCAACACCAAAGATGAAGAGATGGAAATTCCACCATAATTCAATTGTTATCATGAGCGAAATAAATGAGATTCAATTGAAGTCTTGCATGAGAAATATGAGGATTTGGTTGAGATTATACAAATACGATTGGAAGTTTTCATATTACAACAACCATGTACTCTAATTAGGGCTCAAATGAGTGTTCAAGTGGTGAAACTTTTGCCTTTTCATGTTGCAATGAATAGAATGTACAAACAGAACGATGCATAGATCTTTGTTCTTCAAACTACAACTCTTACTATTGGATTTTGTACAAAGAATGTGGATGATTTAATCTATTGGTCATGCACCACTTGGGACAAGTGTTCTTTAAACAAGAGGAGACTGATGTGAAATAGAGGTATCAATATTAACAATTTTTTTTTTAAATTTATGTTGTGTCACCCTTTGATCGTGAGATTGAGTTTCTTCAATCCAAAAGACTCGCATGATTAAGGGGTTGAGTATTTATTTTTCATCATACTTTGTATACAATGCATTAAGATCACATTTTTTATAAACAAAAAAAATTGATTAAAACATTCGATCTTGAAGAGTTTTTGGCGTTTTTCATAAAGATTTCCATTCGGTTTATGCAATTTACCCGACTTGTGCAATTTTTCAGAGACAATTGGTTTGGAGTGTGAAGACGTGAGTATGTATTGGAAAGCTTATCCAATCTAATATGAATGAAAACACGGGAAAAAATAAATAAACTTAGTCGTGTGTATTTTCAAGCCTTTTGGAAATCAGATTTTAACTATCTTTATTTTACGTATGAGTCCAAGTGTTGTTTAGTGTGTGTTTTAGGAATTTAGGTGCTGGATTTTATATTCTTTAGTTATGTCTAATGGATGGTAAGGGTTGTTTGCATATTAATACTCCTTGTTTGATTAATAAAAATTTGTGTTTTGTTGATAAGAAATTCGCAAGATTTGGCTTACTTAAACCCATTTTATTGAACCAACTTTGCGTAGTTGATCTTGTTGTTCGCGTTTCATTAAGAGATCTTGATATCCGTGAGAAAGTATGAGTAATTTTTCTTCATTGTTCATCTATAGCCACCACCATTTGTCACTTCCACCATAACGTTATGACCACAAACATAGAATCCATCAATTCACCAAATTCCGCATCTTGATGCATTTTTGACGAGGTATGATGAAAAATAAACCCTTTAATCATGCGGGCTTTTTGGATTAACGAAACTTAATCTCACGATGAAAAGGTGACTCAACTTGAAATTTGAACTGCAATTGAAATTTGAACTTATGTAAATAAGTAGCTTGTGTTCCACATCACTAGGGGTGTTTATGAGACGAGACAACTCGCGAGCTACTTGGGATCGACTCGTTCACTACTCGGTCAAAGCTTGGCTCGATTTAGCTCGCCTTGAACTCAAACTCCGAGATATTAACGAGTCGAGTCGAGAAACTCGATACTCAACTCGAAAAGCTCGCGAGAAGCTCGTTTTATATATAATTATAAATATGTGTTGAAATGTGAGTTTTATTAAATCATTAATAAAATTATCAAACAATCTAGTCTTATATATTATAACTCGATCATTATTTAATTGGAATAACTTAAAACTAAGTAGCAAGATGTTAAAAAGACGAGACCATTTCGACATTACTCGATCAAAGCTCGAGACAAACTCGGTCAAAGCTAGAATTGTCGAAACTCGGTCAAAGCTCGACTCGGTCAAAACTCGGTCAACACTAGACTCAATTGAGGTTGAATGAACTCGTGCTCGACTCGAGATATTAACGAGTCGAGTCGAGCAACCCTATACTAGAACTTGACTCGCTTCATAAGCACCCCTACACATCACTTTGGAATTGACTGCATGGATGGTCAAATCCACCCGCAGTTGCCAAGCCGTCAGTGTTGAGAGACATTGCTCCACAGCCACTAAGACAAACCAGAAAGCTCCACCTTGATTTTTCTTGCTGTGAGTCCCTGCTGGCGCCATTACTTACCCAAAGAACTTCAACTGCTGTGATACCAAGTTTGTGGGAATTGGATTTAAGTGACTGAATTTAGCAAAAAATAATGAGCAAATAAAGATCAATGGACATGTTGTATTAAGATACAATTACCCTTCTTTTTGAGAAGAAGGAACTCTCCTAAAGAGATTTTTACTCTCAAATTCTTAGTACTTGGATGATCTTTCTTTACATTTCTCCCCCCTATTTATTGACTTTCACCATTGACTCCTTGTGATTGAAAATTAAACAAACTCTAATAATCTAAAAGTAAATGACTCTTCTACTCTTATTGATCCTGATAGACTCAAAACGTCTTCCAGCTTTCAAGCTTACTCATTACTGGCTTTCTTCTTCTTCCTCCTTCAAGCATAAGTTGATGCCACAGGGAGCTCACTGAATTCGTTGCAGTTTATTACAAATTGCTGTTGGGGGCAGTGTATAGTATATCACTCTTAGAATGCGGGTGACATGACCTCTATATTTATGTAGGTAACTGGTCTGTTTGACAGGTCTGATATCAGCTAGTTAGCTTCCCTTAAAATCTGGAGTCTTGATTGAAAATTGGATCATTTAAAAAAAAAAAATCCTACTAGATATGCTGTCACTAAATGATATAAGTGATGCACCAGGTGATACGTTTTTAGTCCTTCAATATATAAAGTTGACGTTTTAAAGATCTGTTTGAATATGGATGTTTACTGTCTATATCAGAAACGTGAGTTTCTGCCTGGATCTTTGGCTTAATTTAGAGCAGATTTAAATTATAGGCTAAGGGTTAGAATTCTTCTCACAGCTCTAATGTTTGAAGGTGTACTTTTTTCCGCTGAAGGGACGCCTCCACATAAGGAGTTGTTAGCTTCTAAATGCTCTCTCCATTTTAAAAAGATTTAATCCTATTTTAGCACTTCAAATTATCTACCCACTTTTCTTTTGACTAAATTGGGCAATGGAGCAAACTACATGACAAATGGAGCAGTGGTTGCTGCTTCCATCAGCCCCCTAGATGCAAGGTGCTTGATTAGTTTGTACGGTTGAGCATCTGTAACAGTGGTTGCAAGTTGGTACTGGTATAGGTAGAAAGCTGCTTACTCCAAATCACCATCATTGTGTTACATTTTAGAAACAAAATTCTTTTAATTTAGTAAAACCATATATCTAGATGGGCTTAAGGAATATGTGATGCCTCTAACTTCTAGGTTCTCATGGTAGCCCATCAGGTGAACGGGTAAATGTAATCAATAACTTATTGTGCAATACAAGCATGTAGCTGTATGTTGCTTATTGCATGTTGCAGATCAAGTGCATCAAGATACCTTTATAATTTCTTTATATAGGCAGGGTTATTGGGGTTATTGTGGTTGAATTAACTTTCCAGCAAGGAAGATTTGCAGTTTTGCACTTATCACTCGGTGTGATGACGCCAGTCATTAAATTTCATACCTGCCTGTTTATCAGCTTTTGAACCTTAATTACCTCCGCTTTGAAATACTTGCAACAATTTTGTGTGCATGGACTCCTAGGCAATTTCTAAGAATGGGTGAGATGAAAGAGCATGGGCATAAGATTAGCGAATAGATGAGAGAAAATACAACAACAACAACAACAAAGCCTTAGTTCCAAACTAATTTGGGGTCGGCTAGACATGAATCAATATGGGGAGTCGCAAAAGTCATTAGCACAAATCCTCCTCCTTCTCTAATCTTTGTTGATTGAGTCTAAATGTTGAGAACAATCCCCAACACCCTCATATCTCCACTAATAAACCTCATCCAAGTTTGCTTTGGTCTTCCTCCACCTCTCCTCCTTTCCTCATGTTGCCACTCTTCCAACCTCCTTTCCGGAGTGTTACTCGGTCTCCATCTTATATGATTAAACCATTTTAGCTAATTTGCCCTCATTTTATCTTGATTGTAAGCAACCCCCCAACTTCCTCCTAATTACCTCGTTTCGTATTTTGTCCTTTCTTGTATGGTCACACATCCAACGTAGCATATGAAATCTCTGTTACACTCATCATTTTATGGAGGTAGCAGTACTTCAATTTAATAGCTTTAATGGCTGTGCGGTAAAATTTTTTCTTCAATTTATCGGGCATACCGCGATCACGTAAAAACCAAGAAGCCCCCTTCCACTTCAAACAACCAGATTTATAGTCTACATCTTTGTTCAATTCACCATCATTTTGGATAATGGATCCTAATTACCAAAAGAAATCCGAACATTGGACACTCTTTCCATCCAAACTAATTGAGCTTGTTGTATCGAACCTTGTACCTTGTACCATGTACCACTGAATACACACTCCATATATTCTGTCTTATTTCTACTCAACTTAAACCCCGTGATTCCAAAGTTCTTCGCCATAGTTCCACCTTGCGTTTTAGTGCTTCTTTTGATTAATCGACGAACACAATATCATCCGCAAACATCATGCGCCAAGGGATACCATGTTGAATTGAACTTGTCAATTTGTCCATAACTATGGCAAAAAGAAAAGAGCTAAGTGTGGAACCTTGATGTACACCAATAATGATAGGAAACTCTTCTGTTTTCCCAACACTAGTTCGTACTCTCGTTCTAACCCCCTCATACATATCTGTAATGATATCAATGTATTTCTGTTTGAGATATCTTTCTTTGTAAGAGCCCATTATTAACACTTTCTTTGGTACCTTATCATAAACCTTCTCCAAGTCAATAAAAGCCATATGTAGGTTTTTCTTCTCATCCTTATAGTGCTCCATAAGCTGCCTCATGAAGTGGTCTGGCAAATATAAATCAAAACCAATTCTCCGAAATTTGCACAAATCTTCTCAACCTCAAACCAATAACTCATTCCCAAAGTTTCATGGTATGGCTCATTAGCTTGATCCCTCTATAGTTAGCACAATCTTGAACATCACCTTTATTCTTATTCATTGGGATTATGGTGCTCTTCCTCCATACCATTGGCATCGTATTACTTCCCCATATTTTGTTGAAGAGAGCTGTCAACCACTCAATTCTTTTATCTCCCAAACAGTAAACCTCAATAGGAATACCATCCGGCCCCACATCTTTCCTTGATCCCTTCTTTTTTAAAGCTTTTTTAAGTTTCCCCTTTTGAATCCTCCTCATAAAATCCCGATTTACCATGTCATAAGTAATAACTACACCCTCAATCTCTTGGTCCCGAACCTCATTAATAGATGAGAGAAAATAACAAAACATAAAGAAATAGTAAGGGTATTATTGTCTTTTTTAGAATGTTTACCATAAATGGGGAAAAAATTGTTACAACTGTTTTGAACCAGCAAAATAGAACAGAAACTGTTGTAATTGTTATGAATATGAGGTAATAATATCAATCAATCAATCATAGCCTTGATCCGAAAATTGGGTTCACTTACATGAACCAAAGTTAATCATTCCATGTGGTCCGTATAAATTTTCCTCCTTCATCCCCTGCGATCGAAAACCTCTTTCTCTAGTAAATCCTAAAAGCTTCATATCCTTTTTAACCCCTTTTCACCAAGTCATTTTTGATCTCCCCCTACCTCGTTTGAGATCTCCATGATCTCACCCTTCCACTCGTCTCACCAGGGCTCCCTTAAGTCTCCGTCTCACATGTTCGAACCAACGCAAAGCGATTTTATCTTAATTTGCTTGCAATGTCTGCGACACCAGCTTTTCAGCTTATGACTTCATTTTTGATTTTATTGCTTAAAGTGTTCCCGCACATCCATCTCATCCGCATCTCCGTAACTTATATCTTTTGAGTGTGCTCCTTATAAGCCCAACATTCTGTATCGTAGAGCAATCGTAGGAATTTCCCCTTCAAATTTAACGAGATGTTTTTGTCACTTAACACTCCCGTGGCTGCTCTCTATTTAAGCCATCCATATTTAATCCTATGTACCACATCTTGGTCAATATCACCATTCTTTTTTATGAATGACCCTAGATATTTAAAACATTCCCTCATATCTAGGACTTTTCCGTCCAACCTCACTACCGCATCACTTTCCCCCCTTTGTGTCCTCATATATTCTGTCTTACTCCGACTTAGCTCAAACCCTCTATTCTCCAACCTTTGCCTCCATTGCCCTAATTTGGCATGAACCCCTTCTTTAGTGTCATCCATCAAATCATTTGCAAACAACATGCAACATGGTAGCTGATTGTGGATTGACCTTGTTACTTCATCTATAACTACTGCAAAAAAGAAAAAAAAAGAGCTCAATGTCGATCGTTGGTGCAACCTAATTGTTATAGGAAAGTCTTTAGTCATCCCACCACAAGTCCTAACATTTGTGGACATTGCCCACCAAACTACATCTCTTGGAACCTTGTTATAAGCCTTCTCTAGATCAATGAAAATCATATAGAGGTCCTTCTTCGACGCCCTATAGAACTCTATCATTTGTCTTAACAAATGAATTGCTTGTACAGTGGATCTCCCAGCCATAAAACCAAATTGGTTTTCAGTGATGCTTGTGTATGTCCTCAACCTATGTTTTATCACCCTCTCCCACAACTTCGTAGTGTAGTTCATAAACTTGATCCCACGATAGTTAGAACAATCTTGGGCATCTCCTTTGTTCTTATAAATTGGAACCAAAGTGCTGTTTCGCCAATCTTGTGGGATCCTTGAAATCTTCCTGACCTTGTTAAACAAACGTGTTAGCCAATCAATGCGCACCTTACCTCCACACCTCCGCTCCTCCACCAGTCCCAACCGCATCCTTTGGTTTCATCTTCTTCAATGCAGTCTCCACCTCTACCCTTCTAATCCTCTGCACTTGTTTTATGTTAATTTCCTCCGCATTCACTGGCGTATCTCCTGTGACCCCCCCCCCCCCCCCCCCCCCCCCCCCCCCCCCCCCCCCCCCACNCCCTCCCCCTTCCCTCCTTGACTCCCACTAAACAATTCATCGAAAAACCTGTCTTTTATGTCCTCATCTTGAATCAAAACCTTGTGTTTCTTATCTTTAACACACTTTACCAAGCCTATAGCCTTCTTCATTGCTTTGCCATCTTGTAACTTTCGTTTTCTCCCCCTTTAGAGTCTAACCTTTCATAAACCTCCTGAAAATCCTTTTCTTTCGCCTTTACCTTCTCCTTACATTTAGCATCCTTGTACTTCGCGAAGTTTTCACCGGTCCTATATTTTGCCAATGCCAGATAACATTCTCTTTTGTGTCTAGTTGCTGCTTTCACCTTTTCATTCCACCAAGAAATATGAGGTAATAATAGTATGGAAAAATTGACATAAATAATCTCAACTATTAATTGCCTTCTCAATTTAATCTCAACTACATGTTACATATGAATAAACCTAACTATTAGGGGGATTTGCTTCTATTAATGTAAGTACCATGTCTATCTGTTAAGCAAGCAAGTGCTAGCGCGGGTCCTAGTAAGTTACTAGATTGAACACTAGTGATAAATACTAATTATGTAGTTTAACGGTAGGATTAATGTTGATAATAATAATGAAGATAGTCAAAAGGTGAGGTCACAACTCTCCATAGTTCCTCACAATAATAATGCGTCGTCGTATGGGGGTGAGACAATGCTTCTTTAGGGTGTTCGTCCTACTTGAGTAAGAATTGAAGAGGTGGTTTTTTTTTTCTTTTTGTTTTTTTTTTGTTTATTTTGTTTTTGTTTTGTTTTGTTGTTTTTTTTTTTTTTTTTTTTTTTTTTTTTGGTTAATGGTGTTTAGGGTAGGATTTAGTGTTGGGTTCTTTGTTGTTGTTGTCAATAGTGCTCAGTTTTGNTGCACAGTTTTGGAGAGAGGGAGAAGGAAGGGGAAGGGGATGAGAGAGAGGTGGGTAAAACGGTTCGCTACTAATGGTGGTTGGGGAGGTTGGGTGACGGTGATGGGTCTGAATTCTTAGCTTGATCATCAAAAAAGTCAAGCAGCAAAATTTATAAACTGATCAAAATGATCTGCCAATGAGAAGATGACAAGCGGTCTTTTTTACATGTTCATTAGGTTAACTATGCATTGAGACTAATATAAGAAAATACCCCTTATAGTTGGGAGTTTGGGACTAATTAGATTTAAATGTTAGTTTGGATTAAATTGAGAAGACATCCATTAGTTCGGATTATTTATGTCAAATTTTTGTAATAGTATTCTGTTGATTTGTCGAATTTATATAATAATGCATCTGCTTCAAGTCATGCCCAATTGTGGACTGTGGTTCGTCAAACGTGATATAACTTATGCCTTGGTGTAATATCTGATTATACTGTTCTTTGAATTATACAGTATGGAGTGAACCTGAAGCACCAGGAGTATTTTGCTGACAATCCTTCAACAGGGGTGGATCCACCTGCAAAAGATGAATGACTTGTGGGACGTGTTTAAACTAATGAGCTGTACAAATCTACTGCTAGCATTTGAAACTCGGATTTTCTTTTTTTTTTTTTTTTTTTTTTTTTTACCAANTTTTTTTTTTTTTTTTTTTTTTTGTACCAAGTTGGGTCAGGGTGATCAGGTTACTAAACTTAGTTTCTTGTAAATTACATGGATCATGAAGCTTCTGTATTACTCCACTCCTGAAATATTAAATTTTGTTTTTCATTTTTAAACACCAAAAACCACCCTTTTTGCAATTTTTGTTGGACAATCCTCGGTTTAAAAGGTGGTTAAAAAAGGTAGTTCGCAATTTGGTATGGAGCAACTTGGATTAGTGAATAGTGATGTGATAATCTCGGGTATGGATTTGGTTAGAATCATTGAGTTCCAAGGAGCTCAGCCATATGTAGCATGGTGGATTAATTGTGGTGAATCGATATACTATACTATAACACAAGCGATTTAATGAGGTGTTGACATTTGTCTACATCATTGGCTTGTGTTTTAGCAACTACAAAAAAGCTACATCACTTTTATAGTTTCACCTTACTGTTTTTGCAAATAATCTTTTAAGGTGCATAGTTGTTTTCATAACTTATTAAATTGACTACTCGGTAACAAGTCATGTAAAATAGTCATAACAAAATTGATGGTACCAATTAGTTTATGCTTTATTTTCACCAAATTTTGTTATGCAAATAATCTTTTGAGTTTCATAGTATTTCCTAACTTATTAGATTGGCTTATAAGTCATGCAAAAAATCCATCACATATAAGGTATACTTCTATTGCGCTAGACCCCAATGGTTCACAAAATACTTTAATTGCATGTTTTTATGTTATTTTATTCAAATTTACTACTGCCATTATACTGCAAAAGTTCTCGTGTTCAAGTTAATTATTACTATTGTAAGGAAAATCAATAGTTTATTACTGAATAAATATGCTATCAAATTTCACTTGAATTAATATCTCAATTGGAATAATTTTTTTTAATAAGAAAATTATTATACTTTTGTCATATATACTTTTTGAACTTATGTGACTAAAACAAATATTTTATTGTGCCGCATGCAATATAGGTTGAATTGAATTATCGAGATCTCGCCTACTCAATAATACTAATCATTGGTACTAACAATAAACTAGAATTGAATGACATGAAGTGTATCTTTATCAAAATCATAAAAAAATATCATTGATACTAATTAAATTACAGAAAAACAAATTCATGAAATGAATTTTATTGTAATTAAATAAATTTTGATTCCATGCAATAGTACTATGAAAAATATCATTGGTGCCAATAAAATAAAATAAAAAAACAAATTCATGAAATGCATTTTATTGTATTTATATACTTTTTGATTTCGTGGAATAATATTATCATTTTTTAAGAATTATAATCCCATGTAATAGTATTATATAATAATATTTGAAATATTGAGACATTTATCTTGCAATAGTATATACGGAGTATCAAATTATAGTTGAGCAAAACAACAAAATAATGATGTTATTGAAATTATTAAAATATCAATATTAGTGATAAAACAAAGATAAACAAAAACAAAAAACCTTTTTTAAAAAATCTTGTCAAATTATGATTCCATGCAATTATTGTATATATATATATATCTTCTTACTTTATGAAAAAAATAGTACGGAGTACATAATAAGAGGTAAATGAGATAAAAGCAATCTTCAATGCTTTAAAAATAATAAATACAAATTATCAATAGTATTGAAATCAATGGAAACAAAAGATTATGATATTGTTGTTTATATAGGTCCTAATATTACTATTATAGCCCTAGCCTGTTGTGTTGGCATATTATTAAGTAATGATCGAGATCCCGTGAAATAGATCTCAATAAAAACATAGAAGATATAAAAAAAAATATATATACCAAAGAATTAAATTAGATTTTTTTTTATTTTGATATTAAATGGGTTTAGGTATGATAATATTAAATATATATTTTTTTTTTCAATTTAAACTTTTATAGCCAAGTATTTAGGATTATATGTTGTAACATGTAGTAAATCAAAGTTAAAGGGACGCGTTTTCTATGCAACAGGTTGCACCATCAACTTAATTGTGCAATTTGCTGTTAATTAACGCCGTCAAACTACCAAAACTCTGAAAACAAAAAAAACAAAAAAAATAAAATAAAACTGAAACAAAAACACGAAAAGAAAAAAGAGACACAACATAAAGCTAAAAACATGGAAAGAGAGGAGAGAGAAAAAAAAAACCAAATTAACCCCAAAAACACTACAAAAACCCTAGAAATTAAACATCAAATTCAAAGTCCAGTTTAGCTTCAAATTCAATGGCAATTCTTTAGAAATTATTTCAAAATCAACAATATCGTCAGATTCAAAGAACTATAAAGATAATAATTTCAAAAAAATCACAAGAATCAATGGAGGTTGGAGAAATAAAAGGACCATTGATGCATCTTGGATTAAATACTGAAGATATTAACGAAAATATTTACAATAAATTGGAGCTTCAAGGTATTTTTATTTTTTTTATTTTTTATTTATTATTTTTTTTTTTTTTGTATTTTCGTCACATGAAACATACCGAACCATTGCAAAAAATAAAGGAACTATTAGTAACCATGTTCATATACACACTGAATACTAAGTACATAAATAGCCATAGAGATAGCTTAGTATCATAATAACCTTTACAGACTAATATATTAATCATTCAATATGTTTGTAAATAAATTTAAAAAAAATAAAAATTAACATAACCATTAAGCACTAGTTAGTAACCAATATAAAATATTTACTAAATAATAATTTGTAACCATTAAAGTACTAATTAGTAACCATTAAAGGTGGAAAAAACATAACATACTTTGATAAGTAACCAATAATACTAGATTGTAACCATATTAACCTAAATGAGTGCAGTCACTAGCCATACCATGCTTAGATAGGTAACCTATAAAGTAATATATTATAACCAGTGAAACAACTACTAAGTAACCAGTAAAAATAAGTGACCATACCAGACTAGCAAAAAAAAGTAACCACTCAAATCCTACTTAAGTAACCTATAAAAGAATAGATAGTAACCACTGAAAATTGGTAACGGGACTTATATTACTAAGGCCCTATTCTTCTCAACTTATTTTTACTGATTTGAACTTATTTTTACTGATCTGAACTTATTTTTGATGAACTGAACTTATTTTTACTTATTTGAACTTATTTTTGTTGAAATCATTAACAATTTATTAAGGATTGTAACTGATTTTTGCTGAACTGAAGTTATTTTTGCTGAACTGAAGTTATTTTTGCTGCACTGAACTTATTTTTACTGATCTGAACTTATTTTTGCTGAAGTGAACTTATTTTTACTGAAAATAAGTAAAAATAAGACGAAGAGAACAGGGCCTAAGTGTTATTGAAATCAATTTTAAAACAAATATATAGTAACCAATATTCGTGGTTATAGTAACCATTTAAAAACTATTTTGTAACCATTCCAAAATAACTAAGTAGCCAGTAAAAATAAGTAACCATAGCAGGCTTTGTTAACTATTCATATCAGACTACTTAGAAAAAAAAAAGTAACCATACCAGACTTTGATAAGTAAGTATAGGAGACCTTGGTAAGTAACCTATAAAAGAGTAGTTAGTAACCAATGAAAAAAATAAAATAAAAAAGTAAACAATATATTAAAAAAAAACACAGTAACCAAAATTTGTTCAATCACTAATCATACCAAACTATGATAAGTAACCATTAAAGTGCTACTTTGTAACTAAAATGTATCTACTCAATAATCATTCAAAAACTTTGATAAGTAACCATTAAAGAAATAGTTTGTAACCATTGAAGAAAGTAATATTCTAAGTGCTAGTTTGTAACCGTTACTGTATTAGAAACCATTAAAGATTAAAAAAAGTAAACAATATAAAAAATATACTAACCAAAATCTGTCCACTCAGTAATCGTACCACTTAAATAAGTAACCATTAAAGTGTTAGTTTGTAACCAAAATATGTCCACTCAGTAACTATTCAAAAGCTTTGATAAGTAACCATTAAAGGAATAGTTTGAAACCATTGGAAAAAGTAACCAATTAATATAAAATATTTACAACTAAGTACTAGTTTGTAACCATTACTGTACTAGTTAGTAACCACTAAAGATAAAAGAAGTAAACAATATATAGAAAAAAACATACGAACCAAAATTCGTCCACTTAGTAACCATACCAAACTTTGATAAGTACTACGTAATAATTAAAGTGCTAGTTTGTAACCAAAATGTGTCTACTCAGTAACCATTCAAAAACTTTGATAAGTAACCATTAAAGGAATAATTAAAAAAAAAGTAACCAATTAATATAAAATATTTACTACTAAGTACTAGTTTGTAACCATTAAAGTTAAAAAATAAAAAAAGTAACCAACATATATATAGAAAGAAAAAAACATATTAACCAAAATATCTTCACTCAGTAACCATACTTGACTTTGATAACTAACCATTAAACTGCTAGTTTGTAACCAATGAAACAACTACTAATTAAGTTACCAGTAAAAAATATTAATGTACTGAGTATTACTGAATTGCTCGATACTTAATTAATGATCATTAAAGATTAAAAAAAAAGGTAACCAAAATGTTTCTACTCAGTAATTATACCAGACTTTGATAAATGACCTTTAAAAGAGTAGTTAGTAACTATTGTAACAATTACGCAAACACATCAATTATAAAATAAAAATAAAAACTATGTTTTTCAGGTATAGTGATCATCAATGAGGGAAGAACAAGTTGAAGTAGATGAAAAAGATGACGATGGTGATGATGAAGGAAAAGAAGATCAAGAGGATCACAAATGCAACTTGCTAGGATTTAGAGCATAAACATCAAATGAAAACTATGATGCATACAAAAAGCATGATAATGCTGTTGTATTTGGAGTTAGAAAATCTACTACAAGATATGCACTAGGAAAAATTAGAACAATGATAGGGGAACAATTTATTTGCTCAAAAGAAGGATTTCGATGCGAAAAATAAAAAGTACTACATTATCTCCTAGTGAAAAGAAGAGAAAAGATAGGCAAGTATCAATTACTAGAACAAAGCCAACACAAAAGGAAGAAAGAGAAGAAGCAAAAGTCAATATGGCAAGATTTCCTAACCAAATACGGAGAAGACAAGGGCTATGATAGCAAAAGGACACTACACATAATTTGCTTGGTTTAAACTCCAATTCCGAAAGCAACTTTATTTTGAATTTATATCAATTAAATTTTAAATTAATATATAGCAATAAATTGTTGTATAAATTATTTGTTCTTATTTCAAAATGTGTTATCTATTTTTTGTAAAGTATTATTTATTTTAGCTTATATTATAACAATAATAATCTTTATAAAGATAAAATAATAGAAAGTAACTGCTATTACGAAATGATGTAACCATTATAATGAAATGGAGTAATCATCAAAATAAAACAAAGTAACCATTATATGAAGTACTTACATAGTAACCACAAAATTCCTGAATAACAAACTACTACTATTAGAAACTGATAGAATAGTTACAAAGTAACCATTTTTACAATAGAAAGTTATCACTACAGTGAAATGAAGTAACCAATAATTTTAAAAGATATAGAGTAATTAATCACTACAAAATAAAGTAACCATTATAATATAATCAAGATTCAAGGACTTCATTGTAAAGTAACCATATAAGCTCTTCAGTCTGTTGTTCTCATCATTTTTATTAGATTAATCATCAATATAATTTTCACTCGTTTCAATGTTCTCAGAATTCTTCTTGTTTTCATCATCTTTTATATCACCACTACCATCTGAAAATTTAAACAAATAATGACAACAAAATCAGTAACCATTATTCAATAATTGAGTAACTATTCTAACACAACACAATAACCACAAACAGCGAGGCAAATAAAAGTGCTATAACTATTGAGTAATCATGTATTATTAGAATAAAATAAATATAAATAAGTCACATTAACCATTAGAAACAAAAAAGAATAGTAACCATTAAAAAACTAGTTAGTAACTATTCAAATAGTTACTTCGTAACAACTAATTATTGTATGTCGTATATATATCAAGTATCAATTTGTTTTTTAATTGGATCTTTAATTATTACTAAGTATTTATTAGACAATCAACTTAGAAATCATTACTCAGTAATTGAGTAACCATTCAAGCACAACAAAGTAACCACAAACATCAACATACATAACCATGCGATGAGTATTGAGTAACCATAGAAAGAAAGTTATCTAGACTCAAAATAATTAACTATCAGAATAGAATACAAACCATGAAGTCACGTTATCCATTATAAACCATCACTTCAAAGATATCAATGTAACCATAAACATCAACACATGTAACCATGTTAAGCGCTACTTAGTAACCATAGAATGAAAATCATGTAGATTTAAAGTAACATAGAAATAAAGGTAACCATTACAAACACGAGTAATAACCATAGAAAATAAACATAGTAACCGTTAAAAAGCTAAACCAAGACATAGAGTGAACAATATAGATTAAAGGTAACCATATAATAAACAATGTAACCATTATAAAGAAGTAAAATAAACATAAGAAAAATAAAATAAATCCATGAAATCAAAGTAACCATTAAAAATGACATATACTAACCACACAGAACAAACAAGGTAACCATTGAATAACAAAATCAAACAAAGATCAATTGATTATAATTTGATAGGAATAGGGTTACAAAACAAAAGGAAATGGTTTCTAGATCTTTAAAATTAGAAATAAACATTCTATCTATCATTAAAAGTACAAAAATCATTTATTCTAGTAAAAAAACCTAGGTTTCATGAAGTTAACATGAACCATATCAATTCAATGCTCTAACCATAATTAACACAAATTTACAGAAAAATTGCAAATACAAGTAACAATCAAACAATGCAAATATACAGAAAACAAAACATAATTGCACAAATATAAATCAAAAATTATGAAATCAAACTTCAACTCAACAAAATCAACCCAACTGTAAACCAAGAAATCAAAATTAAACACAAAATCAAACTTCTATCAAACGTAAATCTGCGGAATAAAAAATACTTAATATATAAACTTACTTTTCACAACTTTAACCGATGAATGCCATTTTTTTCCTCCTCGAACCAAAAGCTTTTTTCTACCCATGATTAAAACCAAATTAAGAATAATGAAGCACTAAATTCTGAAAATTATGCAAATAATTTAACAAATGAAGAGCAATTTCACAATTGAAACAAAATTGGAGAAAACTAAAGTAAAATAGAAAGAGAAAACAATGGGGAAAATGACCATTTAGAGAGAGAAATTAAAATTTTGAAAATGACAATTAAGAGCGAGAAAAGCAGAAGTTCAGACATTATATTTATATCGTAAGAAACAAAAAGGAGGTAACAACTTTGAAGAAAATTAAACAGGAAAACAAAAAAAAAGAGGGTGGGCTGAATCCCATTATTAACGGCGTTTGGGCCTGTTAATGTAATGGGCTTGCCGCACCATTATGTTATGGTATGGCCTGTTGCATATAAGAATTATACAAGTTAAAAAGGCCTCCTGTTCTACAAAAGTTATCTAACATATTTTACTTTATTTTATTTAAATTAGAAAATGAAAAGTAATAGTATTAGTTTATGTGCAATATAATAAATTTAAAGAAAATGAGATGAAAAAACGTAACTTTACCCACATAGTCAAAACTACAAATACAATCAGTAAATACATTTTAAATACACCGTAGTTGAACAATAATATTGTGATCCAGTGATATTTGTAAAAATAATCTCTATTTAAGAGATTATGACGAATAAACAAAATAATAATACTATATACGTGATCAATACACTACAAGAAAAAGGGTGATTTTAAAATCAGTCCCAAATTTGTGATGGAATTTTAACTTTTCCAACCGATTTTGGAAAAAAATGGACCGAAATAGTTTTTTTTGGTAGAATTAGCTTGCGATGGAAATCTGTGACGGAATGTTGATCCGTCGCTAATTTGCGACGAAAATTTCCGTCGCAAACTAAGTCTACCAAAAAAAGTTTATTCACAATTTCTGGTGAGTTTTGTGATATAAAAGGCCCCTCACCTTCTTTATTCACAAAACCTAAAGCCCACACCTTCTTTCTTCTCTTTCTCTTCTCGCCTCCTTCTCACCACTCTCACCGGTCACTCTCAGTCTCTCACACCTCTCTTACCTCTCATTACCTCCATGCCACTCTCACTGTAATACCACGTATTTGTAAATATGTGTTTAATTAAAATTAATATTTATAAATACATTTTAATGTTTATAAATGTATATTTAGTATTTTTGGAATAATAATGGCCTAACGTATTAATTAATTGAAGAAATTTAATTAATTAATGAGTTAAATATTTATTTCAAGTCTATAAAGTTATAAAATATTTTTATAAAGGTTGAATAATTATTTAAGTTTTTTTTTTTTTTTATAAAAGTTGCCAAATTGGGATTTTTAAAGGTTCCCTAAATTGTTTTCAAACAAGGGCACAAAAGTAATTTGATTCATTAAGGGTAATTTAGTAATTTCACAAAGTGACTGCCTATAAATACCCCTTTAAACCAGAATTTTCAGAATTGAAATTAGGTTTTATGTTTTAGGATTTCCAAAAAACAAAAAAACAAATAACCTAACCGGCTACCACCTCCCTTCCACGGCCACCTGAACACCGCCGGTGACTAGCCGCTGCCAGCCCCTTCCTCCCTCTCTTGCTTAATTCGTTTTTGTAAGTTTAAAAAATAAAAGTTTCTCTTCTTCTTTTTAATTTAATTCAATCATGTTTATAATTATGTTTATATTCATATTTTTATAATTTATGATCAAGTTTTATGATATATAGTCATGTTTTAAAAAGTTGTTCATGAATTATTAAATTAGGGTTTTTAAGTTCATGAAAAATAATTAAGTTTTATGATGTTTATGTTCTAAATTAACCTAATATGATCATAATATGCTATAGTAATGTTTTATGACAAAATATAATAATGTTTATGATGTTTTTAGAAGGATTTTTGATAAAATATTATTGTTGTAAATTTTTATGAGTGTGAATTAAAATAGTAGTGGTATTACAATCATGATTTTAAGTATGAAAAATAGTTTTTAATGCATGAAATTAAATTATAGTGATCTTGCAATGTTATTATATTGTTTTATGCATGATTCATGAGGTTTATAAGAGTTTTAATAATTTAATATTGTTGTAATTTAATTATAGTGATGAATATAATAAAAATAGTGGTAATGATTTTATTATGTAACCAAGTATGAAAAAGGGTTTTCAATGTTTAAAACCAATATATAATGACCCCTTGATGTTAATATAATATTTTATGCTCAAAGTATGAATTTAGAAAGGTTTTTAAGAGGTTTTAAGCAATGTAATATTGCTGTAAAATCTATTAAAGTGTTTCTAAGAATAGGAAAAATATTAGTTTCATGCTAGAATTATTCTATAAGTATTTTATATGCATGAAACTATCATAGGGTGATCATAGAACATAGATATATTGTTTTATGGTCAAAATATGATGTTTAGAAAGGTTCAAAATAATTTTTAAGTAAGTTTTCATAGCTGCCTTTTGGGTAAAGCAGGAAAAACAAGAGTTTTAGAAAAGGAAATTAAAAAGAAAAGTATGGAATTGAATAGAGACAACATAGGGAAGGTTTTAGTTGATTTTTTAACCTTAAAAGTTAGTTTAGAGTTGTTGTAAAGTTTAGTCAAAGTAAGTTTTTAATTAGTCTCCGAACTGTTTTTTGTAGGAGGCTTCAAGCTAAGCAGATTTTAGTAGTACTGACAACTCATCGCTATTATACGAGGTACGTAAGTACTAAAGGTTTCTTATGAGTATAGGATCATGTTAGAAGTAATTTAATTACATAAGTTTCATGATAGAAGCTTCGTGTTGTGGAAAGTATGTTGTGTTGACTTATGTTGACTTATATGAGCAAGTTTCAAGTTATGCATGATTACATGATATTTCATGAGTTGACTACTACTTTATGCATTCCGTTTTTATAGTATTGTTGATATATCATGGATGTTGGAATTGATTAAAAAGAAATTGACTAGTAGTCAAAAATAGAAATGAAAAAGGAAAATTATGTTGTTAATCAACTTGAGCAAAAGAAAGGTAGTTAGTGAAATTTTATTCACATGTTTAGCAGAAGTTTAAAGAGAAAATATTTATATAGCAGCTCACAGTTTCATGTGTGGTCCAGGAAAGGAAAGTAGTTAGCTACTCATAGTTAATGTGTGGTAAAGGAGGTATAGTTTAATTAAAGCACAAACAAGATTATTTTTAGTATCACCTTAAATCAAAGATAATAAATGGCTTGTGTGATTTTATGCATGCTTTTATGTGATATTGTATGTGAGTCATAATATTGTTAAACCGGTTAATAACGTAAAGTGAAAGAGGATACGCACCAAAACTCTTGGAACGTATATATCTTGAGTATAAACAATGGGGGGAGTCGTATGGAACAATGATCTATGACTTCTAATTGGTATACAAGACGTTATACTCTTTTATATTTTTAATGCGTTGGAATTCCGTCATTATATGTGACATAGGTAATACCTTCTTGGAGTTGCTCCCAAGTTGGTGCCCAATAGGGCGACTTTAAAGGGAAGGAAATCCGTTCGGTGCGAAATCCAAAGTCTAAGTATAATAAATAATTTGTAGGAGATGAGTTTATGCACAGGTTTGAATAAAAGTCAACGGTAAGAAGTAAGTGTGTTATGCTTTTCTCTTATTTTAATATTAATCATGTTTTGCATGGTCTATAGTATTTATGTACTCAGCTTTGCTTACTACGTGTTTTGTGTGCATGGCCTATCTTTATTTGGCCCTACTATGACCCATTTCAATGGCCAGTAGAAGTCTAGAATAAAGAGAAAGCAACTGTTTCAGGTGGGCATAGTCAATCATGCTGGGATTGAGTGGAGAGTGCTCGTTGTTCCTAAGTTAGCTCTGTTGCTTTCGAGTTGTTTTATTATAATCTCTTTGTAGCTTTAATTATTATGCTGTCGTTGTTGGACTAACTTGGTTTTAAGATCCTGAGACTTTAGTTGGGTTTTGAAATTATAAAACTTGATTGGTTTTGAAAGGGTCATTGTTGGTTCCGAATTGTAACAAAATACTTTTAGTTGGAGGTGTTTTGAAAGTTTATTTTAGTTTTAAATATTCTAAAGTAGAAGTCTTCCGCTGTAGTATTTTGATAATAGCCTTAGCCGTTATCACGATAGCGGTTGCACTTTGGATTTTCCTAAATTAGTAGTTTGTTTTATAAATAATTTCCGGAAATAGTTAGGGTTTTCTAGGGTGTTACACTCACCACCAACAAACCCCTCACCTCCATGCCACTCTCACTATTTTCAATTTTATGGTTTTCATGGTCAAATGTGACATTAAAAATCCTTTATTTCATGTTTAATGAAGGTACGTTTATTTTTTCCTTTGTTTTGACCTTTTTTTTGTTTTTTTTTTCACTAATTGAATCGTTTTTCGATTGTATTTTTTCGGATTTGGAATGTGGTTTGTGGTGGTTTCAGGTTTTTTTGGTGGGGATTGTGGTGATTTGAGGTTGTTTTTGGTGTTGTTTGTTTTGTTTTTTTTTTGTTTTTTTTTTTGACGTTATTTATTTTAATTTTTTTGGTTGGGTCTTGTGCGTTTTTGGTTGTTTGTAGGGTTTGGGTGGCGGTGGGGTGGCTGAGGTTTGTGGTCAGTTTTTCGTGTGAGTGGGTGAGTGGGTTTTTGGGTCTTAGTGGATCTGGGTGAGGGTTGGTGGGTCTGGGTAGGTGGGTTTTGTGTCGAGGTTTGGGTGGGTGGGTTTATGGGTCTGGGTTTGGATGGATCTTGGTGGGCAGGTTTGTGGGTCTAGGAGAGGGTTGGCTGGGTGTTAGTGGGGTTCTAGTGGGGGTTGGTAGGGTTCTAGTGGGATTGATGCGTCCGGATGGTTAGGGGTGGTGGTTCAATTTAGGGTTGTTGGTTAGAAGTGGCGGTTACATGAGGTTGTGGGGTGGCTGTTGCTGCCTCATCACTTTTTTTATTTTTATTTTTTTGGTTTAGTTTCCCGACAAATTTTTGACCGTCGGAAATTCCTTTGGTTAAGTGGTAAATTCCTAGTTTCGCGACAAACAAAATTCTATCGTACAGTTTCCAAAGGAATTCATTCGCGACGGATGAATCCGTCGCAAATGGCCTATTTTCTTGTAGTGATTGTCTCCACAATTTTCTGTAGCGATTAAGATTGAGGCCTTTTGCTTTACAATAAAATTACACCATTTAATTTTTTTTTACAAATCTTAATATATTTAAATTTAAAATTATTACATTAATTCGTTTATAATAGTGTACAAAGTAATTATATTTTATATTTGCAAATAATCAAGACATGCGTAAAATAGGATTTATAATGGAGGTATTAGTTAGTATGCATCAACAACATTTGTTAGTGGATTAGTTATTTCCTTAAGCTTCCGAGTCAGTTGCAGGTTTGACTTAATAATAAATGTTCATGGGTTAGTGTATGTTTTTAGTGGAGTCAATTTCCTACTTGTATGTAATTAGTTGGCTTAGATTTAGCTTTGTTTGTTAGTCTTATTGGCCTATATAAGGCACTGACGTTTTCTTTAATCTATGAATGAAATCAAGTAACCTTTCTCTACTATATTATAATGCTTTGCCACTCTAATATTCCAACAAATTATGGTATCAGAGCCAGGTTCAATTGAAGGCCACATGTATGCTTCACTTCCTCTTCTCAATTTAGTAAAGTAAGAGAGACTCTTTCACCTACAATTAAAACCACAAAAAATTAAAACCCCAATTCAACCGAGTGAAACACAGGAAGGGAGTGAACCGGTTTATAAACTTCACTATTATGGCCAACAATGCTATCAATCCTTGTGCTCAACCCCTTATTCCAATTTTTAAGGGGGAAAAAAAACCACCTTTGGAGTATAAAAATGCAAACCATGTTTAGATCTCAAGAATTGTGGAAAATTGTTGAGAGCGGGTACAATGAACCGGAAAAGCCACCGGAGGAACCCGATCAAAAATTATGTGATAATCGTAAAAAGGATGCAAAGGCCTTATATCTCATCCAAACTACAATGGATGATGACGTTTTACTCCGTATTTCTTCTACCAAGACAGCGAAGGAGGCATTGGAGATCATTAAGCATGAAGACTTTGGTGATAAAATGGTAATTTCTGTTAAATTGCAAACTCTTCGATCAGAATTTGATTGGTTGAAAAAGAGTAAAAAGGAGTCAATGCCAAGTTATTTATCTAAAGTCTTTGGCATTGTTAACCAAATGAAGTCTTTTGGGGAAATTCTTAGCAATGAAAGAGTGGTGAGTAAAGTCTTGAGATATTTAGACCGTGATTTTAATCCTGTTGTAATTGCAATTGAGGAGTCGAAGGACTTATCAAATTCCACGTTTGATGGATTGATGTGCACATTACTATCTCATGAAGCTAGATTTAAAAAGGTTGATGAGAAAGGTGAAGAGAAGGCATTACAAGTGAAGGGAGAATCTTCCTTTAGGGGGAAGATTGAAAATTCAAGAGGTAGAGGATATAGCAGAGGAGGAAGAAGTCGTGGTTATGATAGAGCTCATGGAAAATATGGAGATCAACAACACAACAAAAGCCAAAGCCATATTCAATGCAATTACTGTAAAAAATGGCCATAAAGAAACAAATTATTGGAGTAAGCAAAAGTATGAACCAAAGCAAGCCAATTTCACTGAAAGTCAGGAAGTAGCTAGAAAGTAATTATTTATGGCTCATTCATCATGTGATTCTCTCGACAATGAAGTATGGTTTGTTGACAGTGGTTGCTCTAACCATATGTCTGGAGCAAGATCACTTTTTAAGAAGCTTGATGAGCCACAAAAGTCAGAAGTGCGGCTCGGGAATGATAAATTGATTAAGGTTGAAGTCAGAGGAATAATTGAGATCCCAACCACACATGGTAACATAAAGCTCCTTCATGATGTACAATATGTACCATCACTTGCTTGTAATCTCTTAAGTGTTGGACAACTAATTAGAAATGGTTATTCTATTTGAAAATGATGATTGTAGCATTTATGATAAAAAATCTAGTCATAAAATTGTTGGAGTCCAAATGACTAAAAACATAATGTTTCCTCTTAATGTGTCTTGTGGTGATGTTGGTAGTGCATTAGTTGTCAAAACAACAACAAAAGAAAATTGTGGCATTTGCGATATGGTCATTTGAATGCTAAAGGGTTACAATTGTTTGGCAAAAAAAAATATGGTAGTTGGATTGCCTAAAATTGAAACTCTTGACTTATATAAAGGGTTTGTGTATGGTAAACAAAGTAGACCAGTATTTCCTGTTGGTGATTCTTGGAGAGCCTCTACTTGCTTAGAACTTATTCATGCCGATATATGTGGTCCGATGTCAATTGATTCTCTAGGTGGAAGTCGATATTTTCTATTGTTTGTTGATGAATTTAGTCGGATGAATTGGGTCTATTTCTTGAAACAAAAATCTAAAGTTTTTGATTATTTCAAGAAATTTAAGTCACTTGTGGAGAAACATAGTGGATGCCATATTAAGGCCCTTCGTACGTATCAAGGGGGTGAGTTGGTTTATAATGAATTCGATACTTTCTATGAGGAGAATGTCATTCATAGAGAGTTGACAACCCCTTATACACCTCAGCAGAATGCGTAGCTGAGAGGAAAAACCGTACTATTGTTGAGATGGGACGAAGCCTGCTGAATGCTAGAAGTGTTCCGAAGTTTTTTTGGGCAGAAGTAGTGGCAACAACAGTGTATATCCTCAATATTTCACCGACAAAGGCCGTCTACAATCAAACTCCATATGAAGCATGGAAAGGTAACAAGCCCAAGGTAAGCCACTTACGTGTTTTTGGATGTATAGCTTATGCTTTGGTTAACTCTAAACTTAGAAAAAAAAACTTGATGATAAATCTGTAAAATGCATTTTTGTTGGGTATAGTACTCAATCCAAATCCTATAAGCTATGTAATCTTGTGAGTGGTAAAGTGTTAATTAGCATAGATGTTGTATTCAATGAAGATGCTAGCTGGAACTTCCACTTTGATGGTGTAAATTCTAATTAACACCCGGTGATTAATGACGAACCTATATGTGACAACACTCCTACTGAAGAGTTTCCTGACAATTCTTCTTCCCCTCCTTCATTTACTAGGGGTAATGGTTCTGCTAATCCAGTAACTGGTGGGTCCTCACCTGTCAGCTCAACATCATCAAGTTCTTCCAGTGAGACACCTCCAAAAAAATTCAGATCGCTGCAAGAAATTTATGGCTCGTGCTCTTTTGCATTATATGTGAATGAACCTACATGTTTTTAAGAAGCAAATGATATTGAATAATGGCAAGGAACAATGAAGGAGGAAATAAGAGCAATTGAGCGCAATCATACCTGGGAATTAGTTGATTTACCAAGAGGAAAAGAACCCATTGGTCTGAAGTGGGTTTTCAAAATCAAGCGTCCTGCTGATGGGAGTATACAGAAGTTTAAAGCTAGGCTCGTGGAAAAAGGTTATGCTCAACATCAAGGTATTGACTTTGATGAAACCTTCTCACCTGTGGCTCACTTTGAAACGGTGAGAATTCTTTTATGTCTAGCTTCAAAACTGAATCTTCATGTTTATCATTTTGATGTAAAGTCTGCATTTTAAAATGGAGAGCTAGATGAGGAAGTTTATTTGTCACAACCTGCTGATTTTGTGGTTAAAGGAAATGATAACAAGGTGTATAAACTGAGAAAGGCCCTTTATGGGCTAAAACAGGCACCGAGAGCATGGTACAAGAGAATTGAGAATTATTTTTCTGCAGCATGGGTTTGTTAGGAGTGAGAATGAACCCACTTTATATGTGAAAGTGCATGAAAATGACGATTTCTTAGTTATCTGCATTTATGTTGATGACATGATTTATTTTGGGTCTTCTGATAGTCTTGTTTCTAAATTTAAGACTAGTACGCAAATTGAGTTTGAGATGTCCGATTTGGGAAGAATAAAATACTTTCTTGGTCTTGAGGTGGAACAAGTAGATGATGGTATATTTGTTTCACAAAGAAACAATGCCAGAGATCTTCTGTTCAGGTTTGGAATGCATAATTGCAAGGCTATAACTACTCCCATGAATGCTAGTGAAAAATTACTAAAAGATGATGGTACACAAGCTGCAAATGGAAACTTTTGTAGAAGTTTAATTGGTGGACTGAATTACCTGACACACACTCTTCCTGATATAATGTATTCTGTAAGTGTGTTGTCAAGGTACATGCATAATCCTACAAGGCAACATCTAGGTGCAGCAAAAAGGGTACTTCGTTATATTCCTGGAACAATTGAGTATGGGATTTGGTATTCGAAGGATACAAATTTCTGATTACTTGGATATAGTGATAGTGATTGGGCCGGTTGTGCTGATGACAGGAAGAGCACGTATGCTCATTATTTTTGGGAAATTTGTATAATATCGAGGGAAATGTGTGGACTCAAATACAATGCTACAACACAGAGTGATTTGCTTTTATATAATTAAATATTTAATGAATGATTGCAATTTGAATAGTCAATTAACAGTAATCTTGAGAGAGAAAACTCTAATTGATTATGAATGCTTCTGTTTGCTGACGTAAATCTGTCCCCTAAAGCAGTAAAAAAGGGACCTATTCATAGGCTTCTCGAGAACTGCACCATGCATAAGATGTTGACACGTGTCACATCCATGATCGTTGGATTGACTGTTAGGTTAACTCGGTGGGCCTGATAGTGATGGGTTTTGTCCCGTAGACCAAGGTGTCATCCTTCTTCAGCTGACTTAGTATTGCCACGCGTCACTCCCATATTGGGCCACATGTCACCCAGCCATTGGGCCACGTGTCACCCAGTTAGAGGGCCACGTGTCACCCAACCATTGGGCCACGTGTCAGGAGAAAATACCTCACAACACTCATGTTTACAGTTTGGGTTCGGGAGCAATTTCTTGGAGTTTATAAAAGCAAGATGTGGTGGCATTATCTTTATCGGAGGCTGAATATGTTGCTGTGAGTTCTGCAGCAAGTCAAGCTGTGGTGGCATTATCTTCATTTGGTTGCAACGTTTACTAGCTAATATACATCAGAAACAAAGTGGTGCTAGAAGAATATTCTGTGACAACAACGCAGCAATTGTACTAACCAAGAATCCAGTTTTCCACAGTCGAACGAAGCATCTCGATATCCGTTATCACTTCATTCGTAACCTCACAGCAAAAGGTGAATTAGATTTGCAATTTTTCCCAACAAATGAGCAAGTTGCTTACATTCTGACCAAGGCGCTTCCATAGGCTAAACATTCCTACTTTTGCAAGCTTCTTGGAGTTTGTAGATTTCAAGCAAGGGGGTGTATTGAGTAGTATGCTTCAACAACATTTGTTAGTGGATTAGTTATTTCCTTAAGCTTCTGAGTTAGTTACAAGTTTGACTTAATAATAAATGTTCATGGGTTAGTGTATGTTTTTAGTAGAGTCAATTTACTACTTTTATGTAATTAGTTGGCTTAGATTTAGCTTTTTTTTGTTAGCCTTATTGGCCTATATAAGGCACTGGCGTTTTCTTTAATCTATGAATGAAATCAAGTAACCTTTCTCTACTATATTATAATGCTTTGCCACTCCAATATTCCAAGAGGTATGCATGTGAGAATCCTATAAAAACTAACTAATTTATTTTGTTTTATTTTATTTAAATTAAATAATGCAAAGTAATATTATTATTTCCCATGAAATATAATAAGATAAAACAAAATGAGATGAAAAACCGTAATTTTACTAAAAAAGAAATCAAAACTATGTATACTTCCAATGAAATAAGACAAAAAAATTAAATTATGAATTTTTAGTAGTTTATGCATCTTAAATACACTATAGTTGTACAATTTTGTGATCTAGTGCTATCAATTTTACAATGAAAACATATGTTTGTTATTAGGATATTTGCACAGAAAATTTGGGATTTTGCCATAAAATAGATTTGGCTGTGCAAGGTAAGAAATAATATAAGAGATTTATTGTGATAATAAAGTAAACCTTTTTTTTTCTATATATTCGTTATGAGATAAATATATGGGATTTTATTATTGGTGCTATGCATTAGACAATTTTTAATTAGCTGAAAAATTTTAGATTTAAAATTAATTTGTGGAGTAGAAGTCCACATCGCGACACCTGTCACGCTACAGTGCGAGTAGCTTTTCTTTTAGTAGAGATATAGACGTACAAGATCACAATAATAATTTACCATATCTGTAATTTTCAAATTGTTATAAAGTAAAGGGAATAGAAGATATAAAAAGGTAAGTTGTGGGAAGAAATACATTTACCATATATGTTCCACTTTTTTAACATAATGTCATCTATTTATACACATTACATAATGACTATAATTCTAAAGAGTGTTGAGGAGTATCCATTAAGTACACATTGCATAATGACTATAACTCTAAAGAGTATTGAGAGGTAAAAACATAAAGTAAAGATTAACAAGGCTACAAGGGAGAAGCAATGTTCAATGGGAGTTACAGGGAAGTGGAAAAGTGAAAGTGCAAGTTACACTCAAGAGAGGGGGGGGGGTGAATTGAGTGTAGTAAGATTGTTGTAATTTTTTTGATTAATTATAAGAACAGTTTAGAACCTGTTCTCAAGTAGCGGAAACAATAATGCAATAAAATAAACAGCACCAAGATTTAACGAGGTTCGACTTCTAATAAGTCTACGTCCTCCACTCACTCACTCTTTTATTAATCAACTCTGAATAACAAAAGAATTACACTCAATCAATTATGCACCTATGCACAATATGATTCCCCAACTTCCACCTATGGAAGTTCGACTCAACCTTTAACTATGAAGGTTCTAATGAAGATGATCCCATATCAACTTCCCCAGCAAACTGAACTCACAGAATGCTCAAATTACAACACTTTGTCTCTTTATAAAAATTAGCCTAAACGCTTACAGAAGAGAGAAAATTAAGACCTTAATGTGGTGATGAGGCTTATGCTAGGTTGAGACTTAGAGAGTACTTTTGAAATTCGTATACTTGAATTTTGATCGTGCAAAAGTTAAGTTTATTGTATGCTGGAAGATGTCCTTAAATATGCCTTTGGCTAGTATGTCATGTAATATCGTAAGAGAATATTTTCCTTAGAATTATAGAAATAATTCCGGGAAAATATTCTCTCTGATTTGATTGAATCAAATAAAATCAACACAATATTATATAACATACTTGCGATACTTAAGAATATTCACCTTACCTAACAATCCAAGCATCCGTATAATTTTTGAAAACAATTTTGCGCGGAAAGAAACTTTCCTAAAATACGGATGTATGAAGTAAACTCGAGAGGACTGGTTCAGCTCTGTTCCCAGACTGTTCCAGTCAGCCAAGTTTACTTATAGTTATGTATGACAAGTAAATTAAGTTCCTTGTCATCCATAATTAGTACATCTCTATAATCTCAACCTTTATAGTGCATCTATAAACCTTCATACCACTTACATTGCATCTAAGACTTAAGAATTAGACTCTATGAGCTTGGTCTTCATGCAAACTTCAAGACTTGGCTTCATGAGTTTTATCTTGTCATCATTGAACTTGTTTCTTTAGTACCTGCACATGCAAACAGAAACTTGCATATAATATAATAGTTTAATGTTGTTTGTCTTCATTCAAAACAAAAGCTAGGAACTCAACAAATTCCCCGTTTTTGATGATGACAAATTCCCCCTGCAACTAATATTACTTAATAATTGGAACTTTTCAAAAATTTTAATTCTTTAGAATTCGAAGGACTAGTCTCATACTGTTCCTGCAGATTAAGCATCATATACAAGTAAACTAGTTCACAACTAATGGAAAACATTTTAAGAATGAGTTTCTAAGTGCCCAGGGCAAATACTAATAAGAGTTAGAGTTCTTAAACTTAAACATGTATTCGCAATAAGAATATCAGTAAGTTCCTCAGACTTGTTTTCAACCAAACAAGCCGTTGAGATGATAAGAAGTAAAATGCTTGGAATGCATTTACTTCCAAACCATGTAGGTCTGTCACCACTAGCAAGACAATCAATCTTGCTTCCAGTTGCTGCAACACACACGGATTAGTAATAGTGACCTTCTTCCCCTTGAATTAGGATAAGAAGAGGTTAGAACTTCACACCTGCTTCCCCCTTTTGGCATCATCAAAACAGTCAATGCATAAAAGCTTGTAAACAAATAACTAAACACAATCAGTAGTCAAACTACTAATTATATAAAGTTCAGCTAATATAGGTAGCTCCAACAGCATTCTAGAGATGCAGATTCTACCAATTGTTCCTGTCAAAGTACCAAACCTACTTGTCTTGAAAGTTATTATAGACCAGCATTAAACCAAATTACAGATTAACCATGTCTTTTGAAAATGGAAGGGGGAAACCAGAATAAGAGTTCAATAAAAGGAGGGGTTAGCAACAATAGGATAAAATAAGAGGAACTAAAGGAAATCAATCAGCTCGAGAGTCTTGTTAGTCTCATCATCTTCTTCTTCATCTGAAACACTTGCATCATGTTCTTCATCATCCTCTTCCTCATCCTTCTTAGAGACCAGTTCAGCATCCTCATCATCAGCATCACCTACAGCTTCTGATGTCTCTTTTGTGTCTTCAAAATCCTCACCACCAATTATACCAGCTTTATCAAGACGAACCTTAAATATTCTTTAGGATTCCTAAAGTGCAGCACATAGTGTAGTGACACTATTGACCATATTTTGCATGAGTTGATTCTGGTCACTCAGTTGCTTTACCTAGGCATAAGTTACCTGAACTGATTCTGTACTGGTCCCAGCATGACGACAATCATTCTTCCCCTCATCCTTCATCTTTAACACACCACCTGCATATGTCATGTCCTTTTGACCTATTATCTAATTGGAGAGATGTGACATGGTGCCATAATCTCCCACCATAGGTATCTTCCAGTGCCCAAATACTAAGGTCAGCCATCCTCCATAGGGCAGAGCATGATTAGCTTTCTCCACACAGCAGATCATATGACCTAACATCATAGCAGGGAGGTTGACAGGAATATGTTCAATGAGGCGGCAAATGTGAACACCATCCATCAACCGTACACTCATACGGCCTTGTGCTCTAGGAAGCACAATCTTTGAGGCTATAGTATGGAATATCCTCATGATTGGCTCCTTTAATTGGCCAATGGTGTACCCCTGCTTGCTATCAGGTGGACGAGTAAAGAGTCTGGTCTGAATCTGTTTTGCTGTGACTCCCTTTATAGAAGGCCGGTTTTCTCTAAAGTAAACATCAAGTCCCTTAGTTGGAACTTTGAGAATCTCAACCAATTTCTTTTCAGACAAATTTATGGAAGTATCTTTAACAAAGGAGAAATAAAATCCATCATATTTAGTATGCAAGTGTGAGTAAAATTCTTCAAATAGTGGCATGAAAACATCTAAATCTTTGGCAAACAACACAAACCATTTCTGAAAATCTAAAGCCTTCTTAACCTCAATCAAGAATTTTTGAGCAACCCAACTTTTTGCAACAAAAAATCCTATCAGAATTTGTCTATCTTTCAGATTATATAGAGGTTGAGGGGTAGTCGACTTACTCTTCTTTGATTTAGTGCTTGAAGAGATCACAATACCAGATTGCTTTCTCTTTTTCCCTGTTGTGGGCTGGTCTGGTTGTGCTTCTCGCATGATAGCCTTCCCCTTGGACGCTTCTGCACCTTTTCTAGCAACCGTTTTAACACGAGCACCCTTGCTTGCTATTTTCCTTGTGCTTTCTTTCTCAATAGCCATCTCAGCTTCCTCTTCATCTTCAGTAACTTCCTTGTTCTTTGATTTCTCAACTGGTTTAGGAGTGGTTTTAGGCGTGGGTGGTTTGGATTTTGTGGTTGGGGGTTTAGTGGCCTTCTTCTCAACTTTCTTAACTGTTTTTGATGAAGGTTTCTTGGTACTCACTTTCTTTTCCTTCAATTCTTATGCGACAACATCCTCCATTAGTTCAATTTCCTTTTCTTCTGATTCAACTTCTTCTTCATCCGACTTTGATTCGGACTCAGATTCCTTCTCATGTTCAGATTCTTCAACAATCTCTGGTTCTTTGGATTTAGAGGTCTCTATTGGTCTAGGATTTGATTCTTTGGATTTTGGTGTGGGTGGCTTTTTGGCAATAGTTGATTTTGTGGATGTTGGTGTGGAAGATTTGGTGGTTTTGGCGGTTAATTTTGGTGTAACCGCCTTTGTGGTTGTTTTTGTGGTGGATTTTGGTGTGCAGATCTTATAGTAAGAGCTTTTGATGTTTCAGGCCTGGCGTTCTTTCTAATCAACGACACTTCTTCCTCCACATCAACTTCCTCCTCCATCACATCTTCTATCACAGACTCAATTACTTTGTCAACCATCTTCTTTGTTTTCTTCATTTCAATTTCAGGAGATTCACTAACTTCTTTCTCAACCAATCGTGTGCTTCTTCTCTTCGACATGATGAGACTGAATATTTCCTCTGATTTGAGCAAAAAAAACTTTGAACAATGTGAGTGAGAGAAAGAAGAAGAAATCAGACGATTTAGGCTTTTGTGTCAGAGAAATATGATCGAGAGAATATATAGGAAAAACAAAGATTAAGGAAATTCAATGAAGAAGGAAAGTATGATCAGAAGCATATATTTATAAAAGATTTGAATCAAAACGGTTATCTTTAGAATATTTGAAAGATATTTTTCAATTCAACGAAAAAAGGCAGTTGCCATAAATATAACTGTCATTACATTTATTTCCAAAAATTTGAAATTTTGAAAATAAATTGAATAACTAAAATAACCGCCTTAGGAATCTGGTTCCCTAATGGTCTGCAACTGGACTGTGCCAACTTACTGTTTACAAGATTATGCTAAGGTACTTGAGTACTAAATTGATTAGCTCAGCATCGCATAAGAACTTTGTGAGACCTAAAAATCTAAAGAAAAAAAAAAAACTAAACAAAAACAATATATACATATTGACATCATTTGACTAGCCAAAGGGACAAGTCAAGACCTAAGAGCTCATTGTCTAATTTTAATCATACCCAACAAGGACAAAGCTTAATGAACAATTCTCTGCTCAAAGGTTTTGTAAAAATGTTAGCTAGTTGATCCCTTGACCTGCAAAACTCCAATTCTACATTACCTTTTTCAACATTGTCCCTTAGAAAATGATGCCTAATCTCATTATGCATGGTTTTAGAATGTTGGATAGGATTTTTCGAAATATTGATTGCACTTGTGTCATCACATAAAATGGGAACACTTCTGAAACAGATCCCAAAATCTTTTAGTTGTGACTTTATCGGCAAGATTTGAGCACAGCATAAAGTAGCTGCAATGTACTAAGACTCTGCTGTGGATAAGGCCACAAAATTTTGTTTCTTAGATCCCCATGAGATAAGGCAGGAACCTAAGAAGCGAGCCATTCCTAAGTACTCTTCCTGTCCACAATAAAACCAGTAAAGTCAGCATCTGTGTATCCTATAAGATTCATACTGTTACCTTTTGGATACCACAAACATAGATCATCAGTACCATTGAGATAACTTAAAATTCTCTTAACAACCTTTATGTGAGATTCTTTAGGGTTGCTTTGAAACCTTGCACATAACCCTATTGAAAACACTATATTTAGCCTACTGGCTATTAAGTAGAGCAATGAGCTAATCATACCTTTATATAACTTACCCTCAAAACCCTTTCCCTTCTCATCAAGGCTCAATTTTGTAGAAGTTGGGATAGGTGTTAAATAGGATTTGCTGTCTTGCAAGACATATCTTTTTAACAACTCCTTGAGGTACTTATGTTGATGAATCATGATTCCATCCTTGGTATGCTTGATTTGAAGTCCTAGAAAGAACCCAAGTTCTCCCATCATACTCATTTCACATTCACTTTTCATCAAATCTGCAAACTCATTACACAAATCAGGATTAGTAGCTCCAAATAAAATATAATCTACATATATTTAATTTGCACCACTAGCAGATAAGTTCCCTTTTCCTTTAAGAATAGTGTCTTGTCAACTGAACCTCTCTTATATCCATTTTCTAAAAGAAAACTGGAAAGTCTCTCATACCAAGCTCTAGAAGCTTGTTTGAGACTATAAAGAGCTTTTTCAAGTTTAAAAACATGGTTTGGCAAGTCACTATCCTCAAATCCAGGGGGCTGTTTCAACTATACATCTTCTTTCAAAGAGTTTCAAGTTCATATGAGCTACAAAAGCAATTAAAATCCTGATTGCCTCAAGCCTAGTTACTGGAGCAAAGGTTTCATCATAATGAATTCCTTCCTGTTAATTAAACCCTTGGACCACTAGCCTAGCCTTGTTCCCGAGTATCATACATGCATCATCCAGTTTGTTCCTGAACACCCATTTAGTTCCAATAATAGACATGTTTTCTTTCCTGGTTTCAAGATGCCAGACTAGATTTATCTCAAACTGATTGAGTTCATCTTGCATGGCTAGAACCCAATATGGATCCATTAAAGCAGTGTTGGGTCAACATTTGAAAGAAAGGAATAGAAAGCACAAAAGTTTTGTAGAGTAGAATTCCTTGGTTGCACCCCTTTGTTAATGTCACTAATGATAAGATTAGAGGGATGAGCGGACTTGTACTTGAAGGATTTGTTCATATCATGGTTTACATTGGTGCCTTCTAATGTTGAACTGGTTTCTGTACTGGTTCCCCCTGTTTCATTGTTGCTTTGAACAGGTGAACCTGGTTCCATAGTGGTCTCAACTGCATTGTATTCATGTGGGTGAGCCTCTGAGTTACTATATCCTTCTCTTACTTCATGAGCTTCTTGATTTTGTGCTTGACCAGACTCTTCCTCTCTAGGAGAGTTGTGTGGTGAGTCTGGTTCAGCACCTTCTACTTCTTTAGCTCCTGTAAAGTTTAGCATGCCAATTTCGAATTCATCATCATCAACCTGCATATGCTCGCTAAAAATTTTAGTTTCATCAAACAGAACATGGATACTTTCTTCAACACACAAAGCATTTGCACCCAAAAGCGCGTAAGTGTGCAATGTTTGGTTTTTTTCCCCTAAGGAGCTCATAAGGTGTTTTCTTCAGTATAGGTCGTAGCATTACCCTATTTAAAATGTAGCAAGTAGTACTCACAGCTTCAGTCCAGAAGTTTCGAGGTAGACCACTCTCTAGAAGCATTGTTCTAGCCATTTCTTCTAGAGTGCAGTTTTTCCTTTCAACCACTCTATTTTGTTGTGGAGTTCTGGGAGCTGAGAAATTGTGAGATACACCATGATCATTACAGTAGGTAATGAAGCTGACATTGTCAAATTCAAAACCATGATCAGATCGGATAGAGACCAATTTATGATTAATCTTGTTTTGGACCTGTTTTATCAAGATTTTAATTTCTTCAAAAGTTTCGTTTTTAAATATTAGAAATACTGTCCAAGTATAACGAGAGTAATCATCAACTAACACAAACACATAAACTATGACCACTTCGACCTTGTACATGCATGGGCCCATACAAGTCCATGTGCACGATTTCGAATGGTTTAGTAGTGCTTACAAACTTCTTTGGCTGAAAAGAGGACTTGACATGCTTACATTTGGCACATTCATGATAAATATGTTATGCAACAAACTTAATGTTAGGTAAACCTGTAACTAAGTCCTGAGATCGCAGTTTGTTTAGCAAAGAAAAACTTACATTTCCAAGTGTCTTGTGCCACAACCAATGGTCATCCTCTATAACATTGAGACAAGTGGCACTGGTCTTAGGAAACTGACTCAAAAATGTTATGTAAACATTATTGTGTCGGAACCCTTTACTGACCAGTTCCTTTGTTTCAGTGTTAACTATGAGACAAAGATTTGTTTCAAATTCGACATGGTTTCCTTTGTCACATAGCTGAGATATGCTCAAGAGGTTATGTTTCAAACCTTCAACAAAATATGCATTATCAATTGCTTGAGAAAGTGTCTTACCAACCATACCTATGCCCTTGATCAAACCTTTACTATTATCTCCGAAGGTGACACTTCCTCCTTTATAGGCTACGAGTGAAAGAAATTGACTTTTATCTCCTGACATGTGTCTTGAGCAACCACTGTCCAAATACCAAAATGGCTTTCCTTTCACTGTAACCTGCACAAACAAATCAAGGTTTAGTTTTAGGAACCTAGATTTTCTTGGGTTCCTTGTTAATGGGAACTGGTTTGATATTGTCCTTCCTAACCCAGATTTGTTTCAAATTTATCTTTCTTGTTTTATCATGTTTTCTATTTTTAGACAAATTATGTGCGTGACTCTTTTAATTATGAGACTTTTGAACGTGAGACTGATTTTTCTTATCATGTTTTTGCTTGGTCCAACAAGTTTCAATAACACGTCCATTATTTCCATAGTAGGAGCATACATCCATGTCTTTTGCAAAAACATACTTACCTCTCTTGAATTCAGAGATCCAAGTCTCATCTCTCCTCAACTTTTGGGCCTGTTAGGAACTACTTCCAGAATACCCTAATCCAAACCTCATAGGATTACCAGGTTGTGAGGTCAGGATGTTTAGAGTACTTTAAGCATCGAGCAACTTGTTCATCTGTCTTAGTCAGTCACTCAAATCCTGTTCCTTGATTTCAAGTTTCATAAGCTGAGCTTCATTATACTCTGCAGCAATGACAAGATCTAATTTTTCCCTATGAGGCTCATCCTTTAGTTTTGAAATTAATTCCGGATCTAGTTCTGAAGTGGTCTGAGTATTCTTGCCTTTCTTTAGTTGGAATATTTCACCTTGAAGATCACAAATTTTAGTTTCATATTCTAACTGTAATTATTCAATATCAACACCTTGATTGTCTGAAGCAACTTTAGGGTTGATATCTTTCTTTAACTCAGATATTTCAGCTTGTAAATCACAGATCTTACCCTCATATTCCAAACATAAGTTATTGACATTAATACTAGAGCTACTTGTGCTAGCAAGAGAAGTTTTCAGATCCACATGTTCTTTGAACAAATCTTCCACATCATCAATCATATAGTTATAAGCTAAAATAAAGTCAGAATGTTCTAGAGTTTCTGTATAAGTAATTCGAAATTCACACCTCCAACTTCTGCCTCCTTAAGCTTACTAAAACCTCTTTCATTACTTTATTCTTCTGATAAAAATCTGCTTTTGAAAAAACTGATTGAGATTTAAGCATCTCAAGTTCTATATTCTTCTGATCTAGGCTTATTTCAAGCTCTGAAATTTTTTCTTTCACTTCTGTACAAATAAGTTCAAGCTCAGCAGAACGACACTCACTAAGGTTTAGATTTCAAGTTACTTCTCTTAGTTTCTTTTTGTTAGCCTCATAAGCAGCATTGCCTTTAACATTTTGTTCAATAGAAGCATTTATAAAATTTAGTAACTCATCTCTATCACAATATCTCATTTGTTCTTGCATATCAGAAATAGTTACCTGTGCCTCATCAGAAGAGCTGTTTCCAGCCATGAGACACATGTGTCCCTTCCTTTCTGAACTTGTCTACCTCTGGTCCACTCCTCCCAACAGTGCACTCAGATAAACTAGGGCTTCTTCCTCCTCACTTTCACCACCTGTGTCAGAATCTCCTCAGGCAGCAAGCATGGCTCTCTTTGTCATCTTTTTCTCCATTTGTCCTCCCCTGTCAGCTTTTCATGCTGGACAATCCTTGATCATATGTCCAACTTCACCACATTTGAAGCAACCAGTGCTGGTACTGGTCTTCTTCATGTTACCTTTGTTCTTCTAGGATTTTCCCTTATATTGAGATCTGAGGCTTCTTTCAAACCTTCTTGCCATAAGACCTATTTCATCCAGATCTTCTTCATTTTCTTCTCCCTCCAAGGGTAGCCCTCTGCTTTTGGTTGTGTCTTCCTCCTTTGTGCTTACTAACATCTCATGAGTCATTAGTGACCCAATAAGTTGTTCTACAGTCAAAGTGGTTAGATCCTTGGCTTCTTGGATTGCAGTTACCTAGGCAGCCACTTACCTGTCAAGCTTCTCAAAACTTTTCTAACCAAATCTCCACTAGTGAAACTTTTGCCAAGAGATGTTAGTTCATTAATAATTGACATAAAACGAGTATACATATCTTTTATATTTTCATCTCGACTCATATCAAAAGCTTCATATTTAGACATAAGCATATCAACCTTAGATCTCATGACTTCACTAGTGCCTTCATAGGCTAACTCCAGAGTTTCCCATATTTCATGAGTAGTAGAACATGCTAAAATACGGCTTACCTCATTATCAACAATACCTTGTTGAAGAAATGACATAGCCGTAGCATTCTTCTCGAGTATCTTAAGATATGTGCTAGTGTGTTCACTCTGCTTCTTCTCTGTTCCAACAGTGTTGTTAGCCACCTTCTCTGGTCCATTTTTTATTATCATCCAACATTCATAGTCAGTACCAATGACGAAGTTTTGCATCCAATTCTTCCAACAGGGATAGTTTGTTCCATTAAATTTGGGCAGCCTTGATCCGGAGTTTCCATTCATCATCTCTTGTGTATTCATATTTTCTTCCTTCTCTAGGTGTTACCGTTTCAAGAAGTTAGGATCTGATATCAATTGAAAGTGTAAGTTACACTCAAGAGGGGGGGGGGTGAATTGAGTGTAGTAAGGTTGTTGTAAATATGTCGATTAATCATAAGAACAGTTTAAAACCAGTTCTCAAGAAGCGGAAATGACAATGAAATAAAATAAACAACACCAAGATTTAACGAGGTTCGACTTCTAATAAGTCTACGTCCTCCACTTACTCACTCTTTTATTAATCAACTAAGTATAACAAAAGAATTACACTCAATCAATTATGCACCTATGCACAATATGATTCCCCAACTTCCACCTATGGAAGTTCGACTCAACCTTCAACTATGATGGTTCTAATGAAGATGATCCCAGATCAACTTCCCCAGCAATCTGAACTCACAGAATGCTCAAATCACAACACTTTTTCTCTCAATAACAATTAGCCTCAACGCTTACAAAAGAGAGAATATTAAAACCTTAATGTGGTGATAAGGTTTATGCTTCGAGAGTACTTTTACAATTCGTGTTCTTTGATTTTTGTTCGTGCAAAAGTTGTTCTGGTTGTATGCTGGCATATATCCTTAAATAAGCCTTTTTGCTAGTATGCCATGTAATATTGTAAGAAAATATTTTCCTTAGAATTATAGAAATAATTCCAGGAAAATATTCTCATTGATTTTATTTGAAATCAAATAAAATCAGAAGTATATTATATAACATACTTGCCATACTTAAGAATATTCACCGTGCATAACAATCCAAGCATCCGTATAATTTTTGAAAGCAATTTTGCCTGGAAAGAAACTTTCCTAAAATACAGATGTATGAAGTAAACTCGAGAGGACTGGTTTAGCACTGTTCCCAGACTGTTCCAGTCAGCCAAGTATACTTATAGTTATGTATGACAAGTAACTTATGTTCCTTGTAATCCATAATTAGTACATCTCTATAATCTCAACCTTTGTAGTGCATCTACAAACCTTCATACCACTTACATTGCATCTAAGACTTAAGAGTTAGACTCTATGAGCTTTGTCTTCATGCAAACTTCAAGACTTGGCTTCATGAGCTTTATCTTGTCATCATTGAACTTGTTTCTTTACTACTTGCACATGAAAATAGAGACTTGCATATAATATAATAGTTCAATGTGGTTTATCATCATTCAAAACAAAAGCTAGGAACTCAACAAAAAGCATGGGGATAATGAACAACAATAATATTACTACTTTCAATGTGCACCTTTAAAATATGCACAAAATAAATAGAAGTGCAGCTTATCTCTTTCTTGTTAAAGGTGCTAACAACAATTATGCAAATGATAACAATATTGAGGCTAGAGATGCTGAAATTTTTGAGAACATTTTTCCTTGGAAAAATCTCCTCTTATTGATAATTCTAATCTTCCATCTTCTAGTAGTTTAGTTATTTTACCTATTGATAATGTTGCTAATGCTTCCCCTATTGATATTATTCATCCAATTACTAATGACGATACTATTTTAGAGACAAGGAGAAACAAAAGGCCAAGAAAAGAGAGTAGTTTTGGACCTGATTTTGCCACTATATATCTTTCTGAAACCTTTACTATTGATGATGACTTTGTGCGTATTTTTTTTTGGAGGATGATCCAAGAATATATGATGAGGAAATGAGGTTGTGCGATTATTTATCTTTATGTGGATGATATGTTGATTTTTGGTACTAACTTGTATCGAGTAAATGACAATGCTTTCTTGAAATCAAACTTTGATATGAAAGACATGGTTGAGAAGATGTGATCTTGAGCGTTAAAATCAAAAGGAATCCTAATGGCATTTGTCTTAATCAGTCACACTAAATTGAAAAATTCTTAGAATATTTCGGTCATTAGAAGTCGAGGTAGTTAGGACCCTGTATAATCTTAGTTTTCATTTACAAAAAATAATGCTGAACCAGTTGGTCAATCTAAATATGCAAAGATAATTGGTTGTGTCATGTTTCTTATGAATAACACTAATCCTGAAATTACTTATTTTTTTCATTAGATTGAGCAGGTACATTCATAATCTGAGTAATGATCATTGGATCACTCTAAAGGGGCTGCTTAGTTATCAAAACGGTATCATGGATTGGAATTTACATTACTTTAAATTTCCAAGTCTTTTGGCATGGAGAGATTTTGTGATGCCAATTGGGTATCTAATAATAATGAGGTAAACTCCACTAGTGGTTGTAGACACCTACATTTGTCCTTGCCCTTAGGCCATGATAGATACACACCATGTCGCTAAATAGTCTGATCTTGGGAAGTGCGCCAAAAGGTCCAACCCGAGACTAGTTTGAAATTCCCAAAATCCTGAAATACCTGTAGACACCTACATTTTTCAAGCCTTTAGGCCGATGATAAATATATAACACGTCGCTAATTAGTCATCTCTTGGGAAGCGCGCCAAAAAGTACAACTTGAGATCTTCCCAAAATTCATAAAAAATCCAAGAAAACCCCAAAATATTTTATATTAATTTTATTATTTTCCCATAATTTTTCCATATTTTTCTAGATTATTTTCACATTTTTCTAATGAAATGCTAATGATTTTTTTAGTGCTCGAAAATGCCTTTTTCCGCAAGAACAAGCTAAACACGCAGGGAAAAGAGAAACCTTAGAGCCCAAGTCATGGAGTCCAAGGTAACCCCTTCCCTCCTCAAAGCCCACCAAAAGGACGGAAGGAGGAAGTTTTCTTATTTCCATTTGTAGTAATGAAAATCAAGTAAAATAAAATAGGTACATATTTACTAGTTATATCATTTTCGGTTATATCAGTAACTTATTTTCTTATTTCCTATTTTTAGTGTATTCGGTATAAAGTAATAATGGATCTTGTCAGTAAAATAGGTCCTATTGAAAGTACATCGATTCCTAATCTCCAATGAAAATCATAAAAAGTTTATCCATTTATAATTTTTCGTTAGTAGGATTAATGGATCGTACAGTTGGAAATGATAGCTAAATGTATATGTTGTTATAAGAAGCTCTAAAACGGAAACACATATCGTATACCATCTTATAAGCTTATTTCCCCTATGAGGAAATAGGATAATGAAAGAACCTGCAAATATTGGCAAAACTACAATTATTGTTAGCAGGGAAAATTATTCGTGGTAAAGACAAGATACAATTGAGCCAAAAAACCCGTACCCTAAAGAAGTTCATTTCTCATTTCTTTGGGGTACAAGTTTTTGTCTGTGAAAAAAATCCAACTATAGAATAAACGTAAATGGATTCAAATGGAATTTTATGAAATGTACTAATAACCTAAACCCATATTGCGAGTTTTTTCATGACATGAGTAAACCCGAACACTTAAAAAATCGGTCGGACAACCACTTGCACATCTTTTGTAACCAACACAATCTTCTGTTCATGGGGCCGAAGCTATTTGTTTACCCTTACATCCATCCCAAGGTATCATTTCTAACACATCTGTAGGACAAGCTCGGACACATTGAGTACATCCCATACATGTATCATAATTCTTAACTGAATGTGACATTTTATTTAATTTTTTTTTTACTTCATAAATTTTCGATCTAGTTCTAGTAAAGTATATAAATTCACATTCAAATACCAAGTAAATCCATTACTAGATGAATCAATGATTTCCCAGAATTTTTGAATCAATCTACTTCTGGATCGGATGCTTACTAGAATATGAAATTCAAAAATCAATAGAAACTGTAGATAAGGAAATAGAAGCCCAAAATACTTTGATTCATTCTATTTTTGAAAGTATATGTTAAAGTGAAATATTTAGTAATCAAATTAAAATTAATGGATACTCAAGAAAATGCTAATTTCTATATTTATAATTAAAAACAATACTATAAGAAAACTATTTATTCAATAAATTGGATTTATTGATACGAGTTGATTTTCTGTTATGATAAATGGAAGAAACAATGGCTGATCCAGTAGCTGTTTCAGCGCCCGCAATAGCTATAAAGAAAATTGAAAAAATGTTTCCTTATAATTGGCGATTATGAAAAAAATCAGAAAATGTTACAAAATTTAGAATAACTACATTTAATAGAAGTTCAAAACACACAACAACCCGAACTGAATTTCGGCTTGTGACTAATCAAAAAATTCCGATAGAAAATAAAAAAGCACTCAAAATAAGTACATGTTCGAGTATCATTGACTATCTCCTTAGCAATATTTTTTCATTTCAGTATGAACAACACAACATTTAAATAAACCAATTTAATTGACTAAAATTGAACAAATTCAATTGGAATAGAAAAAAAATAAAAGCAAAAAGTCAGCTAATTTAAAATTAAATGAAAAGTTTGTAAAACAATTCAAATGGAATTGAATGAAAATAAATATTCTAAAATTTTCCTTTTGATTACTAGTTTAAAAAATCTTTATTATTGAATTTTCCTTGAATCATGTCATGCATGAACAGGCTTCGCTAGATCCAAGCAAATGTGATTTTGATAGTATTAAAATGCATTCATTTCCTTTGCATTGATTTGATCTATGATACTATCGGAGTGAAACAAAGCATCTAAAGAATAATAGAGAATATGCTATATTAGTAACAAGTAAACCCTTTATTTGTGATGTATGTAATACTAGATTTTCTAGAAAATTTAGTCTCCAAACTATTTTTGGGCTAAACAGCAATCACAATGAGACGATCCAAAAAATCTTTGATCATGATAAACTTTCTAAGCCTATTTGGGTGTTGAGTGTTTATTTAGAAATGTAAGAGCAGAATTTTTTTTCCACGGATAATTACAACTTTGAAAAGGGAGATTTAACAAAAAAGTTCTTACAGGGAACTATTTTTACAAATAAGATATATACATACATATATATATATATATAATGTTATGGATCCATTTGGTTCTTTTTATTCATGCTCGAGCCGGATGATGAAAAATTATCATGTCCGGCTCTTTTGGGGGATGAATCGATAATAATTTACCTATCCTAATAACAAAAAAACCAAACTTGAACGATCTTGTATTAAGAGCTAAATTAGTGAAAGGTATAGTGCAAAATTATTATGGGGAGCCCGAATGGCCTAATGATCTTTTATATATTTTTCCCGTAGTAATTTTAGGTACTATTGCATGTAATGTGGGCCTAGCAGTTTTAGAACCATCAATGATAGGTGAGCCAACAGATCCATTTATAACTCCTTTGGAAATATTACTTGAATGGTATTTTTTTCCTATATATCAAATACTTCAATTCGTACAGTATGAAATAAGTTATTAGGCATTCTTTAAATGGTTTCAGTACCCGTGGGATTATTAACAGTTCCTTTTTTAGAAAATGTTAATAAATAATCCATTTCGTCGTCTAGTAGCTACAACTGTCTTTTTGGTTAGTACCTTAGCGGCTCTTGGATTAGGCATTGGAGCAACATTGCCCATCGATAAATCCTTAACTTGAGGTATTTTAAAATTGATTTAATTGTGAAGTAACATGATGTGTGTATCTAGGGAATAGTTGCTTCAAAGTGAATTTTCCTTAGATACATCTATTCAATGAAATTGTGGATATCTTCTATTAAATTTAATTAATTTTTTCACCTTTTATTTAGTTTTTAATTCAAATGGGAAATGCTTTTCTAGAGTGCCAAATATTATATGTTTTGCGTCTTCTACCCGAAAATGTTCCATTTTAAAAAGGTCATCTTGACTGTTATTTAAAAGGTCCAGTAATGTATGTATATTGGATTTTTTGAGGCAATAATAGATCCTAGTTGACAATTCTAATTCGCCAATAAAAATCGGTTTCAATGCTATTTTTTTTGTTTTTCTTTGTTTCAGCCAATCTATTGTGAAAGGTAAAAAAAAAAGGTAAAGAAACTTTGTGTTGATTGTCTTCTACATGTAATTTTTCTTCTTCTGCATGTAGAAAAGGAATAAATATAATAAATCAATTACATTCCATGAGGCTTCATAAAGTGCTTCTTTCAGAGTTAAACTACCATTTGTCTAGGTTTCAAGAAAAAGTATCTTTTGTTTTACATTTCCATTTCCATAAGAATGAATACTATGATTCACGTTCCGAACAAGCATGAATAGGGCATCTATAGTATTATTTCCGTCTTGAGAGTTATTTGGCACTTTTTTGTGATGGCCGTAATTTCTTTCGAGTTGGAATTTAATACATAAATCAATGGGTTCCGTCACACTAGCTATATGTTGCTTTCTATCAACTATCTCTATATAGGGTGGAAAAATGATTTCTTGAGCGGTTACACATCTGGGACCTTTAATACAAATAGATGTCTTACAAGTTCCATATAAATTACTTCTCATGACTATTTCTTTCAAATTCATCAATATTTCGTGTACATATTCTTGAAAACCTGTTATAGAAGAGTATTCATGTGGTAGTTTATCAATTTTTTACACGTGTGATACTTGTTCCTTCTATTTCTCCAAGTAATGCTCTTGGCATTGCAATGAATATTGTATCCGCTTGACCTTTCATAAGTGGATAGAGAATAAAATGTCCATAATATAGACATTTACTATCCGTTCTTGATTCAACACACTTCCATTGTAGTGTCCGAGTAGATACTCTTATTTTCTCTTGAACCATAGTAATATTTTGAAATATTCATATTTTTGAATCATTTATTTCTCTTGAATCCTTTCAATTCTTATTTCTACACATGGTGTTTTTTAGGGGGTCTACAACCATTATGTGGCATAGAAGTTACGTCTCGTTGAAACTTAATTGTATACCGCTTCTACGAATAGCCCGTAAAGATGTGTCCCTTATGAGACCGGGACCCTTTATCATAACTTTTGTCCGTTACTAATAAGTGCATTTTATGCTCATTATTTGCCCTGGATTAATATTGTTTATTGGCTCTAACAAGGCTCTTTTTAGCCTAATTCTACTAATTTGGTTGCTTTAAATGCCTTGTGTTTCGGTTTGTTATATATTGCAGAAATTGGTTCATTTGTATCGGTTTTTGCGTTATGTTCAGCATTTGTCGAGTTAGTAGAAGGACTTGACTATTTTAAGAAGCTAAGAGAGAGAGTTAGGATATGAATTGGAAGCATAATGGTAACAAAGAAGTCGAGTTTTAAAGTAAACGAGTAAGCGAGAAGGCCTCGGGACCTAGGCAGCAGTGCACCCAGGTGAAATGCATTGTGCCCGATTTGAGCGTACTGTGCCCGGGTAGCCGGGCGAATTACTTTCTGTGCGTATTTCGAGATTTTCTAACTTGTTTTTGCTATTGTATTTATAGGATTTTTGTCTTAAGCCTATGGACGAGATTTTTTTATAATTTTAGGGCTCAATTTTACATAGTTTCTCTCTCTAGAAAAAAATACTTGGTGTTCATTCATTCAATTTATATAATTCAGGTTTATTCAATTCGCTTCTTGTTCTTATTAATTTAGTTTTATTGTTTTGTTTTGTCTTAGATTTGTGTTTGATTTGTTCGGTTATGCCCTAATTTCCATGATAATTACTTTCAAGAATTTGGTTTTAATTTTAGTTTTAATTATGAAAATTAATTTGATTTCTACAATTTACAACATGTGTGAGTAATTTAATTTCTAGGGCTAGGGGATCCATGAGCCATCTTAATGACTTTGATTGATGATTGATTGATATAATTTATGTTGTTTATGAATTCCTATAATCAATTTATATTACTTGCAATTAAATACTGGCCAGGTTTGATTGTTAGTCTTATAATTGTTGAAATTGATGCCAAGAATTAAGATTACCACAATAGATCGCAGGGGTAATAGGCAAAATGAGTCTAAGTGAACGAGAGCCGTTAGAGGAGTTTTTAAGGAGTCTAGATAACAGAGTATTAGTGTGCCTTAATTCAGAATGTTATAAACTTGTTAGTTAACTATTAATCAGTTCGTTGTTGGTTTATGGTGAACAAATGTACTAGGCTTAATTTATGTGATAGAATTTCGTGTTTAATACCTGTTTTTAGCTTCAATTAGTGTTTTAGTTAATTTCAGTCTCAAAGGCCTTATACAGCAGAATCGCTTTTTAGAATTAGCAGAAATTTGCTTCGTCCCTGTTGATTTGATCTCCGCTTCCCTAGCTGCATTAGTTGGAGTTGTTGGGTTACTTTTGATTAAGTATGCGATAGCTAGTTCAAATTTTGGCGCCGTTACCATGGACGCAATTGTTTTACATCTGCTCATTGGGCTATTGTGTATTTTTGTTACTTTTTCGTCTCAAAGAACTAACCTTTCTTTGAGGCAGTTGTTACAATTGTCTGTAGTTTCTGTGATTGTGTAGGTACTTGTTTTGCATGCCGGTTTTTATTGATCCTAACCTTTAAAGATCATTCCATAAGCGAAATCGTAGAAGGAAGTGGAGATTGCGGAGGACCTTTCTTTCCGAACTGACATTAGCTTATTTGTCACAACTTTTGGCTGAATTGGATATTACCGATGAAGGAGAGATGCCGGGTTCTGAAAATACCAATAACAACCTACCACTGCCACCGCCACCAACACGATCATTGAGGGATCATTTTCAGCCGAGTTCAGCAACAATGGGAGGTGGTTATCGAGTTCTTGATACAGAGGTTCTTAAATTTGAATTGAAGCCAGCTTTGGTGAATATGGTAGAGAGGAACCTGTTTGCAGGAACATTCATGGAGGATCCGAATTTGCACTTGAACAATTTCCTCTAGTATCGCAACATGGTCAAGCAGCATGGGGTTACTCAAGAGTACATTAGAAGAATGATGTTCCCATTTCCATTGAAGGATAAAGCTCGCACTTGGTTGAACAGTCTCAATATGGACAACATCAACAGTTGGGATGAGTTAGGTCTTGCATTTTAAAGGAAGTACTACCCTCTAGAGCAAACTGTAACCCTCCGGAGCAAAATCACGAATTTCAACCAGGAGCCAAGTAAGTTACTATATGAAGCATGGGAAAGGTTAAAGGATTTATTGAGGTTATGCCGGCATCATGGCCTTGAGAAGTGGTTCCTAGTCCAATCATTCTTCAATGGGATAAGGAATGAGAGCCGTACTTTGCTTGATTCTGCTGCCAGTGGTTGTTTCATGAACCAGGAGGTCAATGTTGCCTATGATATAATTACAGAAATTGCCATTGGCAATCCCAGAGGGCATTTGTAGAGAGGTGGAAAGCATGTAGTAGATGACAAGTATGAGAGTCTAGCTTCACATATCAATGTAATAAGTCAAAAGTTCGACAAGAGCAACACTACACCTTCTCCACAAACGTTTGTAGTTGGGCTGCACTTTCAGGATGTACCGAGCCTTTCTTTGATTCATGTGGTTCATTTGGTCATAATGCCCAGTCATGTCATAGTTCCATGGAGCAAGTGTGTGCTTTCCAAGCCTATAGGAACAATCCATTCTCTAACACTTACAAGCCAGGTCGGAAGGATCATCCGTACTTCTTCTACAAGAGCAACAATGTGAAAAACCCACAACCATTTACCCCACAGCAGCCACACCAGTAGATGTAGCGGTTTACACCACCACAGCCACATGGGTTCACCAGACCACCACTCCATGGGCCACCACCACCTCATGCAAGCAATGAGATTTCATAGTTGAAGAGCCTGATTCTTTGGATGCAGAATAACATGGAGGCAATACAAGCTCATAACAAGTAATTGGAGGCTCAACTAGCTCAAATCGGCCAATCCACAGCTTAGAGGCAGCAACATCAACTACCTCCTCAGCCCAATCCGTCGGCTCTAAGAGATCATGTCAGTTTTGTTACCACCAAAAGAGGGACACACTACGAGGGTCTGAAGATGCCAACTGATGATGCTGATTTCGAGCCGGTAGTGCAGAATGGAAAGAGTAGCAATGTGGTGATTGAGGAGATTGCAGAGTCGATACCTCCAAAAGAGAATGAAGTCATGGAGAAGAGAGCTTCAGTAGCTGACATGCCCACTGACACATTGACACCTCCTAAGCTGCCACTACCCTTCCCTCATAGGGTAGATAGGAGTAAGAATGACAACCATGTTCGTAAGTTTCTTGATGTTGTTAAAAATTTGCTAATCTAATTACACAGGTACCCACATATACTATGTTTTTGAAAGACATATTGAGCATTAAACGGGAATTGAGTTCGGTAGAGACTGTAGCTTTAACTGAAGAATGTAGTGCAATTTTTTAAAATAAGTCTCCACCAAAGCTCAAGGATCCAGGGAGTTTTTCAATTTCTTGCAACATTGGCCCACTATTTTGTTGATTAAGCATTATGTGATTTAGGGGCTAGTGTTTGTGTAATGCCATTGTCTATTTGCAGGAAGTTAAACATGGGCTCTTTGAAATTTACTAACATTACCTTGCAGATAGTTGATAGAACTGTAAAATACCCCAAAGGTATTGTGGAGGATGTCGCGGTGAGTGTTAGGAAGTTTTTCATTCCCTTATATATTGTTGTGCTTAATATGGTTGAGGATGCTCACGTTCCCATTATATAAGTTAGACCGTTTTTGTAAACTGTAGGTGCTGTCATTGATGTGATAAATGGTAGTCTAACTTTTACTCTAGGTGATAATAAGGTTAATTTTAACCTTGATAGTGCTTTGAATAGTCACATGCTAGCATAGTCTTGCTATAGAATTAATGTCATTAATGAGATTGTTTGTGATGACATGCCTCGATCCCTTAGAAAGAATCTTCTGAAGGCTGTGTTGTGTTTAGATGTTGTTTTTTGATCCCTGATGCAAGTACCAGTGACAATGACAAAAGTGATCAAGTATTAAATATAAGTTACAAGGTTGGTAATGGTGCAATCAACTTCGAAGGTGAGGATGCCAAAGGCAGGGATGCAACCATGGGTGATATAGTTGCTTATGGAAATATCAACCATATGGGTGCATCAAAGATAGGGATTTGCGTGTGCATGGTCACATGTCAATAATATGGCACGCAAATCAAGGCAAGAATGGTGGATTTGGGAACAAGATGGTTTTTGTCTATGAGGGTTTTTCTCATTTCAGGCTTTGAGTCTTTATTTCTTGGTGAGTCTTGATCATCATAATTATGCTAAAATGCATGGAAGAAAGATTCTTGAAGGTTTCTTGACTAAAAGATTGGATCTTGAGGCATTTCTTGAAGACCTTGGAAGAAATCTTGAAAATTGCGCAAATTGTGACGAAGCTTCTTGCGAGTTTTTGGACGATTTTCTTGGTTCTTGGGCTCCAAGCAAGTGGCGTGATTTTAATCTAAATTCTGATGATTATCTTGTTAATTAGTTATTTAGATAAGTTGTTAGGATATTTTCTTGATTTGTTAGTTAGTTAGAGTTTGTTAGGAAAGATAAGATCAAGTGCAAGTTACATGATGATGTGGCAATCTTATCTTGTGTTTGTTGTGCAACTTGTGCAAGTGGCAGAAGTGGGCCGAATTTTCCTAGTCTTAGGCGTGATTTTTGGTCTATTTTTATTAGGATTTTTGTTGTTGATTATACCTATAAATAATCTCAACATTAGGATGTAATCAATTAAGTTGGAGTTGAAAAAAAAAGGTTGTTTGTTTACATGAAAACAAAATTCCGAAATTTAAGAGTTGGTGATTAAATTCTTTATACTCGTGTGATTTAATTAGTAGCTTTGAGGGTGCTTAGTCTTTAATCAAAGGACTAATTGATCAATCTAAAATTAATAATCTTGGTGACTGGGTCTTTATAGATTCGAAATTTTAGTCTGTTCCCTTGTGAGTTTTTGTTCACACGAAAATTCACATCAATCCCTTAGAAAGAATCTTCTGAATGTCATGTTGTGTTTAGATGTTGTTTTTTAGGTGAAGGCAATGTTGAAACGGATAAGTTGATCCAAGACCTTTTTGGAGTGGATTTAAGGTTGGAGGAAAGCCGAAAATTTTTAGAGTTGCCACAAAATGTTTGCTTACTAAAGGAGGTAACATTGGCATGCATCCCGAGGGAAGCACATTTTGACTCGTTTTAGCTTCTAGTGATTTCATAACTCCCTATTACGCTCTTGTAACATATAAAACAATCGAAAACCATGCGTAATAACCGAGGAAGCATTTAATAAACATTAAAAGCTCTATAAATCAACTACAATCGTTAAAAACCGCTCCAAAACATAACTTAACACTGGGAACAATATTTACTCAAAATAAAGCCACAAACTCAACCATTAAGCATGAAAATCGACCGAATATAGGGGGAAAAACACAATATAAAATATGTATATCAAATTCCCCCAAACCGAACCTTTTCTTGTTCCGAGCAAACACAACGAAATTGACTGCACCGAATAAAACAAAATAACCATTATAACTGAAGAGAACATCCGAAGACACATGGATCAAAGCGATCCAATCAAGCACCAGTTACCGTCCTTCCTAAATACTAGTCAAACAAAACAAACCAAGCAAGTTTCTTGAATCTATGACTAGAGTAGCTCACGGGTTGTCAGTCCACGCATATAATGAGGAGCTTATAACAATGAAGCTCTAACCTCACCTCCCAACCAAATAAGGAATGCAATGCAAAATGTGTTTAAATGAAAATATTAGGAACCCGAAACCCACATCTCACACCTCATGCAAGTGTTTAAGAGTATCCACTCATCCTAAATGTCGATTCGAAATGCAAACAATACTCTACGACCTTGACAAAGGATTCACTTCACAAAAACCATAGCATGTGCACGAAGATCAAAAAAGACTTTAGTAAGCTTGTAACGTGGCTAGGATGATGGGTATGATAAATTTGGGATAATGTGGGGGAATGCGGAGTATACTGATATAAACCATGGAAAATCATCAACAATTTCAAGAATTATCAACATTCCCCAACAAAGCAATTCCAAACAATTAACCCAAACTTTTCTTTCTTATTTTCATATATTTCAAACTTTTGCCTTCTTCTATACTTTTATACTTTTCAACTTATTATGCTTTTATAATTTTTTTACTTTAATTTTTATGCATAATAAAATATAGTTTTCACGACTCTTGATGATTTTTTTGGCTTAAATTTCAATAAACAATAAACATAATCCTAACACATACATAACTAGGCCATGAATAAAATATAACTTTTTGTAATTAAACTGCAACAGCCTAGACATTGGTACGCAGAGCCTTAATTGTTAAACCTCTAGTCAAATAATCTTCACTAAACAACATTTCCATCTATTTTCACCAATAATCCTCAAATAACAACCATCAAAAGTTCATTAACAACATCACAACCACTCTAACTCCCCCAAACCATGTTTGGGCATATAATGAGTTATGTAGCAAGGCTAAAAGGCTTTTAATGTGGCTAAAAATACAAATGAAAGGGATAAAAGCTCAAAACATGGGATCAAAAGAAAATGTATAAAAGTAGGAAATGAAATTTTGATGGATAAAAAAGAAATGAAGGCCTTTTATCATGTGCAACATACACAAAACCACAATTAAAATTACTAGAATCTAATGTCAAACACAAGATCATAATTGCACCAGGAACTAAGCATACATGAAAGAAAAATATGAATAATATTATATGCAAAAGTGGCTCAAATCCTCCCGTTAACACAGTTCAAGTCCAAGTCCCAAGCATGGTTGAGAAGAGTTGACCAATACAAGGAAATCAAGCTATCAAATTCAAGTCATAGCCAACAAATCACACATGTGGATACATCCACAGTCAAGAGTCATAAAGGTTTCCAAATAAGCATAAGGGGTACAGAAGTAGTCACTTCCAACAATAAAACTAAACTGGGACGAGAATAATCCATTAAACAAACTATCTCTAATCCTAAGAAAAACAGTACAATGTTTTTGGTCACATGTAAACTCCCATTCCTAAAAAATGGTACAAACCATGCAACAGTCCTAAGAAAGAAATAAATATAAACAGAGAAAGCACTAAAACTAACTAAACACACTAAAAAGAAAAAGAAAAAAAAAGAGGTCGGAACGGCCTAACCAAATCAAATTCAATCTCCAACAGAAGTCCAACTAAGCACTAAATCCAAAATATATTCTTCTTGAAATTAAACCTGAAAAGGAAAGAAACAAACCAAACTCCGAAGAAAAAGAAACGAAACTTGTATTTTTTGTATTTTTTTTTTTGTTTTTTCTGATTTTTTGTGGTTTTTTTTAAACAATAAAAACTAAAACATAAATACAATTAAAAGAAATTCTCCCCCCAAACCAAATTTTGTGCCGTATCGGGACAAATAGCCGTGAAAAATAAAGGAAGGAGGTGAAGTCAAGCTCTACTGATTAGGGCCCTAGTACCTAGGATAGTACTGGTCATAGAATGGCTGGTAAGGATAGGAAGTAGGCTCGGAGCTAGGATCATAAGTCGGTGGCCAGTTGGGATGATTCTGGAAGCCTTGGACCGTCCTAGACTCAATATTGCTCATATGCTCCCGCCACTAGACTCTCTGCAATAAATCAACAGCAGAACAGAGTCCTCGAAGAGAATGATCAACCTTATCAAACCGCTGCTGGTTGTAGAGGTGCATGTCATCAAGGCGGGTCATCAGGGGTGACATGTCAAAAGTGGAGGAGGAATGGCCTGCATAGCTATGTCTCGGAGGCTTTGGTCATGGTGGGGTTGGATGGTGCTAAGGTTGGCCGCCTGCCTGCTGTATCAGGTTAACCATATGAATGGTTCTCTTTTCGGAATCCGCACTCTCCTGCAATGGAATGTTATCAGGTGAAATTTTCCAGGGGTTTTGTCTATCAGGGTGCTCCTGATAGGTAAGGATGACAAAAGCATTCGGTAAGTAGCTCCATGAGATCTCCCGAACGCACCAAACAAATCTCTCTCTATGCCCACTCTAGTAGTGTCTCAAAAAGTTTGCAGCTTTGAGGGCAGTGATGTCGAGGTAGGGGTTCTCCTCGATCGGGTTCAACTGGTGGATATCCTAAATATGGCCTAAGGTATAGGTAAGCCATGTAATCATGCCACATATATAGATGGTGCCGGTGTCAATAATACCTTCAGCAATGTTAGCGAACTGGCGAGCCAAAAAGAACCCAAAGTTGTAGTGGAGAGGTTGTGTAGCATATCATTCTATAACCATCCAAAGAAGTCTGATCTCATCAGGGTAATTCTGTCCCAACTCCACTCTTGAAAACAAGCAGTAGACCACATACCATTGAAAGTATCAGAGAGTTGGGTGCTGAACTTCCAATGCCTTAGCTGTAGTTGAGGTAAAGGTGGAACTGCCATTGGTGATTCTATCCCACCAAGCTCCCTCAAAATAAGGTCCCTACTCATGCTCCGTTGTAGACTAAACCGCATTCTCAGTGTTCCGTAGAAATCTCTCATTCAACTCATCCACATCCATCTCATAATGTTGTGCAATGATGGTAAGACTAATATGAGTTTTCCTTAAAGCTGAGGGAGTCTCCTGAGTGACATGGAAGTGGTAACTGGACAAGAACTCAAGGGTGAGCTCTCTGTAAGTGTGTGGGACCTGCTGGGTTCTGCCATCAGGACTTGTCACGGTAGCATTAATCCAGTCGCCCCATCCAATGCGGTAGGCCATTCTCATAATTTGGTCAGTAATACCCAGTTAATCACAGGTTTCCTTGTGGAAGAACCTTGTAGACCTGATAGTACGCTTGCAAAGCTTCTCATATCTTTTCTGCCTCTCTTGCTTGTTTTTTGGTAGTGTTGTAGAAGATGCAGGTTGCTTCCCCTCGGAAGCGAAGATGATGCCCCTATTTTATGAGATTTCATGGGATCTCCGCCAAGCAATTTTTGAAATTTTTGAAAGTGATTATCGTTCTTACTATTTCAAGAAATTTTTGAAAGTGATTATCGTTCTTACTCCTGGTTGCTCTGTTCGGAAAGGGCAACGACACCTTTGAGGGAGGAATTGTATCGGTAAATGAATCAGCTGCTGGACCTTGATTGGTAGTTGCTTCTTTTGCCTTTGAGGCTTCATTCTCCTTTTCTACAGCTACTTCCTCAAGATCTTCATTTACAACCGAGCTAGTCCTCTTTGTTCCATCTGCAACATTGTTGGTATCATCAGTAGGCATTCTAGGACCTTCATAGTATGTACCGCTCCATGTGGCAATAGAATTAAAATGATCACGAGGTGGATTTGATGGAGCAGTTTGAGGATGAAGTTGCCCTTGTTGCCTTTCAGCTGATAATTGGGCGATTTGTGCAATTGAGTTTCCAATTGCCGATTGTGGGCTTGCATAGCTTCCATGGCTTTCTGCATATGCATCATCATATTCTTCAATTCCGGAAACTCATTGCTGGTTGGCTGTAGAGGTGCTGGGAGTGGTGTTGGAGGTGGTGGTCTACTGAAACCCGGTGGTTGAGGTGGAGCATATTGTTGAACTTGATGTTGTTGTGGTGCAAAATGTTGCTGCGGATTTTGAACATTGTTAGTGTTCTTGTAGGAAAAGTATGGATATTCTTTCCAACTCGGATTGTATGTGTTGAAAAATGGATTATTCTTGTAAGATTGGAATGCACATACTTGCTCCGTAGAACTATGAAATATTTGAGTAGTATGACCAAACGATCCACATAAATAACAGAAGACATCATTACATCCCGAAAGTGCAGCCATTGTAGCTACCGTCATTGTATTAGAAGGTGTTGTGTTGATATTATCTAGCTTCTCATGAATTGCATTGATACGCGAAGACAAAATCTCATATTTATCATCTATCACATGTTTCCCTCCTCGTTCTGCATGTCCTCTGGGATTACCAAATTGAGAATTATGGATTGCAATCTCCTCAATCAAATCATATGCAGCATCGACCTCCTAGTTAATGAATCGACCATTAGCAGCAGATTCAAGCAATGTCCTACTCTCATTACCCAAACCATTATAGATGGATTGAACTAAAAACCACTTCACAAGACCGTGATGAGGGCATTTTCAACTACTCCTTAAATCTCTCCCATGCATCATAAAGTGTTTCATCGGTTTCTTGGTTGAATAGTGATTTGACTCCTAAGGGTTACAGTTCTCTCTGTAGGATAGTACTTCCTTTGAAAAGCAAGAGCCAATTCATCCCAACTACTGATGTTATCTATATTAAGACAATTTAACCAAGAGCGGCCCTTTTTGTTCAATGAGAATGGGAACATCATACGTCTAATGTGATCCTGAGTAACACCAGCTTGCTTAATTGTATTGCAGTAATGGATAAAGTTATTCAAATGCAGCTTCAGATCTTCCTTCAATGTTCCTGCAAACTGATTCCTTTCTACCTTATTCACCAAAGCTGGCTTCAATTCGAAATTTAGAGTCTCTGTATCAGGAATTCGATAACCACCTCCCATTGTTGCAGAACTCAGTTGAGAATAGTCTTTTAAGAACCTTGCTAGTGGTGGCGGCGGTGGTGGTGGCACATCATTTCGTGGTATGTTATTCTCGTTGAATTGTGACTCTGCCATATCTTCCCTATCAGAAATATTCAGATCAGCAAAAAGTTGTGACATATGAGATAGTATCCGTTCGGAAAGAATGACTCTCTGCAATCTCCACTTCTTTCTACAACTCCGCTTATGCAATGATCTTTTTGGTTCAAGACACCAGCATTCAAACCTAGTACCTGCACGACAATCGAAACTCCTAACAAAAATAAAACAAAAAACGTGAAAGTCCCTTGAGGCCCAGAAATAAAACAAAAATAAAGATAAAAAGAACAATTTAAACCAGACTAATAGAATTAAAAATTGCTTCCCCGGCAACAATGCCAAAATTTGAAACATGCTGTCGTACACCTCTCAAAAGTAACCTAACAACACTAACTTATATAGCTAGGAACGTAGGGATCGAATCCTCAGGGAAGCGATTAAACTCTATAAGTTCTAAAAAGTAAAATTGTATAATAGGCCTTTGTGGAAAATTCTATTAAAACTACTAAAAAACTAAAACCAAGGAAAAGAAAAGGAAATTTACGGATTTAAACTCTTATAATTGAAACCTAGGGCCGTCAATTCACTATGACCAATCAACCAATTCATAAAAACTTCATCAATAACTTGATAACATTCATTGAACTAGGGCTCACTAATTCTCTCGGACATTGACTCCCGGCCTATTGAGGTAATCTTACCTCTCGGCCTCGATTTCAACAATTACCTAACTCACAACTTAATATGGCCACAATTTAATTGCAATTCAACTAATAATAAAGAATCAATTGAAGAAAATAAAACAAACTTATAACATGACCATAGATCCCCTAGCCCTAGAAAAGCACACTACTTGCACATAATTATGAAAACCAAAACAAAAGCAAATTCAAAGAACATATTCATAAACATAAATTAATTGAAACAAGAAATTAAACTAATTAATTAAACTAATAGAACTAATCACACTAAACTAAAAACTGACAGAACTAAACAAGAACTATAAACTAAAAAGGAAAGAGGAAAGAAATTACCAAAATTCAATTGCATTGATTTGAAATCGATTCGTGATGAACAAACTAAATTAATTCGAAATTCTAGAGAGAGAAAGAGTTTTAGGATTCTAATTCTAAAAAGTCCTTACAAAACTAGTTAGGTTCGTGCTCCTAATACATGGACTATTTAAACTAATTAGGTTTTATGTAAAAAAAAACTCATGAGCAAAAAAGTGAAGAAATACCGAGCGGACCACAAAACACGGCACCTGCGCCCGCAACGACCATACCGCATCTGCTCCCTGGGCCCGCAGCGTGAGTATTTTGCGACTTCTGGGAAGCATGTTCTATGTTGCTCCCGCATAGATTATAGCTGGTGATATTTTGACGATCTTTTTATGTTCTTCGCTCGATTTCTTCAAATCTCGTTCGTAGCTTCTCGTACCTTGGCAGGCATCCCGAGGCAAGCACAATTTGACTCATTTTAGCTTCTAGTGACTTCATAACTCCCTATTACGCTCCTCTAATATATAAAACAACCGAAAACCACGCGCAATAACCGACGAAGCATAGAATAAACATTAAAAGCTCTATAAATCAACTAAACCACTCCAAAACATAACTTAACACCGAGGAACAATATTTACTCAACACAAAGCCACAAACTCAACCATTAAGCATGAAAATCGACCGAAAACAAGGGGAAAAACACAATATAAAATATGTATATCGTTGTTAATCCATGTTTAAAGAGTTTAATTTTTGAAGTATGAAATTGTATATCATGTTGATGTTTTTCCTTCTTTTAATTCTCCATGTGTGGCGTTGTTTTTAGTACATATGTATTTTATTTTATTTTCTATTTTTATTCATTATTGATTATTTTCGTGAGTTTTAAAAAAATAATATGATTAATGAATTTAATTTATTTCATGAGTAATAAATAAATAAATAAAATTAATTTCGGTTATTTTAATGAAATAAAGTTTGTCTAAATTTATTTTTACAACATTATAATAATTCTACTTTGATTTTACTAATTTTGAAAGATGATTTCCCTTATTTTAATCTAATTTCTAAAAGTTGTTTAATTAAATCTAAATTTTTAAGTTGTTTTGAAACCAACTTCTAATTTTTTAAGTTTAGTTTACAACTTATTTCATAACGTGTTTTCAACTCTTATTTCTCTTTTCTTTTCTTCTAAGAATTGTTTTATTCACATAGGTTATTTTAAGAAAAATGATGAGGCTATCGCACACCTATCAAAAATAAACCAAACAACTCTAACTAATGTAGCTAGGGAAGTAAGGATCGAATCCTCAGAGAAGCAATTAAACTCTATTAGTTCTAAAAAACTTAAACTGTATAAATGGCCTTGGTTGAGAATTATCGATTAACTAATTAACTACTGATTAACTACTAATTAACTACGGGAAATGATGGTGATTAAAACTAACATTTAACGTCTAGGGTTATTCGGGTCACCAAGAATCAACTAATGGATCCACCAACGAAGAACGTTCAATCTCACAATTATGTCAAATTAGGGCTCACTAATTCTCTCGAACTTATACTCCCTCAAAACTCATCTAGAGGCTCTCGCTCATGCCTAGACTAATTCCGCCTATTATTCAGCGGTCTAATTGTGGCATTCTTACCTCTCGGCATCAAATTTGACAATTACCAAAATTACAACTATATCGGCGCACAATTCAATTGTAAACAAATAAGCCAATAATAGGAAATTGACTACTAATTGTGGAATTGAAACAATCTAAGTTAATTAATCCATTAATTATTCAAGGTTTCCTTAAACCCTAGAAAAAGTTGCCTACTCACTCATGATCATAAAAAGTAAAACAATTGTAGGAAACAAAACTAAAGACATGATCATAATTAAAGAAATAATCAACAATTATGAAACTAGAAATAAAACAATAACTAGGGCATAAGAGATTAAAGAAAATAAAACTAAAAACATAAACTAAAATTAAACATGAATTAAAGAGAATGGAATTAAGATTATATTGAAACCTAAATTTGTATTGAATTGAATGATTGCATGAATTCACAATAATCACCTCTTTTGAGAGAAAACTAACTAAAACTAGGGTTCTTGAATAATGAATTGCGTAAATGAAAACCTAGGAACAATTTCCTTAAGTACTAAGTCGAAAAAAAGGAGGAAGAATCGAAAAAACGCGCTCGGAGCAGTATGCCCGGGCACAATGCACTCAACCCGGGCACACTGCACTTTGCCCGGGCACACTGCTAAATGCCCCCTCCGGAGCTTCCAACTTCGCTCATTTACTTTGTAACTTGACTTCTATGCTTCCCAAAGGCTTCTAAATCACGTCCTAGCTTCCTTTTAGCTTCTCAAAATGGTCAGGACTCTCACTAACTTGCCAAGTGTTCGGGATATAGCGGAAACCGACAAAAAACATCAATTCCTGCAATAAATGTTAAAGCAAAGCAACCAACACTAAAAGCAACCAAAGTTAGTAGAACAGGCTCAAAAGAGCCGTGTTAGAGCCAAAAACCAATATAAAATGGGAGTAAATAATGAATATAAAATGAAATTATCAAAAAACTAAAACATATTTTCAAGATTCTAAATTTTGTTTCTTTGTTTCAAAAGTGATATGTTTTCAAATTTCAAAATCATGTTATGTTTTCATGTTTTACTAAATCTTTCTCATGTATCTTTATGTTATGAAAACTTTGTTTCTTAATCATGCTTTGTTTATTCATGCCATGTTCTCATGTTTCTTGAGTTGAGTTGTTTTAAATCTTCTTTCTAAAATGAATAGTTAAGAAGTGATCACAAATATTCAATTTAAAATTAAATGAATTCTAATCTTGATGGGAAAGAAGCCTTTATGGGTAGTTCTTGCCCCTAAGGGTAATGAACGCACATAAGCTTTTAGGTGGTATATTGTTATTATTTTGGTTCTACTCCCAGGGTGAAAAAGTCCCATAATCTAAATTGTATCATCTACTCCATAACTCCCTGTGTGAAAAAGTCGCATAGTTCAAGGGGGTTGTGCACACTTAAGACTCTGTCATAATCTGTCGGCCAATAAATCTATTTTTAAGTTAGCATAAAGGTTAATGTGCTGCTCTGCTAACCCTATTATCTTTCCCAATTTTGATCAAAGTGGTCACAATGATTTTCTAATGCCTTCAGATGAGTTTTGATTTTATTCTCAAAAGTCTATGAGATGTTTGGAATGTTGATTCTCAATGAAGAATATTGTTTATTTTCAAAGAGATTTGTAATTGGATCTTGATCATGTTTTGGAAATATATTTCCTTATACTTATGTATTGTTGCTAAAGTTTTTAATGTTTCTTCTTATTCTCCTCTTCGCTTGAGTTACGTTTCTTGTACGTTTATGCAAAGCTTTTCAAATTCAAACCCGTTTTACGGGGTAGAGTCGAGCTTACTTAGTTTTTCTGATTTTTTTTCCTTTGTTTTGCTTTTCCTTCTATTCGATTTTTACAGGTGAGTATTATGAGCAGTATGAGTGAGGATTGTCTTAAGATGCTTGAAGATTTGACTATTATGAATAATGTTATGATTTCGGAACATTAGCTTTTAATTTTTGCAAACTTCTTAAAGATTTTGTTTTTGTAATATATTTCTAGACTTGGTTTTTCTCACTCTGGTTTGCAAGATTGGATTTCTTTAAGTAAATTTAAGTAAGATAATTATTCCGCTGCAATATTTTATTAGTAATATGGTTTAAAAGTTATATTAAAAATTTCTATCCTCACCTCCTTAGTGAATGAGGGTAATGAGTACCACTTCCATGTCTTGAAAGCCTTGTTTTTTTGAAGGATGGATCGTTTTAGTAATGTTTATGGTGACCTAGATATGGGGGTGTTAAAATTTTGCCTGTTTTATGTTCCTTTTGATTGAATTTCGAACATCTTGAGCTAAAAGAGAAATTATCTCATTTTGAATTTGAGGACTAAGATAGTTATGGTGAATTTCCTGATTTTTTATACGACTAAAATGATCTTGGATAACCAAAACAAATTCACTATCATTTCAATTAAACACAAAAAATTACCATTTCTTTCCTCATACAGATTTAAGGTGGACCCACAAAGAGCTAAATTGTGTTTGGTAAGGCATTTGACCACAACAACTGTTCTGGTTAAGAGTTGTCTCCAACGTTCCTTTTCCTTTATAAGTCCTTCTTGTAAATCTTTATCAATGCCTTTGTTCTTGTGTAATCTCTTTCTAATGTCATTCCTAGTAGTTTAAGTTTCTTAGTCAAATGTTTCCAATCATTCTCTCCATCACTTTCTAGAAGACTTTTAATGTTTCAAGAAGTAAACAAGTTACAACAAATGCAATGTACTTTATCTACATCCTTGGAATAAACCAACCATTTTCTATCCAAAGTCTCTCCAGTACTCTATTTTTTTTTTTTTTGGAAAAATAGCCATATGAAAAATGCCTATTAAAACCATATTTAGGAAAGGTGAGATCCAATTCTCTTAGAGACCCCTTTTCAATCAAAATATCTCTAGTTTTATTATCAAGCACACCCCAATTTCTAGGATCATAGATATCGACAAGAGGAATAAAATGTTCATGAACGTTAGACGTGCCATTGTCACCATTTAAATTAGCATTATTATTGCCATTAATGGGTTCATTGAAACCATCATTATCATCATTTATGTCGACAACATTGTAACTAGTAGGACTGTCATCATTTAAATTTTCAACAAGTTGTTCATCAGTTTCTATGCCCATGCCAATTAATGATTATCCCCCCCATTCGTCTAACAATATATTTATGTAATGCCCCCTTTGTGATTTCACATTTATTTCTCTTGTTTTCTGTTTTTCCTTTTTTTACTACCAGAAGCATGTTTACACAACAACATTATTTAAGTTCAAAAAAAAAAAAAATCAAAGATAACACCGGGATTAATTCTTCTCAACTTCTCTTCTGAGAGTGAAAAGCTATTTGAGTCTCTAATACAAACCCAGATTCCTGAAATCTACCATTTTACATCAAAACAACTAATATATTAGTTTAGCAAACATCAAGTCGCCAACAGTATCAATTAATCAAACATCAACAATTAGAAAATATCACGATATAAGTAAATTAATCAATTAAATAGTTACAAGAATTACGTATTTATGTCATTGTTTAAACGAGACAAAATTCAGAATTTTAGATTTCGAAAATTCAGAAAAACTCAAAACAAATTGCAGAAAATTTTGAATCAAAATACAGAAAGTTTAAAGACAAAATTCATAAAACTTTAAGATAAAATTCATGAAAATACTCAAATATTTGATTGATTATAGCGAAATTAAAGAATTCATAGCCGAACAATCTCGTATACAAGTTGAATTTAAGAACCAATAATCCAAATAAAGTAAGATTATTATTTGGGAATTAGGAATAATTGAGAACTGAAAAATTGAAAAAAAAAATTGAAAATTTATGAAGATTTTATATTTCGGAGTTTCCTAAGGACTTTAGCTTTGTTTGTAGCTTTAGGGAGAGAAAGTGATGGACTAACATAGTGCATGAAGTGTTGTCGGTGTTTTTTTAGGCTTCCTAAAGCATTTCAGTATGTTCGAAAGGAGAAAAACGAAGGAAGGCGGCATGCCCGGGTGACCCGGGCGAAACGTCTCTTACCCGGGAGAACTGACAGCTACCAGGGCGCGCAATCTATTTTGCGACACTTAATTTTTTTCCGAAGATTTTTAAAGATGTCGATGTGCCCGGGTGACCCGGGAGGGTAGCCTTCATTCCGGACGAGTGGAAATGGGGGAAAATCATGGAAAAAAATCACAAAAATTTTCGTAATGGCAACACGCCCGGGTGACCAGGGTGAAAAGTCAGGTACCCAGGCGGAATGGTACTGACCCGGATGTGTGGTATCCTTTTGAACACTTAGTTTATTTTTCTAAAATTCCAAAAACCTTCGCAAAGCAGCATGCCCAGGCTAGCTAACCGGGCAAAATGCCCCCGACCCGGGCGGAGAGTTCTCTCCCACGAACTCCTCTTCTTTCTCCTCCTCTTTTCTTTCCTTCTTCCTACTCTCACCTCATAACTTCATCTTCCTCCTCTCACTCTCAAATCCAAAATCCTCCATATTCTCTACTCTCACTCTAACTTCCCTTCTCTATAACTCTTTCAATACATACTCAAATCCACTCAAATCTTCACTAAAGCTCATAATTTTTCCTCCTCTTCAAATTCCATACCACAAATCTTTCCAAAAATCTTACAACTCACATACCGAAAAACCTGATACAAATGCAAGTATCAGTGATAGTGGTGATATTAATGAAATAAGTTATGGAAAATTTGATAACAACTTCGAAGGTGGTGATATCAATGATGACAATAGTAAGGATGCAACCATAAGTGAATTAGTTGCATATGGAAATATCAACCATATGGGTGCATCCAGGGTAGGGATTTGTGTATGCATGGTCAGTCATCACTAAGTGGGACGCAAATCAAGGCAAAGAAATGATGGATTTTGGGGAACAAAATAGTTTTTGCCTATGAGTTTTTTCCCACTGGGTTTTTCTCATTTTTGCTTTTGAGTCTTTTATTTCTTGTGGAGTCTTGACCATCATAATTATGCTAAAATACATGGAGGACAGATTCTTGAAGATTTCTTGATTAAAATATTGGATCTTGAAGCATTTCTTGAAGTTCTTGAGAGAATCTTGAAAATTGCGCACAAAAAGAACGGTTTCTTGAAGCGTGTTTTTTGGGCGTTTTTCCAAGTTCTTGGGCAGCAAGTAATTTTTGTAATTTTAGATTAAAATATGATGATTATCTTGTTATTTAATTATTTAGTTAAGTTGTTAGGATATTTTCTTGATTTGTTAGTTAGTTAGAGTTTGTTAGGCAAGATAAGATCAACTGCAAGTTGCATGATGATTTGGCAATCTTATTTTGAGTTTGTTGTGTGTTTGTTGTGTGCGGGACGAATTTCCCTAGTCTTGTGCGTGTATTTTTCGTTGATTTTAGTTAGGATTTTGTTGTTGATTATACCTATAAATAATCTCAACAGTAGGCTGTAATTAATTAAGTTGGAATTGAATAAAAGTTTTGTTTGTTTACTTGAAAACAAAAATCCGAAAATTCTAAGAGTTGGTGATTAAGTTCTTTATACTCTTGCATAGATTATTTAGTAGCTTTGAGGGTGCTTAGGCTTTAATCAAAGGACTAATTAATCAACCTAAATTTGAGAATCTTGGTGACTTAGTCTTTATAGGTTCAAAAATTTAGACTATTCCCTTGTGAGTTTTTGTTTACACGAAAATTCACATCAAATTTGGTGCTTTCATTGAGAAGTCTTTTATACTCAAGTGCTCATCAATTGATCAAACACTTGAAACAAGATTGCTATGGCAAGTGGAGGTGAAGAAGTTCCTGCAAATTTTGAAAGGGGATTGTCCTTAGAACAAACCAAAGAAATCAGAAGGGACAATGAAATTAAGGAATTGCGCACCATGCTAGAGGAAGTGATGAACTTTGTGTCAGGAAGTTCGAAAAATAGGAAGAAAAGTCACGCAATTGTTGAAATTGAATCAAGTTCTAGTGATGAAAACACAAGCAGGAGTGCACACAAACCTAGGCGTGATTATGTCACTAGTTCAAGTGAAGAAGATGACCGAAATAGACATAAAAGGCGTGACAAACAGAAGGATGACGATCATAGTCTAAAGTTGGACGTTCCTGAGTTCAATGGCAGTTTAGATCCGGAAGTTTTCCTTGATTGGCTAAGGAGAACCGAAAGGTTCTTCAATTACAAGGAGTATGACGATCATAAGGCGTTCAGAGTGGCAGAATTAAAACTAACTTCCTATGCTAGTTTGTGGTATGATCAAAAATCTGTTCTTGGCGCAAATTGAAAAGGGAATTGAGAAAAAAATGTTTACCCCAAGATTATGAGCAGAACAATTTCCTAAAGATGCATACTTTGAAATAAGGAAGATCAATATAAGCAGAGAAGGATCAATGCTTTCGAATAGTTGATGATATTGTGTGATCTAGAAGAGAAGGAAGATCACAAAGTTGCTCGGTTTGTGGCTAGGCTGTATGAATCCATTAGGGAGAAAGTGGAATTGCAACCCTAGACTTATGATGAGATCTGCAAGGTGGCCCTCAGGGTTTGAAACATGGGAATTCAAAGAAGCCAAAAGCATTCTTTAAATCCTATGAATCCAAGAAGTGGTGTATTCTCAACCAGCTAATGCTAAACCTAAATTCGATAATGATAAAAGGGAAGCCACTCCAATCAAACCACTTGCAATCCTTAAAGACAAAAGCAAATGTTTTAAGTGTCAAGGAGTTGGACACTTACAAAGAAATTGCCCAAACTCTAGGGTAATCAGTGTCAGGGAAGTAAAGGAAATTGAGGATGCCTACTTAGATGTTCTTCTTAAAGAAGGTGATGTGAATTTTGTTATAGACAAACGCCACTCACACAAAGAAACTTAGACTTCAAATTTGATAAAGCTATGCACCACAAATCTGAACTTCTAAGGCGAATAATTAGTAGAATTTGATTAAAGCAAAGCACCCTCAAATCCTAAGAACTATCCTCACGTGAGATAAAGCAAAGCACCACTCACTCAATTCGAATTCCTCACAAGAAACTCTCAAAAATTGTTTACTTCGTGAAACAAAAGAAAACCGGAAACACTTTGTGTTTAATCTCTTTAATCTGAATTTTATTGATGTAATTTACATCCTATTTATAGGCTAAACATATCACACAATATTTCAGAAATCTAAACATATCCTAACTACCTTAGATATATGGTAAAACAAACTAAGATTAGGATAACAAGAAAATCTTATCAAAACCGGATACAATATTTGCACCATATATTTTGTAATCTGATTTCTAGTCTAAATCTTAGATATTTTGCAAATTAAATCTAGTGACCATATTTCCGAATAACAACCCAAGGTTGACCAAGTCAAACAACTTGAAAAACCGTGTTGACAACGTTGCCCAATCTTCCAAAAATCTGTCCAAAATCCCGCCATATAACTTGCTTTGTTTCTCGTTGATTTTTGTTGGACTTGCGATTTCAAGAACTTCAAGAAACTCTTCAAGATTCAATCTTTATTTCAAGAAACCTCCATTTTTGTGTTTCTCATGCTTGATTCCATCAACCTTGACTCATAAACTAATCAAGAAAATAACAAAACACCATATGGTAAAACCCTATCAAATGACGTGGGAAGAAAACCCATATAGCTCAACACTTCTAAACTACTAACTATACTTGCTTTACATTTACGTGAATAAGCTTGTGCATGTCACCATGCACACGTAGAAATCCACCCTAGCCAACCCAAGAAGCCTTGTGTCTCCATAAGCCACTAACTCCCCCAAGGTTGCTTCTTGTTTTCCACCTTCAATCAAACCCAAACCCTCGAAGTTTTGCTCATTGATATGCGTATCATCCTCCTCTTCTTCAAAAGAGTTTGTCCTCAAACCTCGAAGTTGGTCATCAGGAACATAAGGAGCTAAATCACCAATGTTGAAAGTAGCATGGACTCCATATTCTCCTGGTAATTCCAATTTATAAGCATTATCCCCCACTTTACTTATGATCTTGAACGGTCCATCACAACGAGGCATAAGTTTATTCTTCCTTTGATTTGGAAATCTTTCCTTCCTCAAGTGTAACCAAACCAAATCCCCTTCTTTGTAGACATGTTGTGATTTATGTTTGTTTGCTCGTGCCTTGTAAATATCATTAACCTTCTCAATTCGAGCCCTTACTTCTGCATGAAGTTTTTGCATGTACTCAACCTTAGTCTTGGCATCTTTGTGTACCAACTCCCCTTTAGGAATACTTACAAAATCAATTGGTAACTTAGGATTAACTCCATAGACAATCTCGAAAGGTGAGTGCTTAGTAGCATAAGTAGGTGACCTATTATAAGCAAATTCAGCATGAGCAAGCTTCAAATCCCAATCTTTTTGTGTCTTACTAACCAAACCACGCAACAAAACCCCTAGTGTTCGATTAGTGACTTCTGTTTGGCCATCTGTTTGAGGATGATAAGATGTGCTAAACAAAAGTTTCGTGCCTATTAACCTCCAAAGTGACTTCCAAAAGTAACTCATGAATTTTGTGTCTCTATCACTTACAATAGTCTTTGGAACCCCATGCAACCTTATGATGTCTTTAAAGTATAAATCAGCCACATTCATAGCATCATCTGTCTTGTGACATGGTGTAAAATGAGCCATCTTTGAAAATCTATCAACCACTACCATAATAGCATCTTTTCCCCTTGCTGTCCTTGGTAACCCTACAATGAAATCCATAGAAACATCTTCCCAAGGTCCCTCTGGCACTGGCAATGGAGTATAAAAACCTTGATGAAAGGCTGCCTTTGCCTTTTGACAAGTAGCACATTGAGCAATTATGGCCTCAACATCAACAATCATCTTTGGCCAATAAAAATGTTCTTGCAACATGGTTAGTGTCTTTGTAATGCCAAAATGTCCAGCAATACCTCCTCCATGAGCCTCCCTTACTAGCAACTCACGTATAGAACACTTAGGTATGCACAATAGATTACCTTTAAACAAAAACCCATCATGTAGCACATAGGAACTCATAGACCCCTTTGAAAGTTGCGCCATTATTGGTCCAAAATCACCATCTTGCTCGTAAAATTGAGTTATCAACTCTAACCCAAGCAACTTAAAGTTCAAAACACCAAGCAAAGTATACCTTCTTGACAAAGCATCAGCAACAACATTAGACTTCCCCGTTTTGTACTTTGAAGAGAAGTGAAAAGATTGCAAAAATTCAACCCATTTAGCATGTCTTGGATTCAATTTTTGTTGACCATTAATGTGCTTCAAAGCTTCATGATCAGAATGTAATATGAAGTGGTTAGGCCTTAAATAATGACTCCAATGATCCAAAGCTCTAATAATGGCATAGAACTCCTTGTCATATGTAGAATAGTTCAGTTTAGCACCATTCAACTTCTCACTAAAGTAAGCAATTGGCCTCTTCCCTTGGACTAGAACAGCACCAATTCCAACCCCACTTGCATCCGTCTCTACTTCAAATGGTTTAGAGAAATCTGGTAAGGCTAGTATGGGTGTGTTACAAAGCAACTTCTTAATTAATTCAAAAGTTTCTTGTGCCCCTTTAGTCCACTCAAACTTAGGTTTATCCTTCTTAAGACATTCGGTCATAGGAGCAACAACAGATGAAAAATTCTTCACAAACCTCCTATAGAACGAGGCTAACCCATGAAAAGCACGTACTTCAGTCACGTTTTTTGGTGTTGGCCATGATTTTATAGCTTCCACTTTAGATGGATCAACAGAAACCCCATCTTTGGACACAATATACCCCAAAAACGTCACACTTGGTACCATGAAATAACACTTTTCGAGCTTAGCATAGAGCTTTTGTTCTCGTAATGTCCCAAACACACTCCTTAGATGGCTTAGATGATCATTAACACTCTTGCTATACACCAAAATATCATCTAAATATACCACTACAAACTTACCAATGTATGGCTTTAAGACCTCATTCATCAACCTCATAAACGTACTAGGTGCATTAGTTAACCCAAAAGGCATGACTAACCATTCATAAAGCCCTAGCTTTGTTTTAAAACCTGTTTTCCATTCATCACCTTCCTTCATTCGAATCTGATGATATCCACTCCTTAAATCAATCTTTGAAAATAATTGAGAACCATGTAATTCATCTAGCAAATCATCCAATCTAGGTATAGGAAACCTATACTTGACGGTTATATTGTTAACTGCCCTTGAATCAATACACATTCTCCAAGTCCCATCCTTCTTAGGTACTATTAATGTAGGCACAGCACATGGACTCATGCTCTCTCTCACGTACCCCCTCTCCATTAATTCCTCAATTTGCCTTTGTATCTCCTTTGTCTCCTCTGGATTACATCTATATGCAGGCTTGTTAGGAATTTGAGACCCAGGAATAAGATCAATTTGATGTTCAATCCCTCTTATTGGTGGTAATCCTGGTGGCAACTCATTAGGAAACACATCTGAAAACTCATTCAACATAGGATGCAAAACCCTAGGAATCTCTGGGGCTTCATCTTGTACCTCTTTGGCTAACAACATATAAGACATAGAACTTGTTTTCAACTCCCTTTCTAACTCCTTTCCACCCACCAACAAAACACCTTTAGAATTACCCATGCTTGTTTTAGGTTTAGAAATCATCAAGGGTTTTAATGCATATGATTTCTCATTAGGGTTCTTGCGCACAATATAGACATTTGTTCTCCCATTAAACTTCACAAAACGGTCATATTGCCAAGGTCTACCCAATAATATATGACAAGCATCCATAGGACAAACATCACAAAGTACTTGATCCTCAAATTTACCAATTTTAAACGCAATCAAGGCTTGTTTGTTTACCTTAACATCACTTGTGTTGCTAAGCCAATGTAGCTTGTATGGTTGAGGATGTATCTTTGTAGGAATTGCGAGCTTTTCCACCAACAACGTAGATACTACATTTGTGCAACTTCCAGTATCTATGATCACATCACAAAGCTTGCCTTGAACATTACACCTTGTGAGAAAAATTTTATCCCTTTGACTCTCCAAAGGTTGTGCACTTTGAGATTGTAATACCCTACGTAACACCAAGGATTGGCCTTGTGTTTCTGGTTGGACTTCCTCCGTGTCTTCCTCCATATTTTCATCATTGCCATACTCTTCCTCTCCCTCATCCCCATACATCTCCTCCTCTTCTTCAAGGCTTTCCCCATCTACCCAATTTCGAGTTGTTGTGACCCTAGCATGAGGACAATCTCTTTGAATGTGACCTTGCCCTTTACACTTGAAACACACAATGCGTGAATCACTACTTTGGGGCTTTGAAGATGAACTCTTATCCTTGATGAAAGGGGGTTTAGTAACCTTATCAAAGTTTGGTTTTTGAGGAAAAGTATCACGCTTTTCTTTAGAATCATAGGTTTTGAAGTATGTCTTTGTTTTGCGTGCAACTTGTTTCTCAACCCTTGCTGCCACTCTACAAACTTCATCAAAGGTCCAATAAGGTTGTAATTCGACCTTCTCCCTTATATTTTCATCTAGACCAGCCACAAAACGAGCCACTTTGTGGTCCTCCTTCTCTTCCAAATCACAAATCATGATCAATTTTTCAAACTCCACAATGTATTCATCAACCGTTTTTCTATCTTGTTTTAATGTATGCATCTTGATGAAATTGTTTTGTTCGAAATCTTGAGGAACAAAACGTTTCCTCATCTCCCTTTTCAATTTGGACCATGAAGATATTTTTGATCTACCTTCTTTCCTTCTCTTTCTTTGTAAACCCTCAAGCCATAGACTTGCATAGGAAGTGAGTTTTAATTCCGCCAACTTATAGGACTTATGATCATCATATTCTTTGTAACGAAAAATCCTCTCAACCCTACGAATCCAATCTAGAAATTTTTCAGGATCCATACCTCCATTAAACTCAGGAATTTCGAGTTTAAGATTTCGATCATCATCCCTCATCTTTCCCTTATGTTTGTGCCTTGATCTTGGTTCCTCATCGTCACTAGAACTTGATGAGTATCCCTTTTTTGGTTTACGTACACTCCTCACACTTTCTTGCTCACTTTCACTTGATGATGAGCCCTCCTCTTGTTTAGATTTAGTAGGAGTTTTCTTGGTAGAAGCCATGATGGTTAGGACTTCATCTAAACGAGCCTTTAACTCGTCAATCTCTCCTTGCATACGTAGCTCTTTTGCTTGAGCCAAGCTCAAACCCTTCGTGAATCCTTGTGGATTTTCGTCTCCACCTTCTTGAGCCATGATAATTGATATTGAACACTTGAGATTGAATGAATCTCTCAACGAAAGCACCAAAAGTTGATGTGAATTTTGTTATAGACAAACGCCACTCACACAAAGAAACTTAGACTTCAAATTTGATAAAGCCACGCACCACAAATCTGAACTTCTAAGGCGAATAATTGGTAGAATTTGATTAAAGCAAAGCACCCTCAAATCCTAAGAACTATCCTCACGTGAGATAAAGCAAAAGCACCACTCACTCAATCGAATTTCTCACAAGAAACTCTCAAAATTTTGTTTTCTTCGTGAAACAATAAAAACCGGAAACACTTTGTGTTTAATCACTCTAATCTGAATTTTATTGATGTATTTTACATCCTATTTATAGCTAAACATATCACACAATATTTCAGAATTCTAAACATATCCTAACTACCTTAGATATATGGTATAACAAACTAAGATTAGGATAACAAGAAAATCTTATCAAAACCGGATACAATATTTGCACCATATATTTTGTAATCTGATTTCTAGTCTAAATCTTAGATATTTTGCAAATTAAATCTAGTGACCATATTTCCGAATAACAACCCAAGGTTGACCAAGTCAAACAACTTGAAAAACCGTGTTGACAACGTTGCCCAATCTTCCAAAAATCTGTCCAAAATCCCGCCATATAACTTGCTTTGTTTCTCGTTGATTTTTGTTGGACTTCCGATTTCAAGAACTTCAAGAAACTCTTCAAGATTCAATCTTTATTTCAAGAAACCTCCATTTTTGTGTTTCTCATGCTTGATTCCATCAACCTTGACTCATAAACTAATCAAGAAAATAACAAAACACCATATGGTAAAACCCTATCAAATGACGTGGGAAGAAAACCCATATAGCTCAACACTTCTAAACTACTAACTATACTTGCTTTACATTTACGTGAATAAGCTTGTGCATGTCACCATGCACACGTAGAAATCCACCCTAGCCAACCCAAGAAGCCTTGTGTCTCCATAAGCCACTAACTCCCCCATGGTTGCTTCTTGTTTTCCACCTTCAATCAAACCCAAACCCTCGAAGTTTTGCTCATTGATATGCGTATCAGAAGGGGAGGACAAAAATATTAATTCCAGGAAGAACAACTTAGAAATGACATGGAAGAAGTACAGGCAGAAACACAGGGTCAAGCATTGGTCCTCAGGAGGGTTCTTCAATCTAAACCTGCGCCAATTGAGGAGAACCGGAGGGACAACATTTTCGTGACCAAGTGTAATGTACAGGGCAAGCTGTGTGATGTGATAATTGACAGTGGCAGCTGTACTAATGTGGTCTCTACCCTATTGATTCAGAAATTGAATCACCCGACATACAATCATCCTCAACCTTACAAGTTACATTGGTTAAGCAATACCAGTGATGTCAAGTTAACAAAGCAAGCCCTGATCAATTTCAAAATTGGTCAGTTTGAGGATTCTATAATGTGTGATGTCTGTCCAATGGATGCTTGTCATATATTGCTTGGTAGACCCTGGCAATATGATAGATTTGGGAAGTATGATGGGAGAACCAATGTTTACATCATCAAGAAATAGGAAACTGACAAGGCAATTGCTTTGAAACCTCTAAAAGTTGTGCAACACAGGAACCAATTGAATGTGGAGAATAAAAAGGGAGTATTTCTGTCAAATCCTAAGGAGTTGGAGAAGGAATTGACTGATTGCCAGCAAGTATTCCTGCTAATGGCTAAAGATGTGAGAGTTGAAACATCTGCAATCCCTAAAATTCTTCAACCACTATTGATGGAATTTCAGGATGTATTTCCAAATGATTTACCACCAAGTTTGCCTCCCAATAGGGGTATTGAACACCAGATTGACTTAATCCCAGGTGCTCAGATCCCTAATAAGCCAGCATATAGATGCAATCCTGAGAAGACGAAGAAAATACAAAGGCAGATTGAGGAATTAATGCAAAGAGGTTACGGAAGGGAGAGCATGAGTCCTTGTGCTCTACCAACACTGATTGTTCCTATGAAAGACGGATCCGGCGCATGTGCATTGATTCTAGAGCCTTAAACAACATCACAATCAAGTACAGGTTCCCAATTCCTAGGTTGGACGATCTTCTGGACGAATTATATGGCTCACAGGTGTTTTCCAAGATTGATTTAAGAAGTGGGTATCATCAAATACGCATGAGGGAAGGGGATGAATGGAAAATAGTTTTCAAAACTAAATTATATCTCTATGAGTGGTTAGTCATGCCTTTTAGACTCACCAACGCCCCTAGCACGTTTATGAGACTTATGAACGAAGTTTTGAAGCCATATTTGGTGAGTTTGTTATTGTGTACTTAGATGATATACTGGTTTATAGCAGAAACAATGAAGATCATCTGTAGCATCTAAGGCAGGTTTTTGAAACTTTGAGACAACAAAAATTGTACGGGAAATTAGAAAAGTGTTATTTTATGGTGCAAAGTGTGACATTTCTAGGTTATGTGGTGTCAAAAAATGGGGTTTCAGTTGATCAATCCAAGGTTGACGCAATTAAGTCTTGGCCAACACCCACAAACGTGATTGAAGTACGTTCTTTCCATGGTTTGGCTTCCTTCTACAGAAGGTTTGTCAAAAACTTCTCATCGATTGTTGCTCCTATGACTGAATGTATAAAAAAAGATAAGAAGTTTGAGTGGACCAAGGAGGCGCAGAAGGCCTTCGAAAAAAGCAAGGATATGTTATGCCACACACCTATTCTTGCATTGGTTGATTTTACAAAACCTTTTGAAGTTGAAATAAATGCAAGCAATGTAAGGATTGGAGCAGTTCTGGTGCAGGGGAAAAGGCCAATTGCTTATTTTAGTGAAAAATTGAATGGGGCCAGATTAAATTATTCCACTTGTGATAAAGAGTTTTATGCAATTGTTAGAGCTCTGGATCATTGGAGTCATTATTTGAGGCCTAATCACTTTATCCTGCATTCTGATCATGAAGCATTGAAGCATATCAATGGTCAGCAGAAACTGAATCCTAGACATGCCAAGTGGGTTGAGTTCCTTCAATCTTTTCATTTTTCTTCGAAAAATAAAGATGGCAAGTCTAATGTGGTAGCAGATGCACTTTCTAGAAAGTATGTATTGATCACTGTTCTGAACTGCAAGCTGCTGGGTTTTGACCATATCAAAACATATTATGAAGGTGACATTGATTTTGGTCTTGTGATGCAACAACTGGGAAGTGGAGTAGTTGGATCATATGTTCTAAATGATGGATTCCTGTTTAAAGGAAACCAATTATGCGTGCCTAATTGTTCAATCAGAGAATTAATGGTCAGAGAGACGCATGGAGGGGGTCTTGTAGGGCATTTTGGAATTGCTAAATCCACTACAAGATAACAGCTATTTTGCGACGGACAAATTCCGTCGCAAACTTAGCACATTCCGTTGCAAAACTTCCGTCGCTAAAATTTTTGTCGCAAATTTCCAAATTTGCGACGGAACTGTTGTTGTTTGCGACGGAAAATTCCCTCGCAAATTTGCAACGGAAACAATAGTAGAAAAATAACTTATTTGTATCGTTTTACAAAAACGATACAAATAGACAGTCTATTAGTATCGGTTTTTTTACAAAAACGATACTAATAGTGGTTTTTAAATTATAAAAAAATTAGCTATTATTATCGTTTGTTTTTAAATAACGATACTAATAGCGATTTTTGAAAAGAAAAAAAAGTACAATCACAATTGTAATGAAATAATAATACTAATAACCAAAAATTAAAATTATTATAACAAATACTATATTAAATTGATGAATAACAATAAAAAGTTATTACAAAGACATTAATGATACATAAAAGGGCATAAATTAACTTTTTTTGGTAAAAATGTAAGTGATTTTATTACCAAAAAGGAGAAACAAATACATCCTATTAAGCCAAACCTAAACCAAACTGACTCAGTTCAGTCTAGGCAGCTCAAAAAACAGCTCCAAAAACTATACATCAAACAAACAAAATAAAACTCAGCAACCTATACATAACAATTTCACTGCTCATGTTGTTATGGAATAAAAGATAGAGTTGGTAGTTCAAGAACATAAGGTACAAGATCAGTCCATTACAAACGGAGACAGTAGCATAAACTTTTACTCCGTAAACAACATCAATCTCCAAGGAACTGCATAAAGGTACTGTAAACACCCAGCCACCAGTCACTCAGCCAGGGGAGCTTACATCGAGCATCGACACTATAAAGAACCAATGTCTATTTTCAACGGGCAGTTTTCCGCAACTGCACCCTCAAGTTATTATAAAAGAGTGCAAAACAACACAAGAGGAATCACTAGGGTGAAGTCCTAAATATCTACAAGCTGCTTCAGCAAGATTAAAGGAATCAGGTAGGTTATCTCCTTCTGAACAGTAACAGAGCAGACACGTCACCTTCAAACCTCTTGCCTGACTAGTTAAATTAAAACAAATCATTGGTCAAACATAATTGGGTTCTAAAGGAATTAAATGACAAATCACAAATGAACATAATATCTAATAAAATGTTTTATCACAGTCTTATGGCAATATCCCACCATCAAAATGTAATTATCAAGCCCTAAAGCAAACACATAGAAAGAAAGAATATAATAGCAGCTGGACTAAACATCAAGAGTTTAGCACTGTATAGTGTATTAAGGCTTGGTTTGTTAATCTATAGAGTTTGTCAAAGTTGCTGAATTTGGCAAAAACCACAAAACCAAGGGGCTTGTTCATTTAGTCAAAGAATAACAATAATAAAGTGTCATCAGCTTAGAACAAGATAAACATTCAAATGTGAACATAGAAGAGAAGCATCGTAGAATGGAAAATTTTTGATTGGGGGAACTCGGAGGACTACCTTTAAGGCTTCAAAGGAAGAAACCTTATATCTCTAGTAGACTTCAATTTAATTTTGTTGGCAACGAACCCTGGATATACCAGGCGTTTCCTTCAGTATATAGTGTTTCTGGCCCTCTTGAAATTGTCAGAGCAACCAATGTGTCTAAAAGAAAAGTATTTAGCTCATATTTTTCAGTTAGTGTAAAGGGTTTCCTACTCTAGCTGAATACTCCAGAGTTTGAAGCCCAGCCACCTACCTGCCTAGTTCTGTCTATCTGTGGTCAAGATTTGTATAGCTGTATACACAACCAGTATATGCAACTATGCAAGAGCACCTCAGTTATGTACCGCACAAAGAAAAAATGTTGAAATCAGAAGAAGCAAAAGAAAGAAAAGCTTGTGAGTGTCGTTGTTGTTGAATTGTTAAGTGTTATGGTGTGATGTGAATTTCATGTGATTTGGTTTGATGGAGTTCAATGTTGGAGTTGTTGATAACGTCTTTCAATTTGATATGTGTATAGCCCATATTTTCCACCACATTGTCCCAAATCTTTCTTACCCATCACCCTGGCCACGATACAAGCTTAATAAACACCTTTTGATCGGCATGTACATGTATTTAGTTCTTGTGAAGTGAATCGATTACCAAAGCTACTGAGTATTAATTGCATTTCGAATCGACTCTTGCACTAGGTTGACTGACTACCCTTGAACACTTGCATGAGGTGTTAGATATGAGTTTGGTTTCACAAATTTTTCCGTGTAACACTTTTTGCATTTGCATTCCTCATTGGGGATTAAGGGTGAGCTTCATTGTTTTATGGTCAATTATATGTGTGGAGTGACACCGAGTGAGCTACTCTAGTCATCGACTTCTATTTCTTATATGGTTGGCTTTATGCTTTTGATTTAAGTGGATGGCGGTCAAGGAATTCTGATTGGTTGGTTGAGGAGTACTCGGAATTGCTTGAGTTGATTGTGTTTTGCAAGGTTAATGGGGTGAAGTCATTGTTTGTTTAGTTGTTTGCTTGAGGAAAAGCAAGGGTTTGGCTTGGGGGAGTTTTATAAGTTAATTTTTTTATGCATGTTTTACCCCCGATCCTGAGAGTTTTTTAGCTCTAACGTAGCTCATTTGAGCTGTTTCTGCTAACTTTTGGTATTTTGAGTGCTTTTTGTGTTCTTTATAAGATTTTGCAGGAATTAATATTTTTTATCGTTATATTTCGAGCCATTTAAAGCACTCGAAGAGTTAGTGGAGAGCTTGAAGTGATTGGGGGAACTTTACTAAGCATTAGGAGTGTTGATGAAGCATTAAAGAAGTAATTAGACGAAAACAAGTGAAGAATCAAAGAACAAAGCTGCCAAGCAGTTCGCCCAGGCCGATCATCGTGCGCCCGCGTGGGTGGCGTTTCGCCCGGTTGACCCGGGCGGGTTGCTCCGAGGCTTTTTCCACGCGTTTTTTCTCTAGTTTTGGGCTTTATGATATAGTTCTTGTTATTCCTAAGCACTTGTACAAATTCATTATCATATTTCCTAGTTGTCTAGCCCTAGTTCTTTCTCTCTAGGTTGTGAACACATTCAATCATTCAATTCAACATAATTCAGGTTTTCTATTCAACTTTTCTTTGTTCTTACTTTAATTCATGTTTTTAGTTTTAGTTTTTGTTTTACTTTATGTTTTTAATGTTTAGTTTAGTTTTAGTTTTTATTAATGGTTTATGCCCAAGTTTTATGTTCTTGATTAATTTAGTTGTTCTTGATTAATTTGTTGTTTCATTTAATTATGTTTCTAGTTTTGTTTTCTTTTGTTGATTTAATTTCTATGTTTTTAGTTATGTGTGAGTAGTTCCTTTTCCTAGGGCTAGGGGATCCTTGGATCGTTTCCATTGCTTTGTTTCATGATTAATTAACATGATTCTTGATGTTTCTGAATTCCTATTGTCTGTTTTTGTTGCTTTCAATTAAATTCTAGCCAGGTTTGATTGTTAGTTTGATATTGTCAAAATCGATTCCGAGAGGTAAGATTACAACAATTAAATCACATAGATAATAGGCAAAACGAGTCTCAGTGAGCGAGAGGCATTAGAGGAGTTTGAAGGAGACTAGATTCGAGAGAATTAGTGAGCCTTAGTGCAGGAAGTTAATAATTTGTCAATTTATTGTTATTCAAATCATTGGTTGGTCTATGGTGAACCGTTGTCCTAGGCTTAATTAGTGTTATATTTTCGTGTTTAATTTCTTCCTTAGTAGTAATTAGTCTATTATTTGGAAGCCAAAATTCAAAGGCCCCTTAAGCAGAATTACTTTATAGAATTAGTAGAATTTCGTTGCTTCCCTGTGGATTCGATCCCTACTTCCCTTTCTACATTTGTTGGAGTTGGAGGCTATTTTTAATAGGTATAAGACTGTCCCTACCAGTATGCTTGGCTTTGAGAGTGAGTCTAGAAGTTCAAAACAAAATTAGAGAAGTCGCCACCATGCTCTTTTCAGGAGCTCACGGAGCCCCATTAGGTCTAGCCCAAAGGCATATTTGGGAACAAGGGTAAGAAAACGTAGGTCACAATGTCTTCCCGCGTATGGCGGCCTCTACTAGGTCTCATATGTAATTTCACAATTATAACATTGAATTATAGCATTGATATTTCTTATTTAATTCTAAAACACATGAAATATTACTAGGCGGGTTTTGATTAATGCACACATACCTTTCTAAGTAACATTTAACGATTACCACTTTAGAATTAATTAAGATTTAAGGTACCTAAGCCAACTTGCAATGATTTATCTTTACTTTATGTGAGATGTTTCTTTTACGTCTTGTAATCAACCATGAATTCTATGTAATTAGAAGCAATAAACAATTAGCATTCAAATTCACATAAAACACCAAAAATAAAGTTTATACTTAAGGTTTATTTTAATATAAGACAAGCCATTAAGTAACTTAACATTTCATGAAAATAATTTTAACATGTCCAACAAAGCAATAAAGAAACACCAACTAAAACTTTTTTTTGAAGAACTCAAGATGATGTTGTTGATGATGTCGGCCTCATTTGAGGTGCCTTTCGTGCGGTAGTCAAAACAACTTCTTGATTTAAATTTTTGAAGAAGAACATAAATTATATTAACAATGATAATAATAAAAATTATAATTATAACAAATTATGTTTAAGATTTAAGATGATGCTTAAAAGTGTCTTAGGGTTAGCTAGAAAGATTCTTTTTGGGAGAAAGGAGAATAGAGGGCATGCACTTCGAGAGAGAGTTCACGAAGTACGAGAAAGTTTGAATGTTAAGATGTTGAATGATATTCGGACGAGGTCACATATATATAATGCCATGGAGAAAGTGAAGAGCGCAAGAGAGCTGAAAGAGTGCCGGAGTGGTCAGCAACGAGCATAGGAGTGCCCAGCAAGTGCTCGACCTGAGCAAATGAGCGCTCGTGCTGAGAGCTGGAGGGCTCGTTTGGCGCCTGGGCACTCATCTTGAGCGCCCTAGCGCTCCTCAACTGCTCAAGCGCTCGCTACTCGGGTTTTTGAAGTTTTATGTTTTTTACCCAATTCCGATATTTGTCCTTCTCGAGCGTTCAATGAGCGCCTATCCACTAACGAGATTGAATTTCTGAACATTCAAATTTCTGATATTTACTTCCATATTCCAAAATTCACTTCCCTGTTTCACTTTATACGCTTCCATAAACCTTAAAGTTATCTTATACTGTACAAATCCTCCTAGAATATTCTAAAAGGTTCGTCATACTTTGCCATGTTTATGCGCTTAATTTATTTTCTAAGTTTTTGAAGTAAAATAAAATAAAAATAAGTAAGTTTAAAATCGAAGAAAGTTATTTAAGTCCTTGACCCTTACTAACCAGACAACGAGGCCCCCGCCCACTGACCGCGCTGCGGGACCCCCACATAGATTGTGGGGTGAGGTCCGAAAAGGTGAACGACTAAATTTAGAAAAAATTGGGCTTTATTTCAAGCAATAAATATCAGACATTAGAGTATATGCGACGTGGTACACTTTAATCATCGGCCTTTTAGATGGGACCAAGTGTAGGTATCTACATCACTAGACTATGTAAAGTTCGAAAAGAATATTGCGGATCCATTAACGAAAGGCCTATGTAGAAACCTAGTTTTGGAGACATCGGAAAGGATGGGGCTTAAGCCTATTGTATAAATTGTAAGTAATGGATTCCTACTCATCATGAAAACAAATGATACTTTATGTAACAATATGGAAGCACAAGCTTTTATTGTGCCTATGTTAAGATGTTTATTGTGTGGTTGCTACAAATGTGAATGATATTGAGCGTATGGCTCTTAAATAAACCCATAGTCATATTTCTGGTAGTGTGATGCAGAATTCACCTACTTAGAGGTGTCAATTTTAATGGTGAACCTTAGATTATAATACATGGTCAATTGTGCTACTCAAGTAAAGGGTGTTACTAACTCCCTAATAAGTACAAGATGAGAGTCACATTGTAGGAAAGATATCATAGCTTGTTATTCACTATGTGTTAATTTAAGTAGAAAGACATTGGCATTTATGCAATTGTTTGTTCAACAACATCGTTTAAATTTCATTCTTTCTTTTCAAGTGTTCGAACCTGTAGGGGAATGTTGGATATTCTAGGTGTGAATAATAAATGAGAGCATATGAAGAGTTTTATTAAAAACCGTGCTATCCCAAATTGGAGAAGAAATGAGAAGTCTCATGGTGTGGACTTGGGGCTTTCGTGACCATGCTCGCGTCCCATTTTTTTTACAGACAACGAATATCTTTTGTAATACCCCATATTTTCACATATTTAAAGAAGTTAATTTCTTATTTTATATGTATGCTTCTAGTATTTTTGCTGAGAAGTTAAGTTAAATAAAAATATTAAAGAAAGAAATTTAAATTAATTGTTAGTCGAAATAGTTGTTTTATGTTTATATATAGTGTTTCATGTAACTTTAAGTTTTAGTAAATATTTTGAAAAGTTTCAAAAAACATATATTTTAGATTTTTCAAAATTGTTTTAAAACAAGGGCACAAATGTAATTTCAAACATTAAGAGGATTTATGTAATTGCACCAAAACCTACTTTGGGGCCTATAAATACCGTTTAAAATAAAAAATTTCAGATTTATTTTGCAATCTAGAGAATTAGGATTTAAAAAAAATGCCTGGAAAACAACTTTCGCAACCTCTCTTCTTCTTCGTCGCCCTTCTTCATCTCTCCTCCCGTTCGTGCACCCTCGTTGCTGGCGTCTTCCACTTTCGCTCGCCGGACCACCCCGCACACCACCACCACTCGTTGGTTCCTACCGATGGCCACCTCTTCCCCTATTTTGGTTATGGAGTTATCTAACTATTATTCGGATGCTGTTTTATTTTCAAAGTTTGAGTTTTGGTTATTAAGGGCCATTAAGATGGTTCTAAAGTGTAATAAAGTTTTTAGCTGATTTTTCTTTTGGATGTCGATTTGATTTTAGTTTGAGATTATTTTTGAAGTTTAAGTTTTAATTTGGTTTTGGTTTTAAGACTTCCGCTGTAGTACTTTGATAAACGCCTTAGCCGTTTTCACGGTAGCGGTAATGCTTTGGTTTTTCCTCGTTTTTTAGGAGTTTTAATACTTATATTTCATAAATAATTATATTATGTTTTCTAGAAATTCCAGCGTGTTACAGATGTAGATGATGCTGAGTCTTCTAAGCCCGAGGATATTGAGGTAGTGAGAGATTTTCTAAATGTTTTTCCAAAAGAGATTCCGAGAATGGCTCTGAAGCCAAAAATCGACTTCACCATAGACTTAGTTCCAAGGACAACACCTATTTCCAAAGCAACATGTAGGATGGCACCTGCGGAAATTAGTGAGTTTAAAGAGCAGTTACAGGAGTTGTTGGAGAAAGTTTACATTAGGCCAGTTCTTCACCTTAGGGAGCACCAGAGCTGTTTGTGAAGAAGAAAGACAGAAGTTTGAGGTTGTGTATTGACTATAGGGAGTCCAATAAGGCGACGATCAAGAACAAGTATCCTTTACTGAGGATTGATGATTCTTTTGATTAGTTGAAAGGAGCTATTGTATTTTCAAAGAGTGATTTAAGGTCAGGATACTACCAATTGAGAATTGCTAATGAGGACGTACCTAAAATGGCTTTTTGTACGAGGTATGGGCTTTATGAGTTCACTGTTATGCCTTTTGGGTTAACGAATGCGCCAGCAATTTTCATGGACTTAATGAGTAGGATCTTTCAACGGTTCTTAGATAAGTTTGATGTAGTGTTTATTGATGATATTTTGGTGTACTCCAAGAGTAAAGGAGCGCATGTGGAGCATTTTAGGACAATTTTGATGACACTAAGGGAGAATAAGTTGTATGCTAAGTTCTCGAAATGTGAATTTTTGTTGGAGAACGTTGCATTTTTGGGACATTTTGTGTCAAAAGAGGGAGTTGAAGTAGATCCAGCCAAGATCGAAGCAATAAAAGAGTGGCCTACACCTAAGAATGTGATGGATGTATGGAGCTTTAAGGGTTTAGCAGGGTATTATAGGAGGTTTGTAAAGGACTTTTCAAGGATCGCTAAGCCGATGACGTCGTTAGCGAAGTAGGACTGTAAGTTTGTTTGGAATGATAAGAGTGAGGAGGCATTTCAGAACTTAAAGAAGCAATTGACTTAGACTCGAGTCTTGACTTTGCCGAGTGGTTCTTATGATGTGTATAGCGATGCTTCCAAATATGGTTTTGGATGTGCTTTGGACAAGTTTCCAACATAAAAAATTAGTTTAAGGTTGTTGTACAAGTTAGTCAACAAGGTTTTAATTTAATTTCGATTTCCTCTATGTTAGAGAATTCGAGCTAGTTAAACTTTAGGAGTTGTGGCGGATCACTACTACATTACAAGGTACGTAAGTAGTAATGGCGTAGTAAAAGTAGATTTCATGCTTGGTTGATGACTTTACATGTTATGAATGCGTATATGAATTATGGTTTAGTTGACTTTTATAGCATTATTAATTTTATCATGAGTAATTGGAATGTTTAATTATTTCTAATGTTGGTCAATAGTTAATAAAGAGGGAAAGATGTTAGTTAAGTTGATTAGTAACTTAATCAACAAGAAAGGTAGTTTGTGAATTTTTATTCACATGATTATTATAAGTTAATGACCAAATATTTATATACATGTAACCACTCACTGTTTAATGTGTGGTCAAGGAAGATAAATAGTTTGCCACTCACAGTAAATGCGTGGTAAAGGAAGTTTAGTTTAATTAAAGGAGACACAAGATAATTAATATGGTTGTGTTTGATGTCATATATGCTATTATCTGTTGTTGTGTGTGAGTTATAACATTGTTAAACTAGTTAATCACGTAAACTGAAAGAGGATTCAAACTAAGACTCTTGGAACATATATAACTTGTGTATGAACAATTGGGGGGGGGGGAGTTGTATGGAAAAGTGATATATGACTTCTAATTGGGGTACAATATGTTGTACTCTTTTATATTTTAATGCACTGGAATTCCGTCACTTCATGTGACATAGGTAATACGTGATTGGAGTTGCTCCCAAGTTGGTGTCCAGTAGGACAATTCTAAAGGAAAGGAAACCCGATACGAAATACAATGTTTAAACATAATAAATAATTTTACTTGAGTTGAGTCTATGTACAAGTGAACAGTTGTCAATGGTAAGCAGTATATATGTTATACTTTTATTTTATTTTTAATATTAATCATGATCTGCAAAGTCTTTGGTATTTATGTACCCAATTTTGCTGACTTTGTGTTTTGCGTGCATTGATTTGTCTCTGACTTGGCCCTACGATAACCCATTTCGATGGCGAGTAGTTGTCTAGAATAAGAGAAAGCTACAGGTACAAGTGGGCATAAGTCAATCATGTTGGGCTTGAGTGAGAGTGCTTACATTGTAGTTTTCTTAGTTTAATGCTTTATGTACTTGTTAATTATTTATTATTTGGTTTTGACTTTTGTTTTGAAGTTTAAAGTTTATTTGGTTTGAAGGGCCATTATGATGGTTTTGAAGTGTAATAAAGTTTTAAAGTGGCTTTATTTTGGATTGACTTTGATTTGTTTTAAGTTTATTTTAAGTTTTATTTTGGAGTTTTAATTGGTTTTTGGTTTTTAAAGACTTCTGTTGAAGTACTTTGATAAAAGCCTTAGCTGTTATCACGGTGGTTGTAATACTTCGGTTTTTCCTATTAGATTAGTATTTTTAATAATTATTAACCTTTATTTATATTATAATATTTCCGGAAAATCCAGAGAAGGAAGTTAGGAAATTCCAGGGTGTTACCTCTTTAGTTTATTTGCATAGTGTGAGTATGCTTGGTGTGGATGACCCGGGGCTTTAGGGGCTCACGCGCCCTTTTTATGGACATCAAATTTCGTTTAGTTTAATTCCATAGTGTGAGCATGCTTTTCTTAGGGAGTAAGTCTGAAATCTCAAAACCCAAGTAGAGAAGTCACCACCGTCCTCCTTTCTAGAGCTAACAGAACCCCATTAGGTCATAGCCCAACTGCAAACTGACAGCAAGGATAAGAAATTCTCATGTCTCTGGATTCGGGGACGAGGGTAAGGACAGCAGTAGGGCATAGTGTCCCCCCTCGTATAGCGGCTTCTACTTGTTCTCATGTGTAATTTCACAATCGTAATATCGAATTATAGCATTCATATTTCCGATTTATACCTACAAAGGCATATGGATATAAAGCTAGGAAAATGTACACATAATTTCCGGTTTATCATGCATGGGTGATCGCTTTAGGATTAAGTTGATTTTAATCTTGGTTTAGTTGAAACATGCTTATAGGTCTTTTAAGATAAACATAAATTCTACGTAATTTAAAGGCATTAAACACTTAGCATGAATCACATAAAACCTAAAGCAAGCTTTCTACTTAAGATTGATTTTATGTAAGAGTCGAATAATTAATTCATCAAGATTACATAAATTTAATTATGAACATGTCGATTATCTAATAAAGCATTAAAAACACGCATTCATGCAAACTAACTCCTACAAAGAACTTAATATGATGAACCCTTTTATGCAATTCATTACAACCCTTTAGAACCGTGAGCTTAAAGAAACTTAATTAAGTAGTAATAATAATATTATTAATAAGTGTTTTGTGGAATGCACGGTTTCTGAAGTAGGGCTCGAAAACCAAGAGTAGTTAAGAGAGAGAAAGAGACGAAGTAGAGAGAGAGTGTGAGTTGGAAAGTTGTGAATGAGAAGATGTGAAGATGATGAATGAAGGCCGAAGGAGGGGGGTATATATAGTGTTGGAAGTGGCGTAAGTGAGCGCCACGGCGCAAGAGGAGCATCAGAACGCACAACAGCGAGCGTCAGGACTCTCGAAGTGAGCGCTGTGGCGCAGGTCATTTGGGCGCATGGGCGATGGCTAGGCTTCTAGGCGCTTCCCCTGTGTTATGGCCCTCAACTCCCTAATCTCAAATTTTCACACGAAGGGTCTCCGATGCTTTCTTTTTCGTATATTTACTTCCATAAACCGAAATATTTCGATATATTATGAAATTATATAAAATTCACTTCCATAAAACTATTTATGCACTTCCATAACCTAGAGTTTCCATAAACCGAACAAACCTTTGTAGAAGGTTCGTTTAATGTGGTCACATCCATACGCCTAAATTAATTTCTTTTATTTTCGAAAATGAAATTAAAAAATTATAATATGTGAACGAAATGAAAATGATAAAATTTAGAAATGAAATATGAAAATATAAAATAAGAAAATGAAAATAAGAAAATCATTTTAAGCGTATTTCGACCATCGTAACTCATCATCGGTTAACCCCTTTCCAACAATGGTTTAATTTATTTATTTATTTATTTTCAAACAATCGACTTTCAGAAATCGGAGATGTTTGCGACGTGGTACACGATAATCATTAGCCGTTAGGTGGGACATAAAATAGGTGTCTACACTTGGCTTAGAGAGTGAGTCTAGAAACTCAAAACCCAAGTAGAAAAGTCACCATCAAGCTATTTTAAGGAGCTCACAGAACCCTATTAGGTCTAGACCGACGGCTAACCGACAGCTAAGGATAAGAAGGTCTCATATCTTTGAATTCGGGGACGAGGGTAAGGACAAGAGTAGTTCAAACTATCCCCCCATGTATAGCGGCCTCTACTTGGTCTCATATGTAATTCATAATCATAATATTGAATTATAGCATAGATATTTCCTGTTTAATGCTAAAACAAATAGAAACATTACTAGGCGGGTTTTGATTAATGCACACATAACTTCTAACTGACATGTGAAGGTGATTGCTTTCAATTAATCAAGATTTAAGAGCCTTAAGTCGATTTCAAAGATTTATCTTTACTTTATGTGATAGCATGTTTTCAACTCTTATAGTAAAACATGGAATCTAGGGGACTTAAAGCAATAATTATGTAGCATTTATAAATCACGTAAACAACCTAATTCAGGTTTCTACTTAAGACTAATTATAATTGAAAGCCAAGCCATATTTAAGTCCATATTTCATGAATTAATTAACACGTGTCGATTTTTCTAAGAAAAGCAATAAATCACGTAAACTAACGCATATCTAATGTTGATGCTTTTGGCCTCATTTTAAATACCTTCCCTGCGGTAGTTGAAACAACTTCTTAACTTGAATAAGAACTTAAATAATAATAATAATTATTATTATAATAACTTATTTTTTAGGATTTATGAGAATGCTTAAGGAGGTTTTTAGGGTTTAAGAAGACTTTTTGTATAGATAGAAAATAGCGAGAGAAAGTGGCAAGCACTTCGAGAGACAATGAGAAGATGTGCAGTTCGAAGTTCGAAGGTGTTCAAAGAATGCCGGACGGAGTACATATATAGGGGTCAATAAGTCGTCGTCGAGCGTATAGACGCATCAAGGGCGCTGGGGCGCTTAGTGACAAGGGCATAGGCGGCTAGCGAGCGCTCGATCAGAGCGCATATGGAGCTACTGGGTAGGGTACTAGTAGGAAGGGTGGTGCTGCTGCTGCTGATGATGATGATGATAAGGAGGAGGAAGGTGACACTAATGAGTTCCTAGAGGACTCAAATTGAGGAGATGGTTCTTTGCTCCTTTCTAGCAATGAGGACATTTCTGAGTCTTGCTTGGGGGAGGTAAGATTTATTGCTTTCTTAGTATAGATTTTTATTGCTTTCTAGAGTAGTTTTTATTGCTTTCTTAGGATAGTCATATGGTTTGTACTACTTGTTAGAAGTAGGAGTTTAGATATAACAAAAAAAAGTACTGCTTTCATAGTTTAGTTTTTATTGCTTTTTAGTTAGTTGATTGAATTAATTAAATGGTTGAGCTTTATTTTATTTGATTTTTGCTGAATGATTGAATGATGACTTCCGTATGCCCCGCATTTTCTCAAAAAATGTTTTTGATTGATTTGGGCATTTGATGAGCTACGTTTAGGGAATTGCCAACTTGGACTTGAACTTGATTTAGCCTGAAACAGTTTCATATCTTGCAATATGGCCATGTGTAGAGTGGAGGCCTTAAGTAGATAACAGGAGGATTTGAGCCGCATATATTATTAAATTCTTATTTTCTTTTCTTGTGTGCTTAGTTCCTGGTGCTTGTATGATCCATGTTTTGGCTTTTAACTTTAATAGCTTGGCTTTGGTGTGTTACATGTTGCGAATGATAAAAGGCATTTATTTCTTGTAGGAGCTTTTAGATTTTAGGCTTTCCATCATAAATTTTCCAATGATCCTTGTTTTGAGCTTTTAACCTTCCAATTGCATTTAAGCCACATTACAACCCTTTTTGGCCTTGTTTCATTGATTGATATATGCCCAAGCTTGGCTTGGGAGAGATTTTGGAGTTGTTTTGTTGCTGTGCATTTTATTGAGGTTTTTGGAGGATGTTGGAAAAGAAACTGTTGGAATGAGTGTTTAATGTTCAATAGTAGGTTTCACAATAAGGCTCTGCATATCAATGTCTGGGTTAGTTTATGCAATGAAAGAACTGAAAAGTTTATATGGTATATTTAGCTCAGTTATGTATGTGTGCTGATTTTGACTATGTTATGTTATTTTAGCAAAGAACTGTCAATAAGATTCGTGAGCCTAGGTTTTAAAATTTTGAAAGTTGTAAAGAAAAGAAAAGAAAAAGATTGAAAAATGTTGAAATCAAAAGAAAAAAAAGAAAGTAAGCTTGTGAATATTGGAGTTGTTGACTTGTAGGTTTTATGGTGTGATGCGGATTTCAAAAAAAATTGGTTTGGTGTTGGAGTTGTTGTTGATATTCTTCAATTTCATATGCGTATAGCCCGCATTTTCCACCACATTATCCCAACTTTATCCTACCCATCATCCTAGCCACGTTACAAGCTTAATAAAGACCTTTTTGATCGGCAGGTAAATATTTCTAGTTCTTGTGAAGTGATTCAATTACCAATGCTAGAGAGTATTACTTGCAATTCGTGTCAAATATTGCACTAGGTTAAGTGAATACCCTTTATACACATGCATGAGGTTTGAGATGTAGGGTTGGGTTTCTCAAAATTGCATTTAAACACTTTTTGCATTGCATAATATATTGATTTTTGTTAGGAGGTGAGGGTGAGATACATTGTTTTCATGCACAACATAAATGTGCAGAGTGACATCTTGTGAGACTCTAGCCATAGATCTTTATTTCTTCCATGGTTGGTGTAGATACCTAAATATGGTCCCCCCAAACGGCTGATGATTATTGTGTACCTCGTACGTCGCTAAAAGTCCAAATTCTAAAAATGGATTGCTTGAAGAATGCCTAGTTTTGTGTCGGAAGTCAGTCTTTCACCAATTTGCTCCCCACTCCAAAATCTATACGGGAGTAACGCTCCTCGGTCAGCGGGCAGGGGTCTTGCTGGTCAGTCAGCGAGTCGGGGTCCAATAGTGAAACGCCCTGGTTAGGGGGTTAGGGGAGTAACACACCCCGAACATTTTGAAAACTAGAAAACCATTGCCAGCGTGACCAATGATGAGTTATGACGGTTAAAATATGTTGAAATTAATTTTATTATATTTCATATTTATTTTTATAATTCAATTTTATTTTATTTTATAAATTCACATTTTAATTTCATTTTACAAAATAAAAGAAATTAATTTAAGCGCACGAATGTGACCAGATATGACGAACCTTCTGGAAAGGTTTGTTTGATTTATGGCAACTCTAGGTTATGGAAGTGAATAAATCAGTTTATGGATGTGAATTTTGTATTATTTCATAATATTGCGTAACATTTCAATTTATGGAAATGAATATATGAGATAAGGAAGCTTCGAAGATTCACCGCGTGAATATCATGAAAACCGGAGCTCGAGCGCCACGGCGCAGGACGTGCGCCTAGGCGCCCAGTCAACGTCCTAGCGCTCACTCCTGAGCGCTACGGCGCTCTGGCGCTCACTTACGTCACTTCCAACCCTATAAATACCCCCTCCTCCGATCTTCATTGAACAGTTCAACTTCTTCTCAATCACTTCTCTCACACACACACTCTCTCTACTTCGTCTGTCTCTCTCTAAACTCTCTCTCTCGATTTTCGTGCCCTACCACGAAAACCATGCCTTCCTATTTTTTCCACTCACAAAACATCATATTTAATATTGTTATTATTATTATTATTATTATTATTATTATTATTATTATTATTATTATTATTATTATTATTATTATTATTATTATTATTATTATTATTCAAAGTTCTTCAAGCATTCAATCTAAAGAAGTTGTTTCGACAATTACACGAAAGTTATTTCCAATGCAGCCAACAACATATAGAAATCATCATCTTAAGTTCCTCAAATGAGTTAGTTATATGATTATGTGACTTTAATGCTTTATTAGATAATTGAGATGCTTAAATTAATTTCATGTAATCTTGACTAATTAATGATTTCGACTCTTAATTAAAATCAACCACAAGTAGAAATATTGTTTTTGGCTTTATGTGAATCTGTGCTAAATGTTTGATGCTTTCAACCACATAGAATTCATGTTTAGCTCAAAAGACCTAAAATCATGCTTTGACCAATTCTAGACTAAAATCAACTTAATCCTAAAGCGATCACCCATGCATGATAAATCGGAAATTATGTGTGCATTAACTAAAACCCGACTAGCCTTATTTCCATACGTGTTTGTAGGTCTAAACCGGAAATATGAATGTTATAATTCGGGATTATGATTGTGAAATTACACATGAGAACAAGTAGAGGTCGCTATACGCGAGGGGACATTGTGACCTAATGTTGTCCTTACCCTTTTCCCCGAATCCAGAGATATGACACGTTCTTATACTTGGTTGTCATTTTGCCATTGGGCTATGACCTAATGGGGTTATGTTTGCTCCTGAAAGGAGGACGGTTGCGACTTCTCTACTTGGGTTTCGGGATTCTACACTCACTCCCCAAGCCAAGCATACTCACACTATGCAAACTAACTAACATGACATTCAATGTCCTGTAAGAAAGGGCACGTAGGCCCGCTAAGCCCCGGGGCCACAGTTGGCTCTATGATTTTGATTTAAGTGGATGGCGATCACGGGATTTTGATATATTGGTATAGGAATTTACATGCTCGGAATTTCTTGAGTTTATTGTGTTTTATAAAGTTGTAGGGGTGAAGTCATTGTTCGGTTTCGTTTGTTGCTTGAGGACAAGCAAAAGTTTGGCATGGGGGAGCTTGATAAGTGTATTTTGTTCATGTATTTTACCCCCTTTCCTGGTTTATTTTGACTCTAGCCTTGTCCCTTTCGAGCTATTTTGGCTAACATTTTGTTTTATGGAGTTGTTTGTGTTTTTAGTCACGTTATGCAGGATTTCGATGTTTTTGCACTGATTTCGAGGCAGTTTTATGAGCTACAACTAGATATGAGGAGCCATGGGTTAGTAATGAAGTATTCATGGGAGCTATGATATAGCCTGGATGTGTTAGAAGTCAAGTTATTCTGATCAGGATGAAAGAGAGCATTCACCCGGGCACTCGGGCAGAATCCGCACAGTCAGTCAAGCGGAATTTACTTAGCATTTTCAGAAGATTTGGGACGAAAACATCGATCGCGCCCGATCGGGCGGATTTCGCCCAGGCGCTCGGGCGGATTGCTTCCAAGGGTCAAAACTACTTGCTCTATCTGCCTGATCGGGCGGCTTTCGCCCGGTTGGTCGGGCGGTTCATCCGGATGGGCCTTTTCTCCTTTTTAGCTCGGGATTTGTCGTTTTTGTATAATTAGCTAATGATTTAGGCCTTCAACACACTACATTACTTTACACTTTTATTAGAACTTAGGTTTTCATTTAGTTCTCTCTCTAGGGTTTACTTTGTGAACTCAGTTATTGAATCATTAAATACAATCATTATTCTAGGTTTTATTCAATTTCATCTTTTGTTTTTATTTGTTTAATGTTCTTAGTTTATAATTATTAGTAGTAGATTAGTTTTAGTTAATTATTCTTAGATCTTGTTTATGCCCTAGTTTTTGTTTTTGGCTGATTTAGTTAATATTAGTTAGTTTATTTAATTAATTATTCTAATTTAATCATGTTTCTAGTTCTACTTTTTAATATTAATTTGTTTTCTTTAGTTTTAATTATGTGTGATTAGTTCAGTTTCTAAGACTAGGGTATCCATGAATTAGTTCCCTTGTTTTGTTTTATGATTAATTAGGGTGATTTATGTTATTCGTGAATTCATGTTATCAGTTTATGTTTATTCCAATTAAATTCTGGCCAGGTTTGATTGTTAGTTTGATATTGTCGAAAACGATGTCGAGAGGTAAGATTACCCACTAGTACAAAAATCCACTTTTGCTGCGGTTTTTTTAGGTGTATTTGCTGTAGTTTTTAACCGCAACAGTTGGAGCAGCAGCAATAAACCAACAAATTATTTGCTGCGGTTGAACCGCATAAACAAAAATGGACTATTTGCTGCGGTTATTCACAAAACCGCAGCAAATAAGCACCCAAAAAAATAATTTTTTTTTTTTTTTTGTATTTTAAAGCAAAATTAGAAGCTGAAATGTTATACACATAGAATCAATTATTTTCAATTGAATAACACTTCTATCACAAAAAAAATACACTTCTATCACAAAAATAATTTGAAATTTAACAAAAACAAGATTGGTGATGGACTTGTTGGTGAGTGATTGGAGAAGTAAAGCATACAGCAGCGCGGTCCGAGAACTAGTAGCAGTAGCATTACAGTAGCAACACAGCGGCAGTGGCGGGTCATCAGATAAAGAGAAGAGCAAAGAGAGCAACAGAAAAAAAATGTATAAATCATACCCTAATTCATTCATTTAACCATATCTATACATTCATTCAACCATTCCTATTGTTATTCATTCGTTCAAGCATTACCATTCATGAATAAACCCATTCATTCATTCATAAAATCAATCATAAGCTCAATCTCAACTAAATATCTCATTCAAGCATCCATTAATATACTCATTCAACCATTCTTTTGTTCAATCATTTATTTATATAGTAGTCTCATTAAATCATTTATTTTATATAGTGTTCTCATTCATAACTCATACATAAACAAGCAAAATTAAATCACAAGCATTCATATATTCATCATTAAACCAACATCACGGCAAGATTATTTATGTTTATATACAAATCTCCATCAGAAAAGTGGTTACGATCACCCACCATTCGAGTTAGGCTACTTCAACAGGTTTTTATGCCTGGAGCAACTCAAACCTCAATGATGTTGACCATGGTCATCACTTGAGTCCCTTCATCATTTGGAAATAATTAGTGTCTTATGAAAAAGGACTCATTTTTTATCAAGCAATTGTCGGACTATAAGGGACTCGATCATCATTCAACAATTGCATCACCATAAGAGATGCAATTGTCTGACCATAAGGGAATCAAGTAAGAAGGAACACATCAATCATAAGCTCAATCTCATCTAAATCAATAAACATCGATCATAAGCTCAATCTCATCGAAATATTTCATTCAAGCATCCATTAACATAATCATTAAACCATTCTTTCATAGATTCAAAATCTAATTCATTCATTCAAGCATTACATCCAAACATTACAAGATCATAACAATAACAACCACACTGAGACACTCACCCACTCTCTCACTCACACAGTCATTCACACAACCACACTTTCGCTGACACTCACTCACCCACCCTCTCATCCACAAAGTCACTCGCACAACCACTCACTCATACTCTCACTCACTCTCTCTGTCACAGTCACTCTCTGTCTGTCTCATTCTCACTCAATCACTCACTTATTCTCTCTCTGTCTCTCTCACATAGACTATTATTCTCTGTCACTCACTCTCTAACGCTTACTCAACTCACTCAGTCACTCTCACTCTCTCACTAACACTCTTTTACTCATAGTCACTCATTGTTTCACACTCACTCAGTCACTCACACTCTCCCATTCACATTCCCTCACACACACAGTCATTCACTGACACACAAAGTCACTCACTCACTCACACATTCATAAAACATACACTCAGTCACTCACAAACCAATAAGACCAGACTTCAACCACAACAACAATAAACCACAACCAAACAAAACCCTAGATCAAAACAACAATAATCAGAAGAACAAAAATCTAAACAACAACAATTAGAACAACAATAATAAGAACAACAACAATTAGAATAAAAAGGAACAACAACAATAGAGCATCAGCAGTCCAAACAACAACCTAACCCACTCAGTCAACAAATCAACAAATATCCTTTTCTTCAACAACAAATCAGTCCTGACACACACACTCAGTCACAGTCTCACGCTCACAATGAGTCCCTCACTCACTAACCCACTCACTGACACTCACACTAACACTCACACTCATTTAGTCACAACCACACACAAACAACCAACACATACCCACAACAAAAGCCAGAAAATCAAAACCACAACATAAAACAAACCACCAAACCCAAAACCACCACAACCACAACCAAAAACAAACAACCAGCCAAACACAAAACCACCACCTTAAACTAAATTAAATAAAAATCGAAACAAAAAACAACAACAAAATCAAAATAAAAAAACAACAAAATCAACACCAAAATTTATGATAAAAATAGAAACCAAAAGACAAAAAAAGGACTACCATAACAAAAGGAAAATTGAAACAATAAACAACAACAACAAAATCAACGCCAAAAACAACAAAAAAAACTACCAAAATAAAAGCAAAAATAACAACCAAATCGAAACTTAACTCAAAAGTGAAGCGACCAAAAATCGCCTCCAAAAACCACCAGAAATCACCACCAAAATCCACGAAAAATCACCTCCAAATTAAAACGCCTCCAAAACGAATTCAGAACTCAAAATTTAAAACAAAAATAAAAATTGAAACAAGAAGAAGGAGAGAAAAGACATCAATTTTACCTTAGTAGATGGAGATCTAGAGGAAATAATGAAAATGGAGATGAGATTTTTTTGGGATTAGAGAAGAGGGAGATTAGAGAGAAGAGGGAGACGTGTTAGGGTTATGAGGGAGGAAATGAGAGAGTGAAATGAGTAGACGTGTTAGGGTTATGAGCGAGGAAAGATTAAAAAATTTTGGTGGGTTTTTGGTATTTATACCCACTCCGTTTGGGCTGGGCTTTTAACTATTTGTTTTGAGTTTGTTAACCGCAGCAAATAAAAAAAAAAAACCGCAGCAAATAATTTTACATGTGTATCGTCAACAACTATTTGCTGCGGTTCTTTAAAAATCACAAAGAATCGTAGAAAATGTGGCACAGCAAAATTCAATTTTTCTACTAGTGACCACAATTAGATCACAGGGATAATAGGCAAAACGAGTCAGCGAGAGCCATTAGAGTTTTGAAGGTGTCTAGATTCGAGAGAATTAGTGAGCCTTGATTCAAAAATTCATAATCTATTAGCTAATTGTTAGTCAGTTCATTGTTCAATTAATTCATGGTGAACCGATGTCCTAGGCTTAGTTTATTGACATTCTCATATTTGATTTCTTTCGTAGTACTAATTAGTTCATTAGTTGGAAACCAATTCAAAGGCCCCTTACGGCAGAATAGCTTTTTAGATTTAGTAGAGATTTCGTTGCTTCATTGTGGATTCAATCTTTACATCCCTATCTGCATTAGTTGGAGTTGTAGGTTATTTTTGATAGGTATACGACTGTGCCTACCAATATTCATGTCCATTCTTTGATATTTACTTCCATATTTCGAAATTTACTCCCCGATTTCACTTTATACACTCCCACAAACATAAATTTGCCTTATACCGTACATATCCTCCCAGAATATTCTAGGAGGTTCAACGTACGTGGCCGTGTTTGCGCGTTTGATTAATTTTTTTAATTTTCGATGAACTAAAATCATACAATAATGTAATAAAATAAAATAAAATAAAATAATAAATGATAATAAAATGAAATAAAATATGAAATTAAAGAAAATAATTTTAAGCGCATCTCAACCCTCGAAACTTATCATCGGTTATGCCCGACGACCAATTTACTTATTTTTTTCGTCACTTAAAGCATTCAATTTCCAGAAGTTGGACTAATTATGACGTGGTACACATTAATCATTAGCCTTTTAGGTGGGACCAAATGTAGGTATCTACAGTAAGACCCCACTATGACTTAGTATATAAGGACGACTAGTCTTGTAAGATGAAAGTCAAAATATTCGGTACCAGCAAAAACAAGGTTAGTTCCACCTGTACCAAAATGATGTGATGTCAGAAAGTGCTACATTTAATGAGAATGATGATTTGCTTCAGATGTTATGCGATCGTATCAGAGATTCTGGAAATTCAAAGAAAACAATTTTTATTCACCAACTCAAATGACTAAAACAAAATAAACTAAAGGTATTTATAGCATTAAATTGGAACAAATCCTCCAACTCATAGTCACATAAAATCCCACAAGATCCAAATAAAACTAACAAGATGAACATTACCTAGGAAAACAACTCGCAAAATTCGGTCACCCACTTGTGCGTCACCTCCTCTAGTATATCCTTATCCTAATAATCTAACAACCTAGTTTAGGAAAATATCCTAACCACCTAATGATATGGATAATTATCCTAACAAACACAAGAATTTGGATAAGCATTGAAAAAAACACTCACAACCAAAGACCTCCAAGAACACGCATTCCACTCGCTATTATGTGTTTTCCGCATTTCATGATTTTCTTGGAATATCTTCAAGAAACCATCAAGATCTAATCTGTTAATCAAGAAACTTTGAAGAACATGACATTTATTCAGCATTTACCAATTATGACCCACTAAGACTCCTAAGAAATCAATTAAAATGCCGGAAATGAGAAAAACCCTAGCAAGTGCAGTGGTAAAAAAAAACCCCTAGGAAAAACTACCATAAAACCCTGTTGTGAATGGCAGCCCTATATTCACATTATCTAGTACCTCGAAGCTCGGTTTTACTAAGAACCGACTAAAGTCATGAAGGTGGTAAGGGTTTCACACACACCTTAGCTCTAAAACTACTCACTACTCATTCTAATAACCAAATTAATATTTATATTCATTATGTTAAGATTATAACAAAGAAGTTATTGCAATGATTTAGATACTAAATTAAGCAAACAAATAATTATAATCGAAACTTTTTACCACCAAATTATTGCAAATAAATAAGTTATTCAAGTGATTTGCTAGAACTACAACATAAGCATGAAAATATATGAACAACTAATGGAAACTTGGCAATAAAGAAATTAAGCAAGTGTACATGAATTACAGTTATTGCAAGAGTTGTGTAGTATTGCTAGAAGCTTGTATCCAAGAGTAATTCAAAGCATGAAAGAACAACCTTAAGCATCCAAGAACTTGAAGAACTAACTTTGAAGAAGAACTACATGAATTTGATTGAATGGTTGCCAATGTCAAAGAGTTTACTACAAACTTGGTTTATAATATACGAACTAAGCAATAATAATGAACTGAGGAGTAAGAAAATAATCTAAGTATTCTAATATATATATATATAGCTTTTATATAAGCAAAAACTAAAACCTAAGCGAGTGGGAAAAAGAGGAAGCAAAGATCAATTTTGTAAAAACAGTTCACGTTGTCGAGACATGACTAGCGATATCGTGAGGCGAGAAGCATGAGGTCAAATCGACTAGGCTAAGGCTAGAATATTAGCACCAAATAAATGATTCCATCGCTTCATAATCCGTAAGAGTTTGTACAAATGTTGCTTCAATTTCCGAACTTCAAGGAAAATTCCTACAAAGTGGAAACAACATGACAGACAAGATAAATACGAGTATAATATGACAAAATTGTGGGGGAACCAGATTTACTAAAAACTAAGAGACATAAAGGAAAAAAATCCCAAAAAAGGAGAAACGCTAGCTAAACTAACTGAATAAAGCTACGAAAAATATAAACACCACATCAAACTCCCCCATGATAGACCATTGCTTGTCTTCAAGAAATTTTGAACTTTAAAGAACGGGAGAAATAAGATGAATTTTTTAGCGAAGTGATTAGCAAAGACTTACTTCAACTTTTCAAATGAACTAAATCTCACACACTAAAGAAAGTAGGGGAAAGCATAACTCATACGAAAGGAATCAATAGCAACCTAAGTAGATTAGATTGAACTTGTGAGTTTCAACTTATAATAAATCATGCATCCCTGTATAAGCAATGATCATGTGGAATACTCCTTGAAGGAGTTTCACACAAAAAAAAAAAAAAAAAAAGAGAGCATAGATAAGATAAGAAATGGTTAATCGCTTACATCTTGCGTAAAGTACCCTTTCAATATGCTTGCCAAGTGACTTTATCGATTAAGTAGACTTTGAAATTTGCACACTACTACATTTTAAAGCAAAAGCAACATCCAATTACCGTTGTATTAGGGCCAAATAGCCGTTGCATTAGGCCTAATGCAACGGTTTATAGACCGTCACTGATACTGGGTTTGCATTAGGGCTAATGCAACGGTTATAGATACGTAATGCAACGGTCTATAAAATTCTAAACGACCATTGCATTAGGTCTAATGCAACTGTTATAGACACCAAATGAAACAGTTTATGAAATTCTGCACAACCGTTGCATTAAGCCTAATGCAACGCCTAATTTTATGTAATGCAACGCGTACTTAATTTACACCAACCATTACATTAGATCTATTACAACACTATCAAAACTTGATGCAACACCTCTATTGCTTTTGAGGAATGAAACTATTAAAATAAAACTCACACTTTATTTTAGTAGTTTTATATTAAAAAACACATGCTAAAATTGATATTAATATCAACTATAGCGACAATTAAAGTTGAAAAAAAGTCGTATGCATTTATATATATATATATATATATTAATATTTATAAATTGTAATTTATATAAAAAAAATGTATGGCATCATAATCATTTACAAAGGCTTTCTTAGTCATCTAAATATTCACAAGTAATTCTAAATCTCTACAAGTCTATGATTAGCTAATTGATCGGATCTCATGAATCACTATTCTTCTATATAATGTTCTTCAATACATGTCTCTTAGTCAATTGATCCATTTCCCTGATCTTCTTCTACTTACATACAAATTGTAAAATATTACAATCACTAGTATTCATCAATTTTGCATGCATCAAGACTTTGATTTTTATCATGCATGAAACTCACGATGAGCAGTTGATTATCACAAAATACACATGCATAAGGCAACTACTATTAAAGAATTGATCTTGAAAAGATATATGTTACATAACCAAACCAACTATGCAAACCAAACAAGAGTTATTAGTCGGGTTAACAGCAACCAAACTGGTCCAAATAGAAAAATAATTCAAATACAACAACAAGATGCAACACATCAATAACGTTAGTAGCAATAACCTACAGTAAGAAGGGAGCAAGCTAGCAACAACAAAAACAAGCACAACTGTCAATATGGTGGCATGTCCCCTGACCCTTCATGTCCCAGCATATGGCAGCAAGAAGAAAAAAAAGCTAATTACATGAGCTCATAGAAGAATTAGTCAAAACAAAAACAGAGAACGAAACCTAAGAGGTGGTATATAATAAACAAAACAAAGTTCTCGTAGATCTTACTTTGCTCATTTTCAAACAAATCAGAAGTCCTGAACACGAAATTCTGTTCTCAGCTACAAAAATGTACAATGGGAGGGGTAGTATATTAGTGCAACAAAAGCACATAGGACTTTATCATGTTACGACGTTCACATGTTATTGGCCAAATTCAATTGCCTCCTACTGCTCGTTTTTATAGAGAAATTTAAACCAAATTCCACATCAACATGTGTAAAAAGGTACCCATATCCTGTAAAAAAGAAAAACATGTGTCTCATCAAATTGGGCATGGGCAATTTAGAACCGATCTTGTCCAAACTGATTAGAAGTGAGGGAGCACATGTCGTGATCCAGTGATCAAGTAGCTAAAGCATTTCACCTGCTTCTTTCCTCACTCAGTCAAGCTATTTTACTCATGCATAATTTTAATCCTTAAAATCTTAAGGATATACATTCAATTGTACGTGGAAAACATGGGATGATTTACTTTTTTTTTACGAGTTAGTATTATAGCATAATTTTGATCTCGGAAATTTTATGATATCAGCATGCTCTTCCAAATAATAAAACCGGTACCTTACACTTCATTAAATACCGAACTTTCTTACTTTATGTACACTGATGTCAATAGACAATCATGTACTGATGCATGTCAATTTTTTAACTCATTGTCTGAAATCTCTTTGGGTTTATCATAAATAAAGACAATGATCAATTAGGAAATTGGACGTAGGAAATTACCATTATAGCACCCGCATCATCTCAAGCCTTCTGAAATTGACAAGGAAAACATTGGCATTATAAACATTAGAAACCACTTTGGGTTATTGATACTTGAAGATTTAATACAATAAGGCCCGACCATTAGCAAGTAGATGATTAATTACATGACACACAAAACAATTAATATGAGTGAGTGAAAGTAAATTAACAAGTGAGTAACTAAGTGAGGTATGTTCACTAATTGAGATAGTGAGTAAATAAGGAAGTAAATCCACAAAGTTATTTTGCGAAAACATTTCACCAAACATTACAACCACTTGATGCATGTCACACATTGAAATTACAATGCCTTACATCAGAATATTAAAATCAAATAGATTAGAATAGTTTGTTTTTTTATTGCTAGAAGAACAAATGAACAAAAAGTTAAAACAAGAAGATATATAGAGATACACATATCATGTTTTAGCATTGTAGGACCTTACACATTGCGAAATATCAGGAGCATCATCTTGCAGTTTATAATCGTATTCTTTTAATGAAGTGATATTATTAAGTAATTAACTAGAGTAATCTCTATAATTTCAGCTACCAACAACGGTACAACCATAAAGAAAATTTAAGCCAACAATAATACAAACATGAAGAAAATTGGACAACCCATATGTAACACCTTGCAATTTCCTAAGTTTCTCCTTTCAACTTTTGGAAATATAATATAAGTAATGGTAGAAAAAATAATAATAATAATAATAAATATCCTTCCTATTTAACTAGGAAAAACCAAAGTAAAACCATCATCGTGATAACTGCTAAGGTTTTTGTCAAACTACTACACCGAAAGTCTTTTATTTCAAAACCAATTTAAAATAAATCTTTCTTACAATTCGGAACTGTATTAACGGCCAATTAAAACCAAGTAAACTTTAAACTTCAAAAATCTCAAAGTCAATAATAAAATAAATAACTAACAAGTCAACACAAGAGGAGAATACAACATTGCAAGTGCTCATCGCTCAATCCTAGCATGATTGACTATGCCTACCTGTACCTGTAGCTTTCCCTTTATTCTAGACAACTACTCGCTATCAAAATGGGTCGTCGTAGGGCCAAGTCAAAGACAAAGCCATGCACACAAAACGCACACAATCAACAAATCTGAGTACATAAATACTAGAGACTACGCCAAACATGATTGACAATAAAATTAAAAAACACATATTTCTTACCATTGTCATCATTACATACCTATACATAGAGTCATCAACTTAAAAATTATTTATTATCTTAAGATCATTGGATTTCGTATCGAACAAGTTTCCTTTCCTTAACAATCGTCCTCATGGGCATCAATTTGGGAGCAACTCCAAGAAGGTATTACCTATGTCACGTAAAGTGACGGAATTCCAACACATTTAAAAATATAAACGAGTACAACATCTTGTACCCCGATTAGAAGGTGCAGTAACCATACCCATAAATCCCCCTATTGTTCATATGCAAGGTATAAACATTACAAGAGTTTTGGTGCGAATCCTTTTTCACTTTACGTGATTAATAGGTTTAGCAATTGTTATGACTCACACAAAAAAAACACATAAAAGCATACATGGTAACAAGCAACACAATATTAATTATCTTGGTTATAATGTTATTCTAAGACTAATTTTCTGTGTCCTTCATTTAGTAAACTTTCCTTTACCACACATTAACTTTGAGTGGCTAACTATTTTCTCATTTGCTTCTATAAAAAATGTGATTGAATATTCACTAACTACCTTTCTTGTTGATCAAGTAATTAATCAACCAAACTACTTTTCCTTCTTCTTTATGGACTACTACTCAAAACTTCCAAAGTAATTAACATTCCAATTTTCATTATGTAATAATAATACTATAAATACGGAATGTCATTTGGATAAACAAAGCATAATTTTCATACAACCATGCTAACATAACTTTTCATGCAAGTCATCTCAAGTCAACCAACCATCAACTTTTATGTCTATAACACATAGCATGGAAATCAAACAAATCTAGCATGAACCCTATTTACATAACTGTCTTTATTACTTATGTACCTTGTGTTAGAACGATGATCCGCCGCTACTTCTAGAAATCACTCAACTCGAATTCTCCTACATAGGAAAAATCGAAACTAATTAAAACCATGTTGACTAACTTCTACAACAACCCTAAATTAAACTAACTATTTACATTGGAAACTTGTCCAAAATCTTCCCTATAAGGGTTGTATTCAATAATTCCATACTTTATTTCGTTTGCAAAACACTAAATTTTAGATAATTTTCTAAAAATGCTGCTTTGTAAAGTTTCCTAAAAATTCCTATAGATTTTTATAAATATTATAATTTTACCTTCAAAGAATAGTTTCATGTTCGAAGACTATCATATAATATTTTGGTGTGTTAAAAACAATTATAACTTATTATTTCATGTGTACTATTTTTATTATGCATGAACACATGTTAATAAAAGTTTACAACTTTATATTTTTATTCAAAACTCATCAAAACCCTTTCAAAACTTTATATTTCAAGCATAAAAAAACTTTTAGAACCTTATACCATCACCATACTTATAATCTGTGCATTGAAATAAATTTTCATGCTTAAAAAAATGCTCAGAATACTTTTACTCTTAATTTTCATGCTTTTTAAAAATTGGCAGCAATATTAAATTACTTAAAAACCTTTAAAAACAAATCTAAACTTCATAAAATCATCAGAAATTAATACTACAACAACTTGTGATCGTAATATGAAAGTTTAGAGTGTTAAAATCATAGAAATAATAATTTTTCATAACTTTATAAACATTAATTTTATAATTTCATGAACAAACCTGTAAACATGAATTTTAATATCTAAAACATGATCATTAACTATAAAACAAGATTAAAACTATAAAACATGCTTAAACATCATGATAAACATGATTAACACAACATTAAAACAAAAATTGTAGAAGAATTGTTTTTATAATAGGTTCAAAATTATACCAAAGAGGGGGAGAACAGTGGCCGGCAATGAACTACTGGCGGAGGTGGTGGCTGGCGACGGAGAGATACCGGTGAGTGAGGGGGCTGGCGAGTGAGGGGGGACACCGACGAGTGAGGGTGGCCGACGAGTGAGGGAGGAGCGAAAAAGTTTTTTTTCGTTCTTGTTCCGTCCGCCCCTTTTTTTTCTCTTTCTTTTTTTTTTCGTAACATCCTAAAGCATAAATCCTAAGTTAAGTTCTGAAAATTCTTGTTTAATGGGGTATTTATAGGCCCCAATTAGGTTTCAGTGAAATTAAGAAAATATCGTTAATGCTTGAAATTACTTTTGTGCCCTAGTTTTAAAATAATTAAGGAAACTTTGAAAATTCTAAATTTAGAAACTTCTTAAAATATTTAATACACTTTAAAGTAACATAAAAATAACTTATAAACTTTATAAAACATAAAAATAATTATGTTAAGTCTCAATTAATTAAATCTTTCTTTCTTTAATATATTTATTTCACTTAATTTGTTAATAAAAACACTAAAAAATACTCAATTTATAAAATATGAAATTAAAATTTTAGAAAACGTGAAAATATGGTGTATTACACCATAACCCATAGAATTGCATAATTTGCCCAGAACGAACCCAACCCAAATTTGTATAATTGGCCTGAAACCCAAAATATTGAAGAACATTTCACAAATAATTACCTATATTGAAGGGCAATAAATACCACAAAAATACATCAATATTCAAACGAAAACAATAATTTCCAGCTTAATTGTTACAAATAACACAAAAAAATCCTGAAGTACAGTATAATAAAAATCAAAGTTAAATGAAACCAACAAAGGAATGGAATTACACACTAAAAACGAAAAGGGGACATGATTATGGTAATGAGTCGTGATGATGAGGATTTTCTCCCACTTAAGGGATGTTTGTGAAGGTTGGTGTTGTAATGCCCCATATTTTCACGTACTTTAAAAAAGTATTTTTGTATTTTATTCGTATAATTTTAATATTTTTATTAAAAATTTATGTTTAATAGGAATATTAAATGAAAAGAAATTAATAATAAACTGAATAATAAATAAATTTTAATTGAAATTAATTATTAGTGTTCATAAATAATATTTTATGTTTTAAAAATATTTTAAAAGGCTTCTAAAAATTGAATTTTCAAAGGTTTCCTAATTTATTTTGAAGCAAGGGCCTAAAGGTAATTTCCACTTGTTAGGATAAGTATGGGATTTTCCAAATCCTACTTTGGGGCCTATAAATACCCTTTAAAACCCAAATTTTCATGCTCATAAGTTGTCATTAGGATTGCAAAACTTTAGAGAGAAAAGAGAAAAAAAAAGAGAAGTGATTTCCGAAAAAAAAAAAATTTCTGCAGTGTGGTTTCAGAAAAGTAAAGGAAAAAAAGAAAAAAAAATAGTTCATTCTTGGGATCTGAGCCTCGCCGGATCCCACCTGCGCCCAGCCGGACCGCCACCCACGCCATTGCCGGCCACCCCTCCTCCCCTATTTTGGTATTTTCGGACTTTTACAAAAAAAAAAAAAAAATTCTCCTTCTTTCTTTTTAATTCATTCTTGCAAATTCATGTTCATATTTATGTTTAATCATGCTTTTATGAGCTTTAATCATGTATAATAGATTTATAATTTGTTTTAAGGCATGAATTAAATTGTTGTTCATGAAATTTTAGATTAGTGTTTATAAATCATGAAAGTTAGGATTTTTATGAGTTTTTATGACATAAACTTCGATATTATGATCATGAATTATTGTTGTGTGAATTTATGATGATTTTATGAAGTTTAGATTGATTTTTAAAGGCTTTGAAAATAAAATAAATTGTTGTCCAAAAATTATAATCATGAAATTCAATTGAATAAATATTATGATCATGTTTTGGCTTATGAAAAATTATTCTAAAGCATAGATTGGTTTCATTATTATTTTAGTTGATTGTAGAAGAGTTTTGCCATGAAATTATGATGTTTTTATGAGTTTTTCATGACTTTAAAGTTAAATTTTTCACTTTAATGCTTTTTACTGTAAAGGAAGAAGTGGAAAAACTCGACATAAGGACTCAATTCTGTATTTCAAATGTCCCGAAAGGAAAAGGACAATATTTTGTAACTAAGCTTATTTACAAAAGCTTTAGAAACTAATGGAATTTCTTTATCATTTTATTCCATTCTACTGCATTATTTTATTTGCATATTTATTTCCTTTTTATTTTTTTTAAATATGGAAGAGGACAAGAATGATGACAAGCTTCACTAACTGCATAGGATGACAACAATTTTAGGCCAAGGTTCAAATGTGGGTTAGCGAACAAGGGTGAAGCATAAAAGGGGACAAAGGAAATAAAAATTTGTGGAAAAAATAGGAAAAATAAACATAAGAAGAGTTTTATTTTTAAACAAAACACACAAAATGAGGGTGATGGACATATAACCAAGAGCAAAGTAGGCACGATTCCCATAGTCACAAGGCAAATTCACGATCTAGGTACCGATAACAATGCAAATTTCAACGCTCAAGAAAGAAAAATGAGACCAAGGTGGTGGTCTATATATGCATGAAGGCTACAAAACTCACCAAGGTTCAAAAACGATCATTTATGCAGCATTTGATAAAGCCAAGGAGACAAGAAACCGATATTCACTACACAAGTTCATCAATAATCTAACATGGTTTTTATGCTACAGAATGCAAAAGACTCATTAATTACCTTTCTAGAATGTGTGGATACTTGAATTTCATGAGAAAGGGGAAGTCTAAGTTAACAATATCCATTAACATCATAGAGATCTATTTCTTAACCTAACTAAAAAGACCTAAAAAATGAAAACTACTTTTGTATATTTGGAATGCATGTGAAAATAAATTAAATTCTCTAAAAAGAAACTAAGGGAAAATAAATAAAATGAAAATAAACGATGAAAATAAACTACATACTCTAACTAAACTAAACGCATTTTGGATTTAGAAGGGAGGAGAAGGGGAAAGGGAGATTTTGTATTTTCAAGGAAAGAGGGGAAGAGAAGAGAAAGATTTGGATTATCAAAAATAGGAGCAAAAGGATCCATCAATAAACCATCATCACAAATGCTCAAAATGATTACTCATAATTCCACCATAGAAATACCAACAAACGTGCATCACAATGAAGAGATTACAAAACGAACAAAACACCACATTGACTCACTCAAAGCTTCCACAAGAAATCACCCTCAAATCTTAAGCAAACCCCAAGGGTTCTCAACCATCTAATGCGACAAAATCTCTCAATTTTAAATGTTTCAAGGATAAACAACAATAAAACAATAAAAAGCCACTAATAACTACCTACCAATGCTCGAGGAGATGGATGGTCCCACCTATAGTTTTTGGTGGGATCCACCTCGGGGACACTAGCATCGGTGTATGGAGGCTAATCCTAATGGGGTTGGTCAGGGTAGTTACCATAGTCGAAAGGACATGAAGCATAAGGGTCCAAACCACCCGTATACCACTGTTGCCAATTGTCACCAGGCACAATAGGGTCTCCACAAGGGTCACAACCTTCGGAGTTTTGGAAGTGTTACCCAGGCTCAGAATGGGTGGGAAAGTGATAAGTGTATTTTATTCATGCATTTTACCTCCTTTTCTGGTTTATTTTGACTCTAACCTTGGCTCTTTGGAGGTATTTCGGCAATATTTTGATGTATGGAGTTGTTTATGATTTTAGTGACATTTTGTAGGATTTCGGTGTTTTTGCATTGATTTCGAGGCAATTATATGAGCTACAAATAGATATGAGGAGTCATGGGTTAGTATTGAAGTATTCAGGGGGTTATGATGAAGCCAGCATTAGCTAGAAGTTGAGTTGTCTTGAGTTTGGTGAAGAAGTCATTTTACCCGGGCAGTCGTGCGGATTTTGCCCGGGTGGTTGGGCGGAATTTACATAGCATTTTCAGAGATCTGGGGACGAAAACATCGATTGTGCCCATTGGGTGGGATTCGCCCGGTCTGTCGGGCGGATTTTCTCCTTAGCTTATTTCACTCGTGTTGTGACCCTGATCGGGCGGCATTCGCCCCGTTGGTCGGGCTGTTTGTCAAGGAGCCGTTTTTTTTCCTTTTTAGCTCGGGTCTTATACTTTTTTTATAAATTGCTATTGTTTTTGGTCATTTACACATTACATTAGACTAGATTTATTTCTCCGAAGGGTTTTTTCATTCAGTTTCTCTTTAGAAAGTTACTTTGTCAAAACTTAAACATTCATTCAATGCAATCTCAACTTTCAGGTTCTACTTAAATTATTTTGTTGTTTTTATGTTACGAAACAAAATGATCACTTCGAAGGTTTGGTAATGGCTTCTAAAAACGATGCAAGTATGGGGGAAATGATGGCTTATGGAGATTCAAGGCTTTTGGGATCTTCAAAGACATCATCATGGGTATGTATGGTGATACACGAATATATACTTTATCATCGAAGCAAAGGAAAGAATGGCGGAATTAGGGGAACAAGATGCTTTTGCGTATGATTTTTTCCCACTTCACTTGATAGGGTTTTCTCATTTTAGGCATTCAGTCTTTCATTTCTTGAAGTGTCTTAATCTTCATTTATAGCCTTATATACAAGGAAAATGACTTCTTGAAGGTTTCTTGACTAAAATATTGCATCTTAAAAGGTTTCTTGAAGATTTGAAGAAAAACACAAAAATTGCGCAAAATTGGACGATCTCATGTGGCGTCAATGTTAACGATTTTGTGATGATTTGGGTAGATCATATTTTTGTGTAATTCTGGTTGTAATTTGTTTATTATCTTAATTAGCAAGGTATTAGAAAGTTTGTTAGGATATTTTTTTTTGTTTAGATATAGTTTGTTAGAGTTTGTTAGCAAGATGAGAATGACATGCAATGATAATGTGGCATCTTATCTTGTGAGTCATTGTTGAGTCAGCTTTTAGGAGATGATTTTTAGCTTATTTTGTGTGTGTATCTTAGCTTATTTTAGTTAGGATTTTGCTGATGATTATGCTTATAAATAATCTCAACATTAGTGTGTAAAAATTCAGATAAGTGAATTCAATAAACATTATTGTTTAATTTTTATTTGTTTCCTACAAAACAAACATAAAACCGAAGGTTTGAGAATTTTCGAGTGTGAGGAAATTCTAACCTTTTGAGAGTTGGTGCTTAGGCTTTAGATGCTTGTGAGGATAATTTTAAGAATTAAGGGTGCATAGCTTTAATCAATTCACAAAATTATTCGATCTAGATCGTTTTTCTTGGGGCTTGGCTTTATAGAAAACCGAGCTAGTTTACTATCTTGGTGTGGTTGGCGATTTTATCATTAATCACATCAACTTTTGGTGCTCTCGTTCAGAGGAATTTAATCCTCAAGGTTGTTGCATAATTTCGTTGTTAAACAAGTGCAATCATGTCAGCTAATGAAGTGAATACTCCTAAGCTTACTACTGAAGAATTGCACAAGGACATAGAGGAGTTGAAGGCTATGTTTGAGGCTCCCATGAAGGATTTTGCCGAAAAATTGAAGTCACCTAGCAAATCCAAGGATGGAAGCAAAGGGGAGTCAAATTCTAGTTCTAATGATGAGCAAGCAAGCTCAAGAAGTGCACGTAAACCAAGAAAGAGGTACTCATCAAGTTCTAGCAATGACAAACCTATGAGTAGATGCAAAAAGAAGGATATGCCTAAGGATGATGATCGAAATCTTAAACTACATATTCCTGAATTCAGTGGAAGTTTGGATCCTGAAAAGTTCCTGGATTGGCTAATAAGGATTGAACGAATTTTAAAATATAAGGAGTATGATGATCGAAAATCATATAAGATTGCGAAACTAAAGTTGACTGGCTTAGCTAGTTTATGGCTGGAAGGTATGCAAAAGAAAAGGAAGAAGGATGGGAAGTCTAAGGTATCTACTTGGACGAAATTGAAGAAGGAGATGAGGAGACGTTTTGTTCATCAAGATTACGAGTAAGGCAACTTTATAAAGATGCATACATTGAAGCAAGATCGAAAATCTGTTGAAGAATATACATCTGAATTCCTCAATTTGATTACCATCTGCGATTTAGAAGAAAAAGAGGATCATCAAGTTGCTCGTTATGTTGCTGGCCTAAATGAAGAATAAAAGAAAAGGTGGAACTACAGCCATACTGGACTTTTGATGAAGTTTGCAAGGTTGCATCTAGGGTTGAGAAGTAATTTTCGAAAAGGACAGTTACTTTTTCGAAACCCTTTGTGAAGGAAGAAGGTGCCGTTGTTCCTTATAAAAAAAATTTTGATTCCAATTCAGAACCTCCTCTGTATATCAAGGATAAAGGCTCTGCTACAAAACCTCCAAACCCTGATCAACGTACATGCTTCAAGTGCAAGGGTTAAGGTCATATTCAGAAGGATTGTCTACATTCAAGAGTTCGTACTACTCGAAATAGGGCAACTGATGTAGACATTGAAGAAGAGGAGAATGAACGACAACAACAAGAAGATGGTGTGAACTATGACACTCAGGAAGAGGAGATTGAGGAGATTACCCCTGAAGTGAATGGCCATAGTTTAGTTCTCAGAAGGGTATTGCAATCCAAAGCTGTGCTACCTACAGAGAACCAGAGGGATAAGATTTTCATCACCAGGTGCAGTGTTCTAGGAAGATTGTGTGACCTAATCATTGATTCAGGTAGTTGCACTAATGTAGTCTCTGTTGTATTGATAAGCAAACTGGAGATTCCTACCACTGAACATCCTCAACGTTACAAGTTACATTGGCTCAGTAACACAAGTGATGTCAAGGTGAATAAACAAGCTCTAGTTAACTTTAAGATTGGAAATTTTGATGATCAAGTGCTTTGTGATGTATGTCCTATGGATGCGTGCCATATATTGCTTGGAATACTATGGCAGTATGATAGATTTGTACAGTTTGATGGTAGAACAAATATATACATCACTAGAAAGTAGACACAAGGTAAACCAATTGCGTTGAAACCTTACGAAGGCTCGAAATTTTCGAAAGATATGAGTAATAAGAAGGGTGTTTTGTTGATTGATGAGAAATCCATGGTGCAAGAGGTGAAGACTTGTGAGAAGTTCTATGTTTTGATGGCTAAGGAAGTGCAAGAGAAAGCAACGAGCATCCCTCGTGTGTTGCACCCCTTATTGCACGAATTTTAAGATATATTTCCTAATGAATTGCCACTAGGGTTGCCACCCATGAGAGGAATTGAACATCAGATTGACTTGGTTCCTGGAGCTCAGATTCCTAATAAACCAGCTTAGAGGTGCAATCTAGAAGAAACTAAAGAGATTCAACGTCAGATTGAAGAATTGATGGCAAGAGTGTATGTCAGGGAGAGTATGAGTCCATGTGCAGTACCAACATTGATTGTTCTTAAGAAGGATGGATCATGTAGAATGTGCATTGATTCTATAGCTGTGAACAACATCACCATCAAATACATGTTTCCTATTCCTCGATTAGATGATTTATTGGATGAATTATTTGATTCACAAGTAATTATTAAGATTGATTTGAGGAGTGGTTACCATCAAATTCGAATGAAAGAAGGTGATGAATGGAAAACAGTATTCAAAACTAAACTAAGACTCTATGAATGGTTAGTTATGCCTTTTGGTCTTACTAATACTCCTAGTACTTTTATGAGATTGATAAATGATGTTTTGAAGCCTTTTATTGGGAAAATTGTGGTTTTCTACTTGGATGATATACTGGTGTATAGTGCAAGTATGGAAGATCATCTGCAGCATCTAAGAGAACTGTTCGAAACTTTGAGGAAGCAGAAGTTGTATGCTTAGCTCGAAAAGTGCTCGTTCATAGTAACTAGTGTGACGTTTCTAGGCTACATTGTTTTTATGGATGGTGTTTCAGTTGATCCTTCGAAAGTAGAAGCTATTAAATCATGGCTAGTTCTGAAATCTGTGACTTAGGTGCATGCTTTCCATGGTTTAGCTTCTTTCTATAGAAGATTTATGAGAGCTTTCTCTTCTGTAGTAGCTCCTACGACCGAGTGTATTAAGAAGAATAAAGAGAAGTTTTAATGGACTAAAGATGCACAAACAACATTCGAATTGGTGAAGAAATTGCTTTGTCAAGCTCCTATTTTGGCCTTACCAGACTTTTCGAAACCTTTTGAAGTTGAGACAGATGCTAGTGGCGTGGGAATTGGTGCAATGTTGGTTCAAGGTAAGCGGCCTATAACTTATTTTAGTGAGAAATTGAATGGGGCAAGGTTGAACTACTCTACCTATGACAAGGAATTCTATACTATTGTTCGAGCATTGGATCACTAGAGTCCTTATCTATGTCCAAGTCACTTTATATTGCATTTTAATCATGAGGCTCTGAAGCATATCAATGGCCAACATAAACTCAATCCAAGACATGCTAAGTGGGTTAAATTTTTGCAATGTTTTCACTTTTCATCAAAGTATAAAGAAGGAAAATCTAATGTGATTGCTGATGCTCTATCAGGGAGGTATGCTTGAATTGGTGTTCTTAATTTCAAATTGCTTAGCTTGGAGTTAATTACATAGTATTACGAGCAAGAATTGAGCATGTGAATGATATCTACAAGATAAGAGCTAACAAGAACAAAGTTAAACACACATACAAGGAAGGTGATTTAGTATGGTTACATCTACGAAAGGAGAGATTTCCTAATCAAAGGAAAAACAAGCTAATGCCTAGGTGTGATGGACCATTCAAAGTCGTGAGCAAGATAGGGGACAATGCATATAAACTCGAATTGCCAGGATAATATGGTGTGCATGCTACATTCAACATTGTTGATTTGTCTCCTTATGTTCTTGATAATCAACTTCGAGGTTTGAGGACAAACTCTTTTGAAGAGGGGGGGGGGGGATGACACGAAACAAAATGATAACTTCAAAGTTTTGATAATGGCTTCTAAAAATGATGCAAGTATGGAGGAAATAATGGCTTATGGAGATTCAAGGATTTTGGGATGTTCAAAGACATCATCATGGGTATATATGGTGACACACGTATATACTTGATCATTGAAGCATAGGAAAGAATGGCGGAATTAGGGGAACAAGATGGTTTTGCCTATGAGTTTTTCCCACTTCACTTAATAGGTTTTCTCATTTTAGGCATTGAGTCTTTCATTTCTTGAAGTGTCTTAATCTTCATTTACAACCTTATATACATGGAAAATTACTTCTTGGAGGTTTCTTGATTAAAAGATTGAATCTTGAAAGGTTTCTTGAAGATTTGAAGAAAAACACAAACATTGCGCAAAATTGGACGATCTTATGTGGCGTCAACTTTGACGATTTTGTGATGATGTGGGTAGATCATATTTTTGTGTAATTATGGTTGTAATTTGTTGATTATCTTGATTAGCAAGGTATTAGAAAGTTTGTTAGGATATTTTTATGGTTTACATATAGTTTGTTAGCAAGATGAGAATGACATGCAGTGATGATGTGGCATCTGATCTTGTGAGTCATTGTTGAGTCACCTTTTAGGAGACGAGTTTGAGGTCATTTTGTGCGTGTATCTTAGATTAGTTTAGTTAGGATTTTGTTGATGATTATGCCTATAAATAATCTTAACATTAGTGTGTAAAAATTCAGATTAGTGAATTCAATAAACATTATTGTTTCAGTTTTATTTGTTTCCTACAAAACAAACATATAACCGGAGGTGTGAGAATTTTCAAGTGTGAGGAAATTTGAACCTTTTTAGAGTTGTTGCTTAGGCTTTAGACTATTGTGAGGATTATTTTAAAAATTGAGGGTGCGTAGCTTTAATCAATTCTCAAAATTATTTGACTTAGATCGTTTTTCATGGTGCTTGGCTTTAGAGAAAACCGAGCTAGTTTACTATCTTTGTGTGGTTGGCGATTTCCTATCATTAATCACATCATTTTATTAGTTTAATTATGTTTCTTAGTTATAGATGTTCGTAGTAGTTTATATCTAGATCTTGTCTTTGCCTTAGTTTTTGTTTTTTTAGTTATTTTGTTCATGTTAATTAGTTTTACTACTTTAGTAATGTTTTTAGTTTTAGTTCTTATTGTTATTTTGTTTTCTGTGATTTTAATCATGCGTGAGTAGTTCCCATTATAGGAGTAGGGGATCTATGGATCGTTTCTAATGTGTTGTTTCATGATTAATTAGTATAATTGTTGGTGTTAGAAAAAATTCCTATTGTTAGGTTTTATTGTTTTCAATTAAATTGTGGCCAGGTTTTATTGATAGTCTGATATATTGTTGAACTCGATGCCGAGAGGTAAGATTACTATAGTTAGATCACATGGACAATAGGCAAAACGAGTCTAAGTGAGCGAGAGCCATTAGAGGAGTTTAAAAGAGTCTAGATTCGAGAGGATCAGTGTACCTCAGTTCAAGAAGTCAACAGTTTGTTAGTTAATCGTTGTTCAATTCATTAGTTGATCTGTGGAGAACCGAAGTCCTAGGTTGTTATATATATTCATCTCGTGTTTAATTTCCTCTCTAATAGTCATTAGTTTATTAGTCAATCCCAAATTCAAAGGCCCCTTATGACAGAATAGATTTTTAGAGTTAGTAGAATTACGTGCTTCCCTGTGGATTCGATCCCTACTACCCTGTCTACATTGTTAGACTTGTAGGTTATTTTTTATCAATATACGACTGTCCGTACCAAATTTTGGTGCCATTGTCGGGGAGGCAATTGTTTAATTTCTACTAATCGGGTTATTTTGTCTTATTTTTGTTTTTTTATTTCGTCTCCAGCAACCCGCTGTTCTTTTAGATAGTTCTTACGGATACCTGCAGTTTGGATTGATCCTGAACCAGAACGGTCATTGCATAAGCGGAGTCGTAGGAGGAAGTGGAGATTGCGGAGAGTTATTATTTTTTAAAGGATATTATCGGATTTGTCACAACTCTTTCCTGATTTGAACATTTTTGAGAATTCTAATAGGGAAGAAATGGCAGAATCACATATTAATGAAAACAACATACCGAATAATGATGCACCACCACCGCCATCGCCGCCTCCGCAACAACGATCACTAAAGGATTATTCCCAACCCAGTTCTGCAACAGTTGGATTTGGTTATCGTTTTCCTTCTACTGAGGCGCTAAATTTTGAAGTGAAGCCAGCTCTAGTGAATATGGTGGAAAGCAATCAGTTTGCAAGAACTTTAATGGAGGATCCGATGTTGCACTTGAATAACTTCCTGCGGTATTGTGGTATGATCAAGCAAGTTGGGGTCTCTCAGAACTACATTAGAAGGATGATGTTCCTATTCTCATTGAAAGACGAGGCTCATACTTTGTTGAACAGTCTTAATATGGATAACATCAACAGTTGGGAAGAGTTGGCTCTTGCATTTCAAAGGAAAAATTACCCTCCTGAACGAACTACAACCCTTCGGAGTAAGATCATGAATTTTAACCAGGATTCAGAAGAGACATTGTATGAAGCGTGGGAGAGGTTCAAGGATCTATTGTAACTGTGCCCACATCACTGTCTTGAGAAGTGGTTCCTAGTCCAGTCATTCTATAATGGTTTAGGAAATGAGAGTCGTACAATGCTTGATTCAGCTGCTAGTGGACTATTCATGAACCAGAAAGTTAATGCTGCGTATAAGTTGATTGAAGAGATTAGTATTCATAATTCACAGTTTGGCAATCCCAAAGGACATTCGAAGAAAGGAGGAAAGCATGTAGTTGACAATAATTACGAACGTTTAGCTTCACAGTTCAATGCTATAATTCAAAAGCTCGACAAGATTAGTACTATAGCTCCTCCACCATCACTTGTAGCTGTAATGGCGGCACTTTCGAGATGTACTGAGCCTTTCTGCGATTCCTGTGGTTCATTCGATCACAATTAAAAATCATGTCATAGTTCCACGGAGCAAGTGTGTGTCTTCCAAGCCTACACGAACAACCCGTTTTCTAACACATACAATCCCGAGTGGAAGGATCATCCATTCTTTTCCTACAAGAACAACAATAATGTGCAGACTCCACAACAATTTATACCACCTCAGCAGGCTCATCAGCAGGTGCAACGATTTGCACCACCACGGCCACCAGGTTTCAATAGACCACTAGTACCATTACCACCAGCCCTCAACCAAGAAATGAGATTTCAGACTTGAATAACATGATGCTACAAATGCATAAGAACATGGAAGCAATGTAGACTCAGTTTAGTCAACAAACAGCTTTCAACAAGTTACTTGAGACTCATATTGGTCAGATTTCTCTGTCTACAGCTCAAACGTAGCAGGGTCATCTTCCACCACGACTTGCACCACCAGCTCCTCCAAGCGAACATGTGAATTCCATAACTACTTGGAGTGGGACCCACTATGAGGGTCCTAAGATGCCAAATGATGATGTTGATTATAATCCCATAGTTCGAACTAGAAAGTCCAGTAATGCGGAGCTTACATAAATTGATGCAGAGCCAATTTCCGAAAAGGAGAATGTAGCTACTACAAAGAAGGCCATTGATGTTGATAAGCCTTCTAACACAATGACAACTCCTAAGGTGCCACTACCATTTCCTCATAGGGTAGACAGGAGTAAGAATGGCGACTACTCCCGTAAGTTTCTCGCTATTGTCAAAAATTTCAGGTTATTGTGCCTTTTACTGATTAGATTACACATGTGCCTACATATACTAAGTTTTTGAAGGATATATTGAGCAGGAAGCGTGAATTGAGTTCAGTAGAGACTAGCTTTAACTGAAGAATGTAGTGCTATTTTGCAGAATAAGTCTCCACCTAAATTCAAGGACCCCGAAAGTTTTTCTATTCCTTGTAATATCGGACCATTATTTATTGACAAAGCGACCATTATTTATTGACAAAGCTTTATGTGATTTAGGGGTTAGTGTTAATGTCATGACTTTGTTTGTTTACAAAAAGTTAGATATGGGTTCTTTGAAATTTACTGACATTACCTTACAGATGGTCGATAGAACTGTGAAATACCCAAAAGGTATTTTAGAGGATGTTCCGGTAAGAGTGGGGAAGTTCTTTATCCCCTTGGACTTTGTTGTGTTAGACATGGATGAGGACGCTCACATCCCTATTATGTTAGGTAGACCACTTTTGAACACTACAGGTGCCCTTATTGATGTGAAGAATGGGAGTCTAACTCTTTCTGTAGGGGATGATAAGGTTACTTTTAACCTTAATAATGCTTTGAAACGTCCCATGATAGAACAATCATGTCATGCAATTTGTACTCTTAATGAGATTATTCTTAATGACCTGCTTCGATCCCCTAATAAGGATCTTCTAGAGGGTCCTTTGTTTTTGGATTCTTTTGTAGGTGACGGAGATAGCGATAATAAAAAGATGTGTCAAGATCAAAAGAAAAAGAAAACACGTTGTAAGAAACGCCGAAACCTCGAAAATCATTATAACTTATTTTTAAGGTGAATAAGATAAATGGCGAGATTCCATGAAAGGATCATGAGACAATTGCGCGAAAAAAAACCCCAAGCTTCTTTGAGTTTTTAACTACATGGGGTTCGCGTTCCCTCTTTGACCCTCCTTAAAGTATTGCGTAAGACGGTTAAGCTAATGACCTTAAAGGAGCGCTTTGCGGGAGGCAACCCGTAACTAGTCTATTTTCTTTTCATTTTATTTTATTTTCATAGTAATAGCTCATACCTCAACCAAGTTTTATCTATGCTGGTGAGTGAGGGTGAGGGTACTAATTATTTTGGTCAAGTTTAGTTTATGAGTACAGGTCTCAGAACGTTGCTAAGGTGAAAATTAGCAAGGAATGGAAGCGCCCGTGGTACCTCGGGCCTCTCCCTAGCACTCAGGTGAAGTCTGCCTGGTCGGGTGCACGCTACAAGTGAAGAAGGCATGATTTATGAGGGCGAAAATTTCGCTAGACCAGTCGGGCGAAATCCGCCCGTTTGGGCGAACCGACTTGTCCGTAGCAATTTCACAGGGTAATTTTCAAATGACCATAATTTTTTCTCCAACACCTTCCACTGAGTGTACAACCTACCGTTGAAAAGCTATTTGAATCTACTATCCAGTTAAACAAGAATCATGTTAAAAAAAAGTTATACATTGTGAGATATGTTCGAAATAGTGATAGGTGGTCAAATTTCAATCCATGTACGCCACACTTAATATCATCTACCACCCACCCCTCTTTCTTGTCCTTTCACAATTTCATCCTCTTACCCATATACATCATATCCCACCCTCATTACCCCCTAACCCCATCTACTATCTCTCTTCTCTCTCACTTTACTCCCTTCCAGCACTGAGGACATTGCTGAGTCCGACTTGGGGGAGGTATGATTAATTGCTTTCCTACTGTAAATTTTTATTGCTTTCTAGTGTAGCTTTATTGCTTTCTTGGGGTAGTCATATGGTTTATACTACTTGTTACAAATACGAGTTTACATATGACTAAAAAAATGTACTGCTTTCTTAGTTTAGTTTTTATTGCTTTATAGTTAGTTGATTGAATGTATTGAATGATTTGAGTTTGTCTTTTGATTTGAGTATTGCTGAATGATTAAATGATGACTTCCCTGTGCCCCGCATTTTTAACAAAATGATTTTGGTTGATTTGGGCATGTGATGAGTTATGTTCAGGGAATTTCCAACTTGGACTTGGACATGACTTAGCTTGAAACAGTTTCTTATCATGCCATTATAGCCATGTGTAGAGTAGAGGCTTGAACTGTGTTTACGGGAGGAATTGAGCCGTATACATTATTATATGCTTATTTCTTTTCATGTGTGCTTAGTTCCTGGTGCTTGTATGATATGATCCGTGTTTTGGCTTTTGACTCTAGTTGCTTGACTTTGGTGTGTTACATGTCGCGAATGATGAAAGGCACTCATTTCATTTAGGAACTTTCAGATTTTAGGCATTCCTTCATAAATATTCCATTGGTCCTTATTTGAGCTTTTTACGCTTCAATTGCATTTTCGCCACATTACAATCCTTTATGTCCTTGTTTTATCTATTGATATATACCTAAGATTAGCTTGGGGGAGTTGTGTAGTTGTTATGTTGTGTTGTGCATTTGTTGGAGATTTGGAGATGTTGGAAAATTGTTGAATGTTTGTTGTTGAAAGTCCAATAATAGGTCTCACATTAAGGCTCTTGATACCAATGTCTAGGCTAGTTCGTAATCAAGAATTGAAAAGTTATACATCTTATTTGGCCTAGTTATGTATGCGTAATGATATTTTCTTTGACATATCATTAAGAGTCGTGAGCCTAAGTTTTGAAAAATTTGAAACTTGAAAAAAGAGAAATGAAAAGGAAAAAAAAGAATGAAAAAAATGGAAAAATGTTGATAGAAAGAAAGCTTGTGATTTTTGGTGTTGCTGATTTGTAAAGTTTTATGGGGTGATATGATTTCAAAAAGGAATTGGTTTGATGTTGGAGTTGAATGTTAGGGATGTTGATTGTGTCCTTTGATTGTTACATGCGTATAGCCCGCATTTACCACCACATTACCCCAAATTTATCTTACCCATCACCCTAAACACGTTACAAGCTTGTAATGACCTTTTTGATCAACATGTACATGTTTTTTGTTCTTGTGAAGTGAGTCAATTGCAAAGGCTAGTGAGTTTTACTTGCATTTCGAGTCGACTTTCGCATTAGGTTGAGTGGCTACCCTTAAACACTTGCATCAGGTGTGATATGTGGGTTTGGGTTCTCAAATTTTTCATTCAAACACTCTTTGCATTTGCATTCTTTATTGGCGATTAAGGGCGAGCTTCATTGTTTTATGCTCACTTAATTGTGTGGAGTGACATCGAGTGAGCTACTCTAGTCATCGACTTATATTTCCTACATGGTTGGCATTATGATATTGATCTAAGTGGATGGCGATCAGGGCATTTTGATATGTTGGTACAGGAACTTACAAGCTCGGAATTGCTTGAGTTGATTGTGTTTTCAAAAGTTCAGGGGTGAAGTCATTATTCTGTTTGGTTTATTTGCTTGAAGACACACAAAGGTTAGGCTTACAGGAGTTTGATAACTGTATTTTATTCATGTATCCCCCTTTTCTGGTTTATTTTGACTCTAACCTTGGCTCTTTGGAGCTATTTCGGCTAATATTTGGTTGTATGGAGTTGGTTGTGCTTTTAGTGACATTTTGCAGGATTTCGGTGTTTTTGCATTGATATGAGGAGCCATGGGTTATTATTGAAGCATTCAGGGAGCTATGATGTAGCCTGGATTAGCTAGAAGATGAGCTGTCTTGAGTTTGGCGAAGAAGTCATTTTGCCCGACCGGTCGGGCGAAATTTACTTAGCATTTTCAGAGATCTGGGGACGAAAACATTAATAGTGCCCAATCGGACGGATTTCGCCCGGGGAATCGGGCGGATTTTCTCCTTAGCTTATTTCACCCGTGTTGTTAACCTGAACGAGCGGCATTTGTTCGGTTGATCAGGCGGTTTGTTCGGGAGCCCTTTTTTCCTTTTTAGCCCGGGTCTTGCACTTTTTGTATAAATAGCTATTGTTCTAGGTAATGTACACATTACATTAGACTATATTTATTTCTCCTAAGGGTTTTTAACATTCAGTTTCTCTGTAGAAAGTTACTTTGCCAAAACTTAATCATTCATTCAATAAAATCTCAATTTTAGGTTCTACTTTAATTATTTTCTTATTTTAAGTAGTTCGATTATGTTTCTTAATTATAGTTGTTAGTAGTAGTGCATTTCTAGATCTTGTCTTTGCTCTAGTTTATGTTTTTTAGTTATTTTGTTCATGTTAATTAGGTTAATTGCTTTAGTCATGTTTTTAGTTTTTGTACTTATTGTTATTTTGTTTTCTGCGATTTTCATCATGCGTGAGTAGTTCCCTTTCTAGGATTAGGGGATCTATGGATCATTTGTAATGTGTTGTTTCATGATTAATTAGTATAATTTTGGTGTTACTTAATTCCTATTGTTAGGTTTTATTGCTTTCTATTAAATAGTGGCCAGGTTCGATTGATAGATTGATATATTGTTGAAATCGATACCGAGAGGTAAGATTACGATAATTAGATCACAGGGACAATAGGCAAAATGAGTCTAAGTGAGCGAGAGCCATTAGAGGAGTTTGGAAGGAGACTAGATTCGAGAGAATTAGTGTACCTTTGTTCAGGAAGTCAACAGTTTGTTAATTAATCATTGTTCAATTCATTAGTTGATCTATGGTGAACCGAAGTCCTAGGTTGTTATTATATATTTCTCTTGTGTTTAATTTCCTTTCTAATAGTCATTAGTTTATTAGTTAATCCTAAATTCAAAGGCCCCTTACGGCATAATAGCTTTTTAGAGTTAGTAGAATTACATGCATCCCTGTAGATTCGATTCCTACTACCTTGTGTACATTAGTTAGAGTTGTATGTTATTTTTTATAGGTATACGACTGTGTCTACAAGAAAGTAATGCTATGTAGGTTGGTTATTATCCAAACCCGGGGCCTTCTTGGATCAGGCGATAAGGATAGTTCAAGTACGGATGAAAGGATCCTTGGGTGACATGGTAATGGTAGATAGAATTATTTTGCACCCTAGCCAAGTCACGATCATGTTCTAATTGTTGTTGCTCCATGAAACTATATGTTGGTATTTGTGGAAGAGAGAGATTGTTAGAAGCATTCATTAATTCAGCATCAGGAGGGGCATAAGTTGATGGAGGGCTAGAAGGGTCCTACTCAAGAGGTTGTTGCTGGGGTTGTTGCTCAATAGGTGGTTTTTGCTCAAAAGGATATTGCTCTCTAAGAATAAGATGAGCGTTGCGTCGTATGAAGAAATCACGATCTTATGGAGTAAGAGGTTGGAAAGGGATAATGTAGGCATTGGGCCTTTCCAACGTAGTTAGTGCGACGTTAGGGAAGTAACAATGGTGAACATTCCGCACTAACCAACTCCAAACTCCTGCTCTAGTTGCGTGATGTAGAAACTCATGGTGCTAAAATTCATCAAGATCAAAGAACACATTAGTAGAGACGGCCATAGCAACAAAGTGTTTTGAATATCCTAACCTAGAGGCAATAAAAGTAATATGTCCACGTAATTGAATAGACCTACTCATTGAAGGATGAGTTGTGAATTAAAGACACTAACACAAAAACAGAAATCCAATATTTATACGACCGACTGAAGACTGACGACAAGCAAGAAAGAGATAAGAGACCTCATCTAGACTCGTTTTCCCTAAGTCTTTCTTAGAGAAAATGGAAAAACCAAACATTCAATGAGTTAAACGGAAGCAAGGCTGATGCATTTGACTAGCAAAATTGTGGATGGAAGAAAATCTAGACTCGGCACTGATACTCTCCCAAAATGCAATATAACTAGACAGCTGAGGGTTTTTTTCAATAGAAGGCTCAAAAAAGGCATTAGTCAAGTCACACATAAGATTCTCATTTAACTGGGCTAGAGTGATGGTATGTTTATGCTTAAACATACGGAAGGTGATGTCATGAGAAGGAAACTCTCCTTCCTTTGTGGTATTATGATTGAGTGTGCACAAGTGCTCTAAGGCGATGGACTCAATAGTGTATTGCGCATTAGAGGGGAGCATAAGTCGTTCCCACCCTAGATTTTCGAACATGAAGGCAATTTTTGCCTCAAAACCCAAATATTTGTGAAGTTGGGGGTGGAAGAACTTTTTTGGCATGATTGTGCGTTTAAAAAGAGACTCATCTTTGTCTTTGAATTATGTTGGTATTTTAAGAGCGGAGGGAGGAACAATTTCCTCCACCTCGGGTTTGGGACGAGGTATATCGCGGAGCATGTGAATCGGATTCTTCTTTTGTTTATTACTAAGAAGAGTATATGGCGTTGTGAACACAAATGAGCAAAAACAAGCAAGAAAACAACAAGTATAACAACTGAATACTATAGGAATACAACTTTTCCATCCTAACTAAATCAAGAACTAGAGGCCTCACTTCAAGGGCTTCTAGTTCAACAACTTCTCTTGCCTAACAACAATGAAGGACAAGAAGCCTAACTCCAAGTGATTCAAGGTCTCAAAAATAACAATGCATGAAGAGAAATACAATTCAAGCAACAAAAACAAGCTTAAGAACAAAACCAAACAACAAGCACAACCAAATGCAAACTCGAATCAATAGATCGACCAAAAAGATACCAAACTAAGACAAACTTTCAACAAAAACAAGTAAAATAATTACTCAAGCCATAAAAAAGGAAGAACTCATAAAAAGAAGTTAGGGTATGTAGAAATTATACCAAAAAGAATGTGAAATCACTCTTTTAACAACAAGAACGAAGATTGGAGTCCAAAATCAAACCTTAGAACCAAACCCTAGCTTTTTGAAAACCCTTGGAATAACTTTTGATCCTTGAATATTGTTGAGTGAATGTAATGTTTATGGTAAAATTAGTGATTTTTGTTGGTTTTAATGGAGAAAAAGGTAATTAAAAGAGAGAATTTGATGATACTATGTGAGTATGAGTGAGGAAGAACCAAAATATTTGAAGAGTGAGAAGAAGATATGAGTATGTTAACAAAAAAAAATAGATGTAAAAAGTAGTTAAACCCTCTTTTTTTCAGTTTTTTCGTTGAAAGAACAAATTGGAACAGAATGAGTACAAAATATGGGTTGCGACAGCATGGTGCAAAGCATGTGGCCGCATGGACGGGTTTGCGGCCTCATGGTTCAGAAGATGCGACAACACTAAGCAAATGGTTTTTATGCCTTTAAAGATTTAGTAAATGATGTCGATTATGCGACCACATAGGGGGGTATGCGGCCGCATGGCCCTTGCTTTTGCTTACTTTAATTTGCATCTTTTGAAGATAAGAAGGTTAAAGAATTAAAATTTTTCACTTTAAGAGGGTCATTAACATAACAACATGGGTAGAAGGCACTACTTTTACTCAGTAGATAAAATGCATCATGCATGTGTAGTGTTTCACGACGACATTATCCTGAAAAGACCTCCAAATCATAGAATGTGTACTTAAGACCTTCATAATGCTTTGTATGAATTTCTTTTACTCACCCTTTCAACACTAATATGCTACCCAATGATACCCAATGGGTTTCCTTGGCAATAAAGCTCAAATAATGGCTATGGGATGATAAATTTCCCGTAACTAAAAAAAATGCTTGCAATGAGCCATGATTTTTCAAGTTGAGCTCAAAATTTGAGAATTTACATACATGTAACTCGGGGTGCCTCCCGTGTGCCCTTTTTAATGTCCCGAGCCTAATGCAACATCCAGAAACTTAAACTAAGACGTGACATAAGTCACATTTAAGTCATCTAGATACAAAGTGATACGCATATCAATGAGCACAACTTCGAGGGTTTGGGTTTGATTGAAAGTGGTAAACAAGAAGCAACCTTGGGGGAGTTAGTGGCTTATGGAGACACAAGGCTTCTTGGGTTGGCTAGGGTAGATTTCTACGTGTGCATGGTGGCATGCACAAGCTTATTCACGTAAAAAATAAAGCAAGTATAGTTAGTAGTGTAGAAGTGTTGAGCTATATGGGTTTTCTTCCTACGTCATTTGATAGGGTTTTACCATATGGTGTTTTGTTATTTTCTTGATTAGTTTATGAGTCAAGGTTGATGGAATCAAGTATGAGAAACACAAAAATGGAGGTTTCTTGAAATAAAGATTGAATCTTGAAGAGTTTCTTGAAGTTCTTGAAATCGCAAGTCCAACAAAAATCAACGAGAAATCAAGCAATGCATATGGCGGGATTTTTGGAAGATTTTTGAAGTTATGGGCAACGTTGTCAACGCGGTTTTTCAAGTTGTTTGACTTGGTCAACTTAGTTTGTTATTTCGGAAATATAGTGGCTAGATTTGATTTGCAAAATATCTAAGATTTAGACTAGAAATCAGATTACAAAATATATGGTGCAAAGATATGTATCCGGTTTTGTTAAGATTTTCTTGTTATCCTAATCTTAGTTTGTTATACCATATATCTAAGGTAGTTAGGATATGTTTAGATTTCTGAAATATTATGTGATATGTTTAGCCTATAAATAGGATGTAAAATACATCAATAAAATTCAGATTTGAGTAATTAAACACAAAGTGTTTCCGGCTTTTATTGTTTCACGAAGAAAACAAAATTTTGAGAGTTTCTTGTGAGAAATTCGATTGAGTGAGTGGTCTTTTTGCTTTATCTCACGTGAGGATAGTTCTTAGGATTTGAGGGTGCTTTGCTTTAATCAAATTCTACTAATTATTCGCCTTAGAAGTTCAGATTTGTGGTGCGTAGCTTTATCAAATTTGAAGTCTAAGTTTCTTTGTGTGAGTGGCGTTTGTCTATAACAAAATTCACATCAACTTTTGGTGCTCTCGTTGAGAGATTCATTCAATCTCAAGTGTTCAATATCAATTATCATGGCTCAAGAAGGTGGAGACGAAAATCCACAAGGATTCACGAAAGGTTTGAGCTTGGCTCAAGCAAAGGAGCTACGTATGCAAGGGGAGATTGACGAGTTAAAGGCTCGTTTAGATGAAGTCCTAACCATCATGGCTTCTACCAAAAAAACTCCTACTAAATCTAAACAAGAGGAGGGCTCATCATCAAGTGAAAGTGAGCAAGAAAGTGTGAGGAGTGTACGTAAACCAAAAAAGGGATACTCATCAAGTTCTAGTGACGATGAGGAACCAAGATCAAGGCACAAACATAAGGGAAAGATGAGGGATGATGATCGAAATCTTAAACTCGAAATTCCTGAGTTTAATGGAGGTATGGATCCTGAAAAATTTCTAGATTGGATTCGTAGGGTTGAGAGGATTTTTCGTTACAAAGAATATGATGATCATAAGTCCTATAAATTGGCGGAATTAAAACTCACTTCCTATGCAAGTTTATGGCTTGAGGGTTTACAAAGAAAGAGAAGGAAAGAAGGTAGATCAAAAATATCTTCATGGTCTAAATTAAAAAGGGAGATGAGGAAACGTTTTGTTCCTCAAGATTTCGAGCAAAACAATTTCATCAAGATGCATACATTAAAACAAGATAGAAAAACGGTTGATGAATACATTGTGGAGTTTGAAAAATTGATCATGATTTGTGATTTAGAAGAGAAGGAGGACCACAAAGTGGCTCGTTTTGTGGCTGGTCTAGATGAAAATATAAGGGAGAAGGTCGAATTACAACCTTATTGGACCTTTGATGAAGTTTGTAGAGTGGCAGCAAGGGTTGAGAAACAAGTTGCACGCAAAACAAAGACATACTTCAAAACCTATGATTCTAAAGAAAAGCGTGATACTTTTCCTCAAAAACCAAACTTTGATAAGGTTACTAAACCACCCTTCATCAAGGATAAGAGTTCAACTTCAAAGCCCCAAAGTAGTGATTCACGCATTGTTTGTTTCAAGTGTAAAGGGCAAGGTCACATTCAAAGAGATTGTCCTCATGCTAGGGTCACAACAACTCGAAATTGGGTAGATGGGGAAAGCCTTGAAGAAGAGGAGGAGATGTATGGGGATGAGGGAGAGGAAGAGTATGCCAATTATGAAAATATGGAGGAAGAAACGGAGGAAGTCCAACCAGAAACACAAGGCCAATCCTTGGTGTTACGTAGGGTATTACAATCTCAAAGTGCACAACCTTTGGAGAGTCAAAGGGATAAAATTTTTCTCACAAGGTGTAATGTTCAAGGCAAGCTTTGTGATGTAATCATAGATACTGGAAGTTGCACAAATGTAGTATCTACGTTGTTGGTGGAAAAGCTCGCAATTCCTACAAAGATACATCCTCAACCATACAAGCTACATTGGCTTAGCAACACAAGCGATGTTAAGGTAAACAAACAAGCCTTGATTGCGTTTAAAATTGGTAAATTTGAGGATCAAGTACTTTGTGATGTTTGTCCTATGGATGCTTGTCATATATTATTGGGTAGACCTTGGCAATATGACCGTTTTGTGAAGTTTAATGGAAGAACAAATGTCTATATTGTGCGCAAGAACCCTAATGAAAAATCATATGCATTAAAACCCTTGATGATTTCTAAACCTAAAACAAGCATGGGTAATTCTAAAGGTGTTTTGTTGGTGGGTGGAAAGGAGTTAGAAAGGGAGTTGAAAACAAGTTCTATGTCTTATATGTTGTTAGCCAAAGAGGTACAAGATGAAGCCCCAGAGATTCCTAGGGTTTTGCATCCTATGTTGAATGAGTTTTCAGATGTGTTTCCTAATGAGTTGCCACCAGGATTACCACCCATACGTGGAATTGAACATCAAATTGATCTTATTCCTGGGTCTCAAATTCCTAACAAGCCTGCATATAGATGTAATCCAGAGGAGACAAAGGAGATACAAAGGCAAATTGAGGAATTAATGGAGAGGGGGTACGTGAGAGAGAGCATGAGTCCATGTGCTGTGCCTACATTAATAGTACCTAAGAAGGATGGGACTTGGAGAATGTGTATTGATTCAAGGGCAGTTAACAATATAACCGTCAAGTATAGGTTTCCTATACCTAGATTGGATGATTTGCTAGATGAATTACATGGTTCTCAATTATTTTCAAAAATTGATTTAAGGAGTGGATATCATCAGATTCGAATGAAGGAAGGTGATGAATGGAAAACAGGTTTTAAAACAAAGCTAGGGCTTTATGAATGGTTAGTCATGCCTTTTGGGTTAACTAATGCACCTAGTACGTTTATGAGGTTGATGAATGAGGTCTTAAAGCCATACATTGGTAAGTTTGTAGTGGTATATTTAGATGATATTTTGGTGTATAGCAAGAGTGTTAATGATCATCTAAGCCATCTAAGGAGTGTGTTTGGGACATTACGAGAACAAAAGCTCTATGCTAAGCTCGAAAAGTGTTATTTCATGGTACCAAGTGTGACGTTTTTGGGGTATATTGTGTCCAAAGATGGGGTTTCTGTTGATCCATCTAAAGTGGAAGCTATAAAATCATGGCCAACACCAAAAAACGTGACTGAAGTACGTGCTTTTCATGGGTTAGCCTCGTTCTATAGGAGGTTTGTGAAGAATTTTTCATCTGTTGTTGCTCCTATAACCGAATGCATTAAGAAGGATAAGCCTAAGTTTGAGTGGACTAAGGGGGCACAAGAAGCTTTTGAATTGATTAAGAAGTTGCTTTGTAACACACCCATACTAGCCTTACCAGATTTCTCTAAACCATTTGAAGTAGAGACGGATGCAAGTGGGGTTGGAATTGGTGCTGTTCTAGTCCAAGGGAAGAGGCCAATTGCTTACTTTAGTGAGAAATTGAATGGTGCTAAACTGAACTATTCTACATATGACAAGGAGTTCTATGCCATTATTAGAGCTTTGGATCATTGGAGTCACTATTTAAGGCCTAATCACTTCATATTACATTCTGATCATGAAGCTTTGAAGCACATTAATGGTCAACAAAAATTGAATCCAAGACATGCTAAATGGGTTGAATTTTTGCAATCTTTTCACTTCTCTTCAAAGTACAAAACGGGGAAGTCTAATGTTGTTGCTGATGCTTTGTCAAGAAGGTATACTTTGCTTGGTGTTTTGAACTTTAAGTTGCTTGGATTAGAGTTGATAACACAATTTTACGAGCAAGATGGTGATTTTGGACCAATAATGGCGCAACTTTCAAAGGGTTCTATGAGTTCCTATGTGCTACATGATGGGTTTTTGTTTAAAGGTAATCTATTGTGCATACCTAAGTGTTCTATACGTGAGTTGCTAGTAAGGGAGGCTCATGGAGGAGGTATTGCTGGACATTTTGGCATTACAAAGACACTAACCATGTTGCAAGAACATTTTTATTGGCCAAAGATGATTGTTGATGTTGAGGCCATAATTGCTCAATGTGCTACTTGTCAAAAGGCAAAGGCAGCCTTTCATCAAGGTTTTTATACTCCATTGCCAGTGCCAGAGGGACCTTGGGAGGATGTTTCTATGGATTTCATTGTAGGGTTACCAAGGACAGCAAGGGGAAAAGATGCTATTATGGTAGTGGTTGATAGATTTTCAAAGATGGCTCATTTTACACCATGTCACAAGACAGATGATGCTATGAATGTGGCTGATTTATACTTTAAAGACATCATAAGGTTGCATGGGGTTCCAAAGACTATTGTAAGTGATAGAGACACAAAATTCATGAGTTACTTTTGGAAGTCACTTTGGAGGTTAATAGGCACGAAACTTTTGTTTAGCACATCTTATCATCCTCAAACAGATGGGCAAACAGAAGTCACTAATCGAACACTAGGGGTTTTGTTGCGTGGTTTGGTTAGTAAGACACAAAAAGATTGGGATTTGAAGCTTGCTCATGCTGAATTTGCTTATAATAGGTCACCTACTTATGCTACTAAGCACTCACCTTTCGAGATTGTCTATGGAGTTAATCCTAAGTTACCAATTGATTTTGTAAGTATTCCTAAAGGGGAGTTGGTACACAAAGATGCCAAGACTAAGGTTGAGTATATGCAAAAACTTCATGCAGAAGTAAGGGCTCGAATTGAGAAGGTTAATGATATTTACAAGGCACGAGCAAACAAACATAAATCACAACATGTCTACAAAGAAGGGGATTTGGTTTGGTTACACTTGAGGAAGGAAAGATTTCCAAATCAAAGGAAGAATAAACTTATGCCTCGTTGTGATGGACCGTTCAAGATCATAAGTAAAGTGGGGGATAATGCTTATAAATTGGAATTACCAGGAGAATATGGAGTCCATGCTACTTTCAACATTGGTGATTTAGCTCCTTATGTTCCTGATGACCAACTTCGAGGTTTGAGGACAAACTCTTTTGAAGAAGAGGAGGATGATACGCATATCAATGAGCAAAACTTCGAGGGTTTGGGTTTGATTGAAGGTGGAAAACAAGAAGCAACCTTGGGGGAGTTAGTGGCTTATGGAGACACAAGGCTTCTTGGGTTGGCTAGGGTGGATTTCTACGTGTGCATGGTGACATGCACAAGCTTATTCACGTAAATGTAAAGCAAGTATAGTTAGTAGTTTAGAAGTGTTGAGCTATATGGGTTTTCTTCCCACGTCATTTGATAGGGTTTTACCATATGGTGTTTTGTTATTTTCTTGATTAGTTTATGAGTCAAGGTTGATGGAATCAAGCATGAGAAACACAAAAATGGAGGTTTCTTGAAATAAAGATTGAATCTTGAAGAGTTTCTTGAAGTTCTTGAAATCGCAAGTCCAACAAAAATCAACGAGAAATCAAGCAATGCATATGGCGGGATTTTTGGAAGATTTTTGAAGTTGTGGGCAACGTTGTCAACGCGGGATTTTGTGTTGTTTGACTTGGTCAACCTAGGGTTGTTATTCGGAAATATGGTGGCTAGATTTGATTTGCAAAATATCTAAGATTTAGACTAGAAATCAGATTACAAAATATATGGTGCAAGATATGTATCCGGTTTTGTTAAGATTTTCTTGTTATCCTAATCTTAGTTTGTTATACCATATATCTAAGGTAGTTAGGATATGTTTAGATTTCTGAAATATTGTGTGATATGTTTAGCCTATAAATAGGATGTAAAATACATCAATAAAATTCAGATTTGAGAGATTAAACACAAAGTGTTTCCGGTTTTCTTTTGTTTCACGAAGTAAACAATTTTTGAGAGTTTCTTGTGAGAAATTCGAATTGAGTGAGTGGTGTTTTGCTTTATCTCACGTGAGGATAGTTCTTAGGATTTGAGGGTGCTTTGCTTTAATCAAATTCTACTAATTATTCGCCTTAGAAGTTCAGATTTGTGGTGCGTAGCTTTATCAAATTTGAAGTCTAAGTTTCTTTGTGTGAGTGGCGTTTGTCTATAACAAAATTCACATCAACTTTTGGTGCTCTCGTTGAGAGATTCATTCAATCTCAAGTGTTCAATATCAATTATCATGGCTCAAGAAGGTGGAGACGAAAATCCACAAGGATTCACGAAGGGTTTGAGCTTGGCTCAAGCAAAAGAGCTACGTATGCAAGGGGAGATTGACGAGTTAAAGGCTCGTTTAGATGAAGTCCTAACCATCATGGCTTCTACCAAGAAAACTCCTACTAAATCTAAACAAGAGGAGGGCTCATCATCAAGTGAAAGTGAGCAAGAAAGTGTGAGGAGTGTACGTAAACCAAAAAAGGGATACTCATCAAGTTCTAGTGACGATGAGGAACCAAGATCAAGGCACAAACATAAGGGAAAGATGAGGGATGATGATCGAAATCTTAAACTCGAAATTCCTGAGTTTAATGGAGGTATGGATCCTGAAAAATTTCTAGATTGGATTCGTAGGGTTGAGAGGATTTTTCGTTACAAAGAATATGATGATCATAAGTCTTATAAATTGGCGGAATTAAAACTCACTTCCTATGCAAGTTTATGGCTTGAGGGTTTACAAAGAAAGAGAAGGAAAGAAGGTAGATCAAAAATATCTTCATGGTCTAAATTAAAAAGGGAGATGAGGAAACGTTTTGTTCCTCAAGATTTCGAGCAAAACAATTTCATCAAGATGCATACATTAAAACAAGATAGAAAAACGGTTGATGAATACATTGTGGAGTTTGAAAAATTGATCATGATTTGTGATTTAGAAGAGAAGGAGGACCACAAAGTGGCTCGTTTTGTGGCTGGTCTAGATGAAAATATAAGGGAGAAGGTCGAATTACAACCTTATTGGACCTTTGATGAAGTTTGTAGAGTGGCAGCAAGGGTTGAGAAACAAGTTGCACGCAAAACAAAGACATACTTCAAAACCTATGATTCTAAAGAAAAGCGTGATACTTTTCCTCAAAAACCAAACTTTGATAAGGTTACTAAACCACCCTTCATCAAGGATAAGAGTTCAACTTCAAAGCCCCAAAGTAGTGATTCACGCATTGTTTGTTTCAAGTGTAAAGGGCAAGGTCACATTCAAAGAGATTGTCCTCATGCTAGGGTCACAACAACTCGAAATTGGGTAGATGGGGAAAGCCTTGAAGAAGAGGAGGAGATGTATGGGGATGAGGGAGAGGAAGAGTATGCCAATTATGAAAATATGGAGGAAGAAACGGAGGAAGTCCAACCAGAAACACAAGGCCAATCCTTGGTGTTACGTAGGGTATTACAATCTCAAAGTGCACAACCTTTGGAGAGTCAAAGGGATAAAATTTTTCTCACAAGGTGTAATGTTCAAGGCAAGCTTTGTGATGTAATCATAGATACTGGAAGTTGCACAAATGTAGTATCTACGTTGTTGGTGGAAAAGCTCGCAATTCCTACAAAGATACATCCTCAACCATACAAGCTACATTGGCTTAGCAACACAAGCGATGTTAAGGTAAACAAACAAGCCTTGATTGCGTTTAAAATTGGTAAATTTGAGGATCAAGTACTTTGTGATGTTTGTCCTATGGATGCTTGTCATATACTATTGGGTAGACCTTGGCAATATGACCGTTTTGTGAAGTTTAATGGGAGAACAAATGTCTATATTGTGCGCAAGAACCCTAATGAAAAATCATATGCATTAAAACCCTTGATGATTTCTAAACCTAAAACAAGCATGGGTAATTCTAAAGGTGTTTTGTTGGTGGGTGGAAAGGAGTTAGAAAGGGAGTTGAAAACAAGTTCTATGTCTTATATGTTGTTAGCCAAAGAGGTACAAGATGAAGCCCCAGAGATTCCTAGGGTTTTGCATCCTATGTTGAATGAGTTTTCAGATGTGTTTCCTAATGAGTTGCCACCAGGATTACCACCCATACGTGGAATTGAACATCAAATTGATCTTATTCCTGGGTCTCAAATTCCTAACAAGCCTGCATATAGATGTAATCCAGAGGAGACAAAGGAGATACAAAGGCAAATTGAGGAATTAATGGAGAGGGGGTACGTGAGAGAGAGCATGAGTCCATGTGCTGTGCCTACATTAATAGTACCTAAGAAGGATGGGACTTGGAGAATGTGTATTGATTCAAGGGCAGTTAACAATATAACCGTCAAGTATAGGTTTCCTATACCTAGATTGGATGATTTGCTAGATGAATTACATGGTTCTCAATTATTTTCAAAAATTGATTTAAGGAGTGGATATCATCAGATTCGAATGAAGGAAGGTGATGAATGGAAAACAGGTTTTAAAACAAAGCTAGGGCTTTATGAATGGTTAGTCATGCCTTTTGGGTTAACTAATGCACCTAGTACGTTTATGAGGTTGATGAATGAGGTCTTAAAGCCATACATTGGTAAGTTTGTAGTGGTATATTTAGATGATATTTTGGTGTATAGCAAGAGTGTTAATGATCATCTAAGCCATCTAAGGAGTGTGTTTGGGACATTACGAGAACAAAAGCTCTATGCTAAGCTCGAAAAGTGTTATTTCATGGTACCAAGTGTGACGTTTTTGGGGTATATTGTGTCCAAAGATGGGGTTTCTGTTGATCCATCTAAAGTGGAAGCTATAAAATCATGGCCAACACCAAAAAACGTGACTGAAGTACGTGCTTTTCATGGGTTAGCCTCGTTCTATAGGAGGTTTGTGAAGAATTTTTCATCTGTTGTTGCTCCTATAACCGAATGCATTAAGAAGGATAAGCCTAAGTTTGAGTGGACTAAGGGGGCACAAGAAGCTTTTGAATTGATTAAGAAGTTGCTTTGTAACACACCTATACTAGCCTTACCAGATTTCTCTAAACCATTTGAAGTAGAGACGGATGCAAGTGGGGTTGGAATTGGTGCTGTTCTAGTCCAAGGGAAGAGGCCAATTGCTTACTTTAGTGAGAAATTGAATGGTGCTAAACTGAACTATTCTACATATGACAAGGAGTTCTATGCCATTATTAGAGCTTTGGATCATTGGAGTCACTATTTAAGGCCTAATCACTTCATATTACATTCTGATCATGAAGCTTTGAAGCACATTAATGGTCAACAAAAATTGAATCCAAGACATGCTAAATGGGTTGAATTTTTGCAATCTTTTCACTTCTCTTCAAAGTACAAAACGGGGAAGTCTAATGTTGTTGCTGATGCTTTGTCAAGAAGATATACTTTGCTTGGTGTTTTGAATTTTAAGTTGCTTGGATTAGAGTTGATAACACAATTTTACGAGCAAGATGGTGATTTTGGACCAATAATGGCGCAACTTTCAAAGGGTTCTATGAGTTCCTATGTGCTACATGATGGGTTTTTGTTTAAAGGTAATCTATTGTGCATACCTAAGTGTTCTATACGTGAGTTGCTAGTAAGGGAGGCTCATGGAGGAGGTATTGCTGGACATTTTGGCATTACAAAGACACTAACCATGTTGCAAGAACATTTTTATTGGCCAAAGATGATTGTTGATGTTGAGGCCATAATTGCTCAATGTGCTACTTGTCAAAAGGCAAAGGCAGCCTTTCATCAAGGTTTTTATACTCCATTGCCAGTGCCAGAGGGACCTTGGGAGGATGTTTCTATGGATTTCATTGTAGGGTTACCAAGGACAGCAAGGGGAAAAGATGCTATTATGGTAGTGGTTGATAGATTTTCAAAGATGGCTCATTTTACACCATGTCACAAGACAGATGATGCTATGAATGTGGCTGATTTATACTTTAAAGACATCATAAGGTTACATGGGGTTCCAAAGACTATTGTAAGTGATAGAGACACAAAATTCATGAGCTACTTTTGGAAGTCACTTTGGAGGTTAATAGGCACGAAACTTTTGTTTAGCACATCTTATCATCCTCAAACAGATGGGCAAACAGAAGTCACTAATCGAACACTAGGGGTTTTGTTGCGTGGTTTGGTTAGTAAGACACAAAAAGATTGGGATTTGAAGCTTGCTCATGCTGAATTTGCTTATAATAGGTCACCTACTTATGCTACTAAGCACTCACCTTTCGAGATTGTCTATGGAGTTAATCCTAAGTTACCAATTGATTTTGTAAGTATTCCTAAAGGGGAGTTGGTACACAAAGATGCCAAGACTAAGGTTGAGTATATGCAAAAACTTCATGCAGAAGTAAGGGCTCGAATTGAGAAGGTTAATGATATTTACAAGGCACGAGCAAACAAACATAAATCACAACATGTCTACAAAGAAGGGGATTTGGTTTGGTTACACTTGAGGAAGGAAAGATTTCCAAATCAAAGGAAGAATAAACTTATGCCTCGTTGTGATGGACCGTTCAAGATCATAAGTAAAGTGGGGGATAATGCTTATAAATTGGAATTACCAGGAGAATATGGAGTCCATGCTACTTTCAACATTGGTGATTTAGCTCCTTATGTTCCTGATGACCAACTTCGAGGTTTGAGGACAAACTCTTTTGAAGAAGAGGAGGATGATACGCATATCAATGAGCAAAACTTCGAGGGTTTGGGTTTGATTGAAGGTGGAAAACAAGAAGCAACCTTGGGGGAGTTAGTGGCTTATGGAGACACAAGGCTTCTTGGGTTGGCTAGGGTGGATTTCTACGTGTGCATGGTGACATGCACAAGCTTATTCACGTAAATGTAAAGCAAGTATAGTTAGTAGTTTAGAAGTGTTGAGCTATATGGGTTTTCTTCCCACGTCATTTGATAGGGTTTTACCATATGGTGTTTTGTTATTTTCTTGATTAGTTTATGAGTCAAGGTTGATGGAATCAAGCATGAGAAACACAAAAATGGAGGTTTCTTGAAATAAAGATTGAATCTTGAAGAGTTTCTTGAAGTTCTTGAAATCGCAAGTCCAACAAAAATCAACGAGAAATCAAGCAATGCATATGGCGGGATTTTTGGAAGATTTTTGAAGTTGTGGGCAACGTTGTCAACGTGGTTTTTCAAGTTGTTTGACTTGGTCAACTTAGTTTGTTATTTCGGAAATATAGTGGCTAGATTTGATTTGCAAAATATCTAAGATTTAGACTAGAAATCAGATTACAAAATATATGGTGCAAAGATATGTATCCGGTTTTGTTAGGATTTTCTTGTTATCCTAATCTTAGTTTGTTATACCATATATCTAAGGTAGTTAGGATATGTTTAGATTTCTGAAATATTGTGTGATATGTTTAGCCTATAAATAGGATGTAAAATACATCAATAAAATTCAGATTTGAGAGATTAAACACAAAGTGTTTCCGGTTTTCTTTTGTTTCACGAAGTAAACAATTTTTGAGAGTTTCTTGTGAGAAATTCGAATTGAGTGAGTGGTGTTTTGCTTTATCTCACGTGAGGATAGTTCTTAGGATTTGAGGGTGCTTTGCTTTAATCAAATTCTACTAATTATTCGCCTTAGAAGTTCAGATTTGTGGTGCGTAGCTTTATCAAATTTGAAGTCTAAGTTTCTTTGTGTGAGTGGCGTTTGTCTATAACAAAATTCACATCAACTTTTGGTGCTCTCGTTGAGAGATTCATTCAATCTCAAGTGTTCAATATCAATTATCATGGCTCAAGAAGGTGGAGACGAAAATCCACAAGGATTCACGAAGGGTTTGAGCTTGGCTCAAGCAAAAGAGCTACGTATGCAAGGGGAGATTGACGAGTTAAAGGCTCGTTTAGATGAAGTCCTAACCATCATGGCTTCTACCAAGAAAACTCCTACTAAATCTAAACAAGAGGAGGGCTCATCATCAAGTGAAAGTGAGCAAGAAAGTGTGAGGAGTGTACGTAAACCAAAAAAGGGATACTCATCAAGTTCTAGTGACGATGAGGAACCAAGATCAAGGCACAAACATAAGGGAAAGATGAGGGATGATGATCGAAATCTTAAACTCGAAATTCCTGAGTTTAATGGAGGTATGGATCCTGAAAAATTTCTAGATTGGATTCGTAGGGTTGAGAGGATTTTTCGTTACAAAGAATATGATGATCATAAGTCCTATAAATTGGCGGAATTAAAACTCACTTCCTATGCAAGTTTATGGCTTGAGGGTTTACAAAGAAAGAGAAGGAAAGAAGGTAGATCAAAAATATCTTCATGGTCTAAATTAAAAAGGGAGATGAGGAAACGTTTTGTTCCTCAAGATTTCGAGCAAAACAATTTCATCAAGATGCATACATTAAAACAAGATAGAAAAACGGTTGATGAATACATTGTGGAGTTTGAAAAATTGATCATGATTTGTGATTTAGAAGAGAAGGAGGACCACAAAGTGGCTCGTTTTGTGGCTGGTCTAGATGAAAATATAAGGGAGAAGGTCGAATTACAACCTTATTGGACCTTTGATGAAGTTTGTAGAGTGGCAGCAAGGGTTGAGAAACAAGTTGCACGCAAAACAAAGACATACTTCAAAACCTATGATTCTAAAGAAAAGCGTGATACTTTTCCTCAAAAACCAAACTTTGATAAGGTTACTAAACCACCCTTCATCAAGGATAAGAGTTCAACTTCAAAGCCCCAAAGTAGTGATTCACGCATTGTTTGTTTCAAGTGTAAAGGGCAAGGTCACATTCAAAGAGATTGTCCTCATGCTAGGGTCACAACAACTCGAAATTGGGTAGATGGGGAAAGCCTTGAAGAAGAGGAGGAGATGTATGGGGATGAGGGAGAGGAAGAGTATGCCAATTATGAAAATATGGAGGAAGAAACGGAGGAAGTCCAACCAGAAACACAAGGCCAATCCTTGGTGTTACGTAGGGTATTACAATCTCAAAGTGCACAACCTTTGGAGAGTCAAAGGGATAAAATTTTTCTCACAAGGTGTAATGTTCAAGGCAAGCTTTGTGATGTAATCATAGATACTGGAAGTTGCACAAATGTAGTATCTACGTTGTTGGTGGAAAAGCTCGCAATTCCTACAAAGATACATCCTCAACCATACAAGCTACATTGGCTTAGCAACACAAGCGATGTTAAGGTAAACAAACAAGCCTTGATTGCGTTTAAAATTGGTAAATTTGAGGATCAAGTACTTTGTGATGTTTGTCCTATGGATGCTTGTCATATATTATTGGGTAGACCTTGGCAATATGACCGTTTTGTGAAGTTTAATGGGAGAACAAATGTCTATATTGTGCGCAAGAACCCTAATGAAAAATCATATGCATTAAAACCCTTGATGATTTCTAAACCTAAAACAAGCATGGGTAATTCTAAAGGTGTTTTGTTGGTGGGTGGAAAGGAGTTAGAAAGGGAGTTGAAAACAAGTTCTATGTCTTATATGTTGTTAGCCAAAGAGGTACAAGATGAAGCCCCAGAGATTCCTAGGGTTTTGCATCCTATGTTGAATGAGTTTTCAGATGTGTTTCCTAATGAGTTGCCACCAGGATTACCACCCCTACGTGGAATTGAACATCAAATTGATCTTATTCCTGGGTCTCAAATTCCTAACAAGCCTGCATATAGATGTAATCCAGAGGAGACAAAGGAGATACAAAGGCAAATTGAGGAATTAATGGAGAGGGGGTACGTGAGAGAGAGCATGAGTCCATGTGCTGTGCCTACATTAATAGTACCTAAGAAGGATGGGACTTGGAGAATGTGTATTGATTCAAGGGCAGTTAACAATATAACCGTCAAGTATAGGTTTCCTATACCTAGATTGGATGATTTGCTAGATGAATTACATGGTTCTCAATTATTTTCAAAAATTGATTTAAGGAGTGGATATCATCAGATTCGAATGAAGGAAGGTGATGAATGGAAAACAGGTTTTAAAACAAAGCTAGGGCTTTATGAATGGTTAGTCATGCCTTTTGGGTTAACTAATGCACCTAGTACGTTTATGAGGTTGATGAATGAGGTCTTAAAGCCATACATTGGTAAGTTTGTAGTGGTATATTTAGATGATATTTTGGTGTATAGCAAGAGTGTTAATGATCATCTAAGCCATCTAAGGAGTGTGTTTGGGACATTACGAGAACAAAAGCTCTATGCTAAGCTCGAAAAGTGTTATTTCATGGTACCAAGTGTGACGTTTTTGGGGTATATTGTGTCCAAAGATGGGGTTTCTGTTGATCCATCTAAAGTGGAAGCTATAAAATCATGGCCAACACCAAAGAACGTGACTGAAGTACGTGCTTTTCATGGGTTAGCCTCGTTCTATAGGAGGTTTGTGAAGAATTTTTCATCTGTTGTTGCTCCTATAACCGAATGCATTAAGAAGGATAAGCCTAAGTTTGAGTGGACTAAGGGGGCACAAGAAGCTTTTGAATTGATTAAGAAGTTGCTTTGTAACACACCTATACTAGCCTTACCAGATTTCTCTAAACCATTTGAAGTAGAGACGGATGCAAGTGGGGTTGGAATTGGTGCTGTTCTAGTCCAAGGGAAGAGGCCAATTGCTTACTTTAGTGAGAAATTGAATGGTGCTAAACTGAACTATTCTACATATGACAAGGAGTTCTATGCCATTATTAGAGCTTTGGATCATTGGAGTCACTATTTAAGGCCTAATCACTTCATATTACATTCTGATCATGAAGCTTTGAAGCACATTAATGGTCAACAAAAATTGAATCCAAGACATGCTAAATGGGTTGAATTTTTGCAATCTTTTCACTTCTCTTCAAAGTACAAAACGGGGAAGTCTAATGTTGTTGCTGATGCTTTGTCAAGAAGATATACTTTGCTTGGTGTTTTGAATTTTAAGTTGCTTGGATTAGAGTTGATAACACAATTTTACGAGCAAGATGGTGATTTTGGACCAATAATGGCGCAACTTTCAAAGGGTTCTATGAGTTCCTATGTGCTACATGATGGGTTTTTGTTTAAAGGTAATCTATTGTGCATACCTAAGTGTTCTATACGTGAGTTGCTAGTAAGGGAGGCTCATGGAGGAGGTATTGCTGGACATTTTGGCATTACAAAGACACTAACCATGTTGCAAGAACATTTTTATTGGCCAAAGATGATTGTTGATGTTGAGGCCATAATTGCTCAATGTGCTACTTGTCAAAAGGCAAAGGCAGCCTTTCATCAAGGTTTTTATACTCCATTGCCAGTGCCAGAGGGACCTTGGGAAGATGTTTCTATGGATTTCATTGTAGGGTTACCAAGGACAGCAAGGGGAAAAGATGCTATTATGGTAGTGGTTGATAGATTTTCAAAGATGGCTCATTTTACACCATGTCACAAGACAGATGATGCTATGAATGTGGCTGATTTATACTTTAAAGACATCATAAGGTTACATGGGGTTCCAAAGACTATTGTAAGTGATAGAGACACAAAATTCATGAGCTACTTTTGGAAGTCACTTTGGAGGTTAATAGGCACGAAACTTTTGTTTAGCACATCTTATCATCCTCAAACAGATGGGCAAACAGAAGTCACTAATCGAACACTAGGGGTTTTGTTGCGTGGTTTGGTTAGTAAGACACAAAAAGATTGGGATTTGAAGCTTGCTCATGCTGAATTTGCTTATAATAGGTCACCTACTTATGCTACTAAGCACTCACCTTTCGAGATTGTCTATGGAGTTAATCCTAAGTTACCAATTGATTTTGTAAGTATTCCTAAAGGGGAGTTGGTACACAAAGATGCCAAGACTAAGGTTGAGTATATGCAAAAACTTCATGCAGAAGTAAGGGCTCGAATTGAGAAGGTTAATGATATTTACAAGGCACGAGCAAACAAACATAAATCACAACATGTCTACAAAGAAGGGGATTTGGTTTGGTTACACTTGAGGAAGGAAAGATTTCCAAATCAAAGGAAGAATAAACTTATGCCTCGTTGTGATGGACCGTTCAAGATCATAAGTAAAGTGGGGGATAATGCTTATAAATTGGAATTACCAGGAGAATATGGAGTCCATGCTACTTTCAACATTGGTGATTTAGCTCCTTATGTTCCTGATGACCAACTTCGAGGTTTGAGGACAAACTCTTTTGAAGAAGAGGAGGATGATACGCATATCAATGAGCAAAACTTCGAGGGTTTGGGTTTGATTGAAGGTGGAAAACAAGAAGCAACCTTGGGGGAGTTAGTGGCTTATGGAGACACAAGGCTTCTTGGGTTGGCTAGGGTGGATTTCTACGTGTGCATGGTGACATGCACAAGCTTATTCACGTAAATGTAAAGCAAGTATAGTTAGTAGTTTAGAAGTGTTGAGCTATATGGGTTTTCTTCCCACGTCATTTGATAGGGTTTTACCATATGGTGTTTTGTTATTTTCTTGATTAGTTTATGAGTCAAGGTTGATGGAATCAAGCATGAGAAACACAAAAATGGAGGTTTCTTGAAATAAAGATTGAATCTTGAAGAGTTTCTTGAAGTTCTTGAAATCGCAAGTCCAACAAAAATCAACGAGAAATCAAGCAATGCATATGGCGGGATTTTTGGAAGATTTTTGAAGTTATGGGCAACGTTGTCAACGCGGTTTTTCAAGTTGTTTGACTTGGTCAACTTAGTTTGTTATTTCGGAAATATAGTGGCTAGATTTGATTTGCAAAATATCTAAGATTTAGACTAGAAATCAGATTACAAAATATATGGTGCAAAGATATGTATCCGGTTTTGTTAGGATTTTCTTGTTATCCTAATCTTAGTTTGTTATACCATATATCTAAGGTAGTTAGGATATGTTTAGATTTCTGAAATATTGTGTGATATGTTTAGCCTATAAATAGGATGTAAAATACATCAATAAAATTCAGATTTGAGAGATTAAACACAAAGGGTTTCCGGTTTTCTTTTGTTTCACGAAGTAAACAATTTTTGAGAGTTTCTTGTGAGAAATTCGAATTGAGTGAGTGGTGTTTTGCTTTATCTCACGTGAGGATAGTTCTTAGGATTTGAGGGTGCTTTGCTTTAATCAAATTCTACTAATTATTCGCCTTAGAAGTTCAGATTTGTGGTGCGTAGCTTTATCAAATTTGAAGTCTAAGTTTCTTTGTGTGAGTGGCGTTTGTCTATAACAAAATTCACATCAACTTTTGGTGCTCTCGTTGAGAGATTCATTCAATCTCAAGTGTTCAATATCAATTATCATGGCTCAAGAAGGTGGAGACGAAAATCCACAAGGATTCACGAAGGGTTTGAGCTTGGCTCAAGCAAAAGAGCTACGTATGCAAGGGGAGATTGACGAGTTAAAGGCTCGTTTAGATGAAGTCCTAACCATCATGGCTTCTACCAAGAAAACTCCTACTAAATCTAAACAAGAGGAGGGCTCATCATCAAGTGAAAGTGAGCAAGAAAGTGTGAGGAGTGTACGTAAACCAAAAAAGGGATACTCATCAAGTTCTAGTGACGATGAGGAACCAAGATCAAGGCACAAACATAAGGGAAAGATGAGGGATGATGATCGAAATCTTAAACTCGAAATTCCTGAGTTTAATGGAGGTATGGATCCTGAAAAATTTCTAGATTGGATTCGTAGGGTTGAGAGGATTTTTCGTTACAAAGAATATGATGATCATAAGTCTTATAAATTGGCGGAATTAAAACTCACTTCCTATGCAAGTTTATGGCTTGAGGGTTTACAAAGAAAGAGAAGGAAAGAAGGTAGATCAAAAATATCTTCATGGTCTAAATTAAAAAGGGAGATGAGGAAACGTTTTGTTCCTCAAGATTTCGAGCAAAACAATTTCATCAAGATGCATACATTAAAACAAGATAGAAAAACGGTTGATGAATACATTGTGGAGTTTGAAAAATTGATCATGATTTGTGATTTAGAAGAGAAGGAGGACCACAAAGTGGCTCGTTTTGTGGCTGGTCTAGATGAAAATATAAGGGAGAAGGTCGAATTACAACCTTATTGGACCTTTGATGAAGTTTGTAGAGTGGCAGCAAGGGTTGAGAAACAAGTTGCACGCAAAACAAAGACATACTTCAAAACCTATGATTCTAAAGAAAAGCGTGATACTTTTCCTCAAAAACCAAACTTTGATAAGGTTACTAAACCACCCTTCATCAAGGATAAGAGTTCAACTTCAAAGCCCCAAAGTAGTGATTCACGCATTGTTTGTTTCAAGTGTAAAGGGCAAGGTCACATTCAAAGAGATTGTCCTCATGCTAGGGTCACAACAACTCGAAATTGGGTAGATGGGGAAAGCCTTGAAGAAGAGGAGGAGATGTATGGGGATGAGGGAGAGGAAGAGTATGCCAATTATGAAAATATGGAGGAAGAAACGGAGGAAGTCCAACCAGAAACACAAGGCCAATCCTTGGTGTTACGTAGGGTATTACAATCTCAAAGTGCACAACCTTTGGAGAGTCAAAGGGATAAAATTTTTCTCACAAGGTGTAATGTTCAAGGCAAGCTTTGTGATGTAATCATAGATACTGGAAGTTGCACAAATGTAGTATCTACGTTGTTGGTGGAAAAGCTCGCAATTCCTACAAAGATACATCCTCAACCATACAAGCTACATTGGCTTAGCAACACAAGCGATGTTAAGGTAAACAAACAAGCCTTGATTGCGTTTAAAATTGGTAAATTTGAGGATCAAGTACTTTGTGATGTTTGTCCTATGGATGCTTGTCATATACTATTGGGTAGACCTTGGCAATATGACCGTTTTGTGAAGTTTAATGGGAGAACAAATGTTTATATTGTGCGCAAGAACCCTAATGAAAAATCATATGCATTAAAACCCTTGATGATTTCTAAACCTAAAACAAGCATGGGTAATTCTAAAGGTGTTTTGTTGGTGGGTGGAAAGGAGTTAGAAAGGGAGTTGAAAACAAGTTCTATGTCTTATATGTTGTTAGCCAAAGAGGTACAAGATGAAGCCCCAGAGATTCCTAGGGTTTTGCATCCTATGTTGAATGAGTTTTCAGATGTGTTTCCTAATGAGTTGCCACCAGGATTACCACCCATACGTGGAATTGAACATCAAATTGATCTTATTCCTGGGTCTCAAATTCCTAACAAGCCTGCATATAGATGTAATCCAGAGGAGACAAAGGAGATACAAAGGCAAATTGAGGAATTAATGGAGAGGGGGTACGTGAGAGAGAGCATGAGTCCATGTGCTGTGCCTACATTAATAGTACCTAAGAAGGATGGGACTTGGAGAATGTGTATTGATTCAAGGGCAGTTAACAATATAACCGTCAAGTATAGGTTTCCTATACCTAGATTGGATGATTTGCTAGATGAATTACATGGTTCTCAATTATTTTCAAAAATTGATTTAAGGAGTGGATATCATCAGATTCGAATGAAGGAAGGTGATGAATGGAAAACAGGTTTTAAAACAAAGCTAGGGCTTTATGAATGGTTAGTCATGCCTTTTGGGTTAACTAATGCACCTAGTACGTTTATGAGGTTGATGAATGAGGTCTTAAAGCCATACATTGGTAAGTTTGTAGTGGTATATTTAGATGATATTTTGGTGTATAGCAAGAGTGTTAATGATCATCTAAGCCATCTAAGGAGTGTGTTTGGGACATTACGAGAACAAAAGCTCTATGCTAAGCTCGAAAAGTGTTATTTCATGGTACCAAGTGTGACGTTTTTGGGGTATATTGTGTCCAAAGATGGGGTTTCTGTTGATCCATCTAAAGTGGAAGCTATAAAATCATGGCCAACACCAAAGAACGTGACTGAAGTACGTGCTTTTCATGGGTTAGCCTCGTTCTATAGGAGGTTTGTGAAGAATTTTTCATCTGTTGTTGCTCCTATAACCGAATGCATTAAGAAGGATAAGCCTAAGTTTGAGTGGACTAAGGGGGCACAAGAAGCTTTTGAATTGATTAAGAAGTTGCTTTGTAACACACCCATACTAGCCTTACCAGATTTCTCTAAACCATTTGAAGTAGAGACGGATGCAAGTGGGGTTGGAATTGGTGCTGTTCTAGTCCAAGGGAAGAGGCCAATTGCTTACTTTAGTGAGAAGTTGAATGGTGCTAAACTGAACTATTCTACATATGACAAGGAGTTCTATGCCATTATTAGAGCTTTGGATCATTGGAGTCACTATTTAAGGCCTAATCACTTCATATTACATTCTGATCATGAAGCTTTGAAGCACATTAATGGTCAACAAAAATTGAATCCAAGACATGCTAAATGGGTTGAATTTTTGCAATCTTTTCACTTCTCTTCAAAGTACAAAACGGGGAAGTCTAATGTTGTTGCTGATGCTTTGTCAAGAAGGTATACTTTGCTTGGTGTTTTGAACTTTAAGTTGCTTGGATTAGAGTTGATAACACAATTTTACGAGCAAGATGGTGATTTTGGACCAATAATGGCGCAACTTTCAAAGGGTTCTATGAGTTCCTATGTGCTACATGATGGGTTTTTGTTTAAAGGTAATCTATTGTGCATACCTAAGTGTTCTATACGTGAGTTGCTAGTAAGGGAGGCTCATGGAGGAGGTATTGCTGGACATTTTGGCATTACAAAGACACTAACCATGTTGCAAGAACATTTTTATTGGCCAAAGATGATTGTTGATGTTGAGGCCATAATTGCTCAATGTGCTACTTGTCAAAAGGCAAAGGCAGCCTTTCATCAAGGTTTTTATACTCCATTGCCAGTGCCAGAGGGACCTTGGGAGGATGTTTCTATGGATTTCATTGTAGGGTTACCAAGGACAGCAAGGGGAAAAGATGCTATTATGGTAGTGGTTGATAGATTTTCAAAGATGGCTCATTTTACACCATGTCACAAGACAGATGATGCTATGAATGTGGCTGATTTATACTTTAAAGACATCATAAGGTTGCATGGGGTTCCAAAGACTATTGTAAGTGATAGAGACACAAAATTCATGAGCTACTTTTGGAAGTCACTTTGGAGGTTAATAGGCACGAAACTTTTGTTTAGCACATCTTATCATCCTCAAACAGATGGGCAAACAGAAGTCACTAATCGAACACTAGGGGTTTTGTTGCGTGGTTTGGTTAGTAAGACACAAAAAGATTGGGATTTGAAGCTTGCTCATGCTGAATTTGCTTATAATAGGTCACCTACTTATGCTACTAAGCACTCACCTTTCGAGATTGTCTATGGAGTTAATCCTAAGTTACCAATTGATTTTGTAAGTATTCCTAAAGGGGAGTTGGTACACAAAGATGCCAAGACTAAGGTTGAGTACATGCAAAAACTTCATGCAGAAGTAAGGGCTCGAATTGAGAAGGTTAATGATATTTACAAGGCACGAGCAAACAAACATAAATCACAACATGTCTACAAAGAAGGGGATTTGGTTTGGTTACACTTGAGGAAGGAAAGATTTCCAAATCAAAGGAAGAATAAACTTATGCCTCGTTGTGATGGACCGTTCAAGATCATAAGTAAAGTGGGGGATAATGCTTATAAATTGGAATTACCAGGAGAATATGGAGTCCATGCTACTTTCAACATTGGTGATTTAGCTCCTTATGTTCCTGATGACCAACTTCGAGGTTTGAGGACAAACTCTTTTGAAGAAGAGGAGGATGATACGCATATCAATGAGCAAAACTTCGAGGGTTTGGGTTTGATTGAAGGTGGAAAACAAGAAGCAACCATGGGGGAGTTAGTGGCTTATGGAGACACAAGGCTTCTTGGGTTGACTAGGGTGGATTTTTACGTGTGCATGGTGACATGCACAAGCTTATTCACGTAAATGTAAAGCAAGTATAGTTAGTAGTTTAGAAGTGTTGAGCTATATGGGTTTTCTTCCCACGTCATTTGATAGGGTTTTACCATATGGTGTTTTGTTATTTTCTTGATTAGTTTATGAGTCAAGGTTGATGGAATCAAGTATGAGAAACACAAAAATGGAGGTTTCTTGAAATAAAGATTGAATCTTGAAGAGGTTCTTGAAGTTCTTGAAATCGCAAGTCCAACAAAAATCAACGAGAAATCAAGCAATGCATATGGCGGGATTTTTGGAAGATTTTTGAAGTTATGGGCAACGTTGTCAACGTGGTTTTTCAAGTTGTTTGACTTGGTCAACTTAGTTTGTTATTTCGGAAATATAGTGGCTAGATTTGATTTGCAAAATATCTAAGATTTAGACTAGAAATCAGATTACAAAATATATGGTGCAAAGATATGTATCCGGTTTTGTTAGGATTTTCTTGTTATCCTAATCTTAGTTTGTTATGCCATATATCTAAGGTAGTTAGGATATGTTTAGATTTCTGAAATATTGTGTGATATGTTTAGCCTATAAATAGGATGTAAAATACATCAATAAAATTCAGATTTGAGAGATTAAACACAAAGTGTTTCCGGTTTTCTTTTGTTTCACGAAGTAAACAATTTTTGAGAGTTTCTTGTGAGAAATTCGAATTGAGTGAGTGGTGCTTTGCTTTATCTCACGTGAGGATAGTTCTTAGGATTTGAGGGTGCTTTGCTTTAATCAAATTCTACTAATTATTCGCCTTAGAAGTTCAGATTTGTGGTGCGTAGCTTTATCAAATTTGAAGTCTAAGTTTCTTTGTGTGAGTGGCGTTTGTCTATAACAAAATTCACATCACAAAGCCAACCATACATTAATAGGAGAGGCATCTAGGTATATTTTAAACCGTTGAACATTAACCTTGAACATTATTCCCAATCTGTAATTGACGTAAGGTAAAACATGGCAGATAATGAATGGTCCACTCCAACACGATTTGAGCTTACCTAGAAACAACCTCAATCACGAATTAAAGAGGAGGACACTATCGCCCACCATGGTTATCATGATATGCCTTGGTTAGATCTTCGTAATTACGAGCATTCTCGTAAGTATCCAACCGAATTTCCTCCAAGGCATTGTGTAAATCAAAATTTAAAGTTTTTATTACCCAATGTGCACGGTGTTCTAACTCCACAGGAAGATGGCACGACTTCCCATACACATGGTTATAAGGAGTTGTACCAATTGGAGTCTTAAAAGAGTCGAATAGGCCAATAAGGCGTCGGAGAGTTTCGTAAAACAATCCTTTCTAGACCTATCAACAGCCTTTTCAAGGATGGTCTTGATCTCTCAATTAGAGATCTCAGCTTGCCCGTTAGTTGAGACACTTGAAAGACATTGTGAACCTTGCTCAATTCCATTGGTAATGCTAAATTATAGGCTACTTTTCCAACCCATTGCAAGATCTCATAGGTCCTATGTATTTTAGGCTCTATTTTCCTTTCTTTCCAAACGTCATTACTCCTTTCATTGGTGATACCTTAAGTAACACCTTATCGCCAACTTCAAACACAACCTCTTGGCGTTTTTGGTCCGCATATGACTTTTGTCTATCTTGTGCTGCCTAAATCTTTGCTTGTATTACCCTTATTTTATCCGTGGTTTCTTCAATCAATTGAGGTCCTAGAATCACTGTCTCACTTATGCCATTCCAACACAAGGGGCTTCTACACTTCCTTCCATACAAAGCCTCAAAAGGTGTCATGCCAATACTTGCATGCATGGTAGCTATTGTTGTATATATGAAAACTGAATGAGATCTAAGTGATCCACCCAATTCCCTTGAAAATCCATTACACAAGCTCTTAGCATGTCCTCTAAAGTTTGTATGGTTCTCTCTGTTTGTCCATCAGTTGTTGGATGGAAAGCTGTAATCATCTTCAATGTTGTACAAAAGTTCTCCTGGACATTTTTCCAGAATTTCGAAAGAAACCTATAATCTCTATCTGACATGATATCCTTTGGAACTCCATGTAGCCTCACAACATGTCTTATGTAAGGCTTTGTAAGTTGTTCCATTTCCCAAGTCTCTTTCATGGGTATAAACACCGCTGACTTGGTAAGCCTATCCACCACAACCCATATAGTATCGTTTTGATTCTTCGACTTCAGCAAGCAAGTCACAAAGTCCATTGATATGCAATCCCAGTTTCGTCCAGGTATTTCATGTGGTTGGACTTCTCCTTGTGGTATTTTATGCTCAAATTTTATCTTTTGACAAGTAAGACACTTACCCACAAATTCAGCTACTTCTCTTTTCATCCTAGGCCACCAATATACCGTCTTTAAATCCTTATATAGCTTATCACCTCCAGGATGCATTGAACACGGGGTATTATGACCCTCCTCCACGATTCTTTGCTTCAGATCCTATCATTTATGTGGTACACACCCTCCTCCTTTATACCATAAACTTCCATCCTCATGGATCTTAAAGTCCACAGCTTTTCCTGCTTTCAACTTTTCCTTAATTCTGTCCAATTTCACATCTCCCGCCTGGTTCTTCTTAATCTCCTTAAATATTGTTTGTTGGATACTAAGATTATAAAGAATTCCTTCCAGCTCTCCCTGCTTCACTATTTCCAAGCTCAATCTTTCTATATCCTTTCATAGTTCATTAGAAACTACCAAGGTATTCACTCCATGCTTCGTTCTACGGCTTAAAGCATCTGCCACCACATTAGCCTTCCCTTCATGGTATTGGATGTCTAGGTCATAATCCTTGATCAACTCAAGCCATCTCCTTTATCTCATGTTTAAGTCTTTCTGAGTGAAAAAGTACTTTAAACTCTTGTGGTCTGTGTATATCCTACACTTTACCCTATACAAGTAATGCCTCCATATTTTTAAAGCAAACATTATCGATGCTGACCTCAAATCATTCTTCGATAACACAGTAGATCCTTTTGATTGATCAAACAAGTCATCAATCCTCGGTGAAGGATACTTATTTTTTATTGTCACCTTATACAACTCCCTATAGTCAATACATAACCTCAAACTCCCATCTTTCTTTTTCACAAACAGTATTGGTGCTCCCCAAGGTGAAGAACTTGGCCTAATGTAACCTTTTTCAAACAACTCTTGTAACTCACTCATTTCTGCAGGTGCCATCCTATATATATGGTGCTTTGGAAATAGGTGTTGTTCCTGGGACTAAGCCTATGGTAAATTCAATTTCTCGTTTGGGTGGCATCCCTGGAATCTCTTCCGGAAACATGTCAAGAAAGTCCCTTACTACCTCAATATTCTTGGGCTTAGTACTCTCAATATGATCCACATCCCTCACACTACAAAGGTAAATGGGAAAAACTCAATACTGCCACTATTTTGTTGTGTTTTGGTCTTCCTGCCCTCCAATAGCTCAGCTTTTTACCCTTGTTCATTAACGAGATCTTTTGAGGCTCACATAGAATCTCAGCCTTATGCTTACTCAACCGATCCATCCCTAGAATCACTTGTAAGTCACCTAAATCAAACTCTATTCGGTTAACCTTAAACTCCACTCCCTCAATTTCAGTAGGAACATCCTGAAATCTCTTTGAACACTGTACTTCTTGTCTAGAGGGTAGCACTATTGACATATCTAATATATCTACCTTTCCCAACACAGGTTTTAGCTTTTCTAGAATCTTAGTGGATACAAAAGAATACGTTGCACCAGAATCAAACAAAACTTTAACAGGAAGAGAATGAAGAGAAAAAGTACCAGTAATCACATCCTTATTAGTATCAGCTTCACATCGAGCCGTCACATTCAGCTTTCCAGTGTTTGAGGTCTTAGTCTATCCACGTCCATTCCCACTCCCATTGAGGTGTCACCTTTGCACCCATATTTTTGGCTTGAGGTTTCACCTTTGCTCCCATATTTCCTTGGAAACACTTTTGTTGTCCCCCACCTGAATTCCCCCTAGCATGAGAATTTTTCCCCTCCTTTCCTTTATTCTTAGAGAAGCACTCATACTCACAGTGTCCAAGTTTGTTACACAACCGACAAATCACTAGGTTTCCTGCACAGTCCTTTCCTGGGTGATTGTTAGGACACTTCTTGCAATAGTACACACACCCTCCTTGACTAGCCACCTGAGCTCTATTCCCATTTCCAGAAGTAGGCTTCCCAAAGTTTCCTCTATTACCATGGAAGTTGTTGTTGAAATGAGGTTTCTTAAATCCTCCATGATTTCCTTGTTGGTTGAAGTTTCCTCCACCATCCTTCCTTTTCTTCCTCGTCTCACCTTCCTTCTGTACCTCCTTCTTCTTTTGGTCTATGGCATACAGGTGTGCAGCTCTACCATATAACTTATCCAAAGATTCAAAGATCGGTCCAGCTAATTGTGATTGAAGGTCTAAGGGTAACCCTCTTTCAAAATGACTAGCCTTCAAGCTCTCAGTAGCTACGGCCTTGGGAGCAAACCTAGATAATTCTATGAACTTAGAGTAGTACTCGGTGACAGGCATACTTCCCATCTTAAGCTCTAGAAACTCCTCTGCGTTTTGTTTGTGAAGGAACACAAGATAGCACTTATTACTAATTTGCTCCTGAAACATATTCCAATTAAACCCTGGTAAAGCCCTAATCACAGCCTCATTTTGTGACCACCATAGATCACCTTTTCCTCTCAGATTGTAAACATCATCGTTCACCTTAAGCGCTTCTGGACACTCAACTGCCCCAAACAACTTATTAAACTCTCTCAACCATCCCTCTAGAATAGTTGGGTTGTGCTCTCCTTAGTAAGTGGGTGGCTTACTTTGAGAAATCTTCTTAAAAAATTCCCCCGTAGGGTCACTATCATTTCCATTTCCTATGGCAGCTAACTGTTTAGCTACAGTAGCTAATTGCCTCACTAATTCATTCAGCTGATTGTTGTTACGTTTAGCCATTCTATTTCTCCCGTAGAGGAAAAGACCTTTATATTAAATTATATCTAGCTGCAAGTTAGAACAACATAAACTTATTTCATGAAACACTTTCTCATTTCATCTCATAAAAGAAGTTTCATTCTTTTAGAGCGAATGATTCACTTTGTTTTGATTGTTTACACAACCATTAAAATAAGAATAAAGCACATAAGAAATAAAAATAATTTCCTTGGTTTTACTCTACTTGAGGCTTTATTTCATAAAAGATATTTATTACTTAACTCCTCTTATCATTTCTTATGGCTCACCGCCACTTATTCAAAATAATGTAAACAATAATCTAAATTTTTCAACATTCTAAACATCATAAATATTAAACAATAATGACTAAATTGTATCTAAACAACATCTCTAAACATTAACATTGTCCTTCTTGTCCCTTGACATCACATATTTCTTTGGTATGAATTAAGGATCATCTTTTGTATCAACTTCCATTTCTTCCTCAAGATCTAACTCTTCTTCATCTTCTTCAAAATCGGTTACAAAGTGTACATACACTGGAATTATTGGATCCGTATTCTCGATTTCATAACATGAATTGTCCCTTGACTCATTAGTTCTTAAATCAGTAGTAGTCTCCTTCACTATCATGTCTTCACTTCCTTGACTATCCGGGCTTTGTTTGGGCGGGGTCTCATCAATTGCATTCATCTCCTGATACTCCTTCTCTTTCCAAGCAATGTACCCTTCCAAGAATCTCCAATCACAACCCCATTGGCCAATTTCATCCTTATATTTAGAGTAGTTCGGGAGTCCTCCAGCAAAGTGGAAATCGCTAAACTTTGCCTTGATTTCTAGGTAGGGCGAACGGTCAGGAAAGCACTTAACAATTAGGGTTGTTACATAGTCAGGTTGATCCAATTATGGCAGTTTCGATACAATACTCATATACCAACAATAAAACCGTATAACATACTGGGGTGGACTTTCATAGTCTTTCTTCTCCAAGGTTCCTATTTGTGTGTCTTTGGTAGCTAGGCATAATATACGACATCCTGCACAGCACTTAAGACTAATGGTCCATCCTTCCCCAAACAAAACAAACTAATAGTTCTACAAAAGGTTCTTGTGGCTAACATACAATTTCCTTTACACACAATTATTCACATAAACATCACCTTAAAACATGAACTTTAATGCATGAAAGATCTGAACTTAAGTGTATCCTACATGCCCAAACTTCCTACCAAAGCTCACCACATAATATTAAAGTAATAACACATAATACATACCTGAATTCCTTGCATACTTGCACAAATAAATTATTTTTTTTCCAAAACTTTTCAATTTCGGAAATTACTATTTTTAGAAAAATTTGATTTTCAAAAACTTTCCAAAACAAGAAATTCTTCTTTCCCAAAATAAAACTTAGGGTACCCCCATAAATAAAATTTATTTTATCTCAAAAACAAAGCTCTGGTAACCACTTGGTAACACCCAGGATTTCCTAACTTCCTTCTTTATATTTTTCCGAGAAACATATTATAAATTTTAAAGAATTATAGTTATTAAAACTCCTAAATAATGGAAAACCCAAAGTATGACCGCCACCGTGATAACGGCTAAGGCATTTATCAAAGTACTAAAGCAGAAGTCTTAAAACCAAAAACCAATTTAAAACTAAACTTCAAAACAATTCTAAAAACGAAATTCAAATCAACATCCAAAATAAAAATCAACTTACAACTTTACTACACTTCATAAACACTTTAATAGCCCTTAAAAACTAAAACTAAAATCTTTAGAAATAAAACAACATTCAAATAAAAGTTCGTAATTCATAAACAATAAAAATTAAAACTCCAAAACTACAAAGCAAGCGCTCTCACTCCTGCACATCATGAAATGACATATGCCAACTTGAACCTGTAGCTTTTATTATTCTAGAAAATTACTCACCAACAGGTGGGTCACTGTAGGGCAAAGTCCAAGACAAAGCCATGCATTCGAAACAAACAGTCAGCAAAGCTGAGTACATAACTACTAAAGACTATGCAACAGAACAACATGAAATAAAACTTACACACAACTTACCTTTCACAACCTTTCACCTGTGCATAGACTCAACAAATTAATAATTACATTCAAACTTTTAGATTCTGCATCGAACGGGTTTCCTTTCCAATTGCCCTATTGGGCACCAACTTGGGAGGAACTCCAAGAAGGAATTGCTATGTCACATAAAGAGACAGAATTCCAGCGCATTATAAATATAAAAGAGTACAACGTCTTGTACTCCAATTAGAAGTCATAGATCTATGTTCCTTACGACTCCCCCCATTATTCATACTCAAGGTATATACGTTCCAAGAGTATTGATGCAAATTCTCTTACACTTTACGTGATTAACCGGTTTAACAATGTTATGACTCATATATAAAATCAAATAGAAGTATGCATCAAATCAAGCAAGCCATATTAATTATCTTCAATTTAAAGTGTTTCAAAAATAATCTCATGTGTGTCCTTTAATTTAATTGAACTTCCTTTACCACACATTAACTGTGAGTGGCTAAATACTTACTTTCTCCTTGACCACACATTAAACTGTGAGTGGCAACATGTATAAAGTATTTGCTCATAACTCCTTTTAATCATGTGAATAAAAATTTATAACTACCTTTCTTGTTGAATAAATAACTAACCAACTTAAAAATAACTTCCTTTATTAATAAACTATTGGCCAAATTAAACCGATCATAGCATTCCAATTCAATCTTATAAAATTTGTTTTGCTATTCAACATGGAATGCCAACATAATATGAAATCATGCTTCTAATAAAACTTGTCATGCACACCAATTCATGATTCAAACAAGCATAACAATATTTCATAACATCAAGGATCGTCCACGCTTGAATTCTAGCTCTTAGGTTTGTCTTTAGTACTTACGTACCTTGTGAAATAGTGGTGCTCCGCCACAACTTCTAAAAGTTGACTAATTCAAATTCTCCTACATAAAGAAAACCGAAACTAAATTAAAACCTTGTTGACTATGTTCTACAACAACTCTAAACTAACTTGTATATTGGAACCTTGTCCAAAACATCCCCTATATGGTCTCTATTCAATTCCATACTTCACTTTAATTTTTCTATTAAAAGATTACTTGGTTTTCGAGACTTTTTTTTTTATACGTTATAAAACCTCAACATAAATTTTATGTCACTTTAGAAAAGTGGACAACAATTTAAAATTATTAAAACTCCTTGAAGAAAACTTCAGAAACAACATAAATCAATCATACAATGTATTACTTAATTTATAAGACCAATTCATGCTAATTACATACTTTAAAAGCCTAATTATAAAATCTGGACAGCATGTTAAACATGCTTAAAATCACCTTTAAACTTCATAAAACATAATAAAAATCATATGTAACATCATAGAATTAATATGTGATCATACTAGCATAATATAAACACTTAAAACTTTTTTTAACTTGTTTTTATAAAAATTTCCGATTTATTAATTAACTTTAATGTCGTGAAAAACTCATAAAAACATCATAAATTCATGACGAACTCTTTTACAATCAACTAACATCATTATGAAACCAATGTATGCTTTAGAATAATTTTTCACAAGCCAAAACATGTTCATAATGTTTATTCTATTGAATTTCATAATTACAAAATTTGGACGGCAATTTATTTTATATTTAAAGCCTTTAAAATTCAATCTAAACTTCATAAAATCATCATAAATTCACACAACAACAATTCATGATCATAATATTGAAGTTTAAATCATAAAAACTCATAAATATCAAAACTTTCATAACTTTATAAAACCTAATCTAAAATTTCATGAACAACAAATTAATTTATGTTTTAAAACAAATCATGATTTCATAGAACATGATTGAAACTTATAAAATCAAGATTAACCATAAATATGAACATGAATTTGGAAGATTGAAACAAAAAGAAAGAGAATTTTTTTTTTTTTATATATAAGTTCGAAATTACAGAAATCAAGGGGGAGGAAGTAGCCGGCAGTGGCGAGAGCGGCGGTCCGGCGATGGCTCCGGCACGACATGAAATCCAATGAAAAAACGATCTCTCTTTTTTTTTCACGGAAGAAGCAAACACAATATATTTTTTTTTTCTTGGAAATTTGCTCCTCTTTTTTTCTTTCTCTCTCTATATTTTGGAATCCTAATGACAATTATAAGGGATGAAATTTGAAAATTTGGGTTTTAAAGGGTATTTATAAGCCCCAAAGTAGGATTTGGTAAAGCCCATACTTATCCTTAAAAGTGAAAATTACCTTTAGGCCCTTGCATCAAAATAAATCAGGAAACTCTTAAAATTTCTATCTTTAGAAGCCTTGTAAAATATTTTATAAAACATAGTTTATTATTTATAAACACAAATAATTATTTTTAATTAAAGCTTATTTTGTATTATTATTATTTTCTTTTCCATTTAATATTTTTATTGAACACAATTTTTCAATAAAGATATTGAAACTACTCGTATAAAATACAAAAATACTTCCTTAAAATACATGAAAATGTGGAGGGTGAAATTTTCTTTCCCTGGCTGAATGGAACAAGGAAGCATTCACTAAGCTTCTGTGGGACATAACTCATAAGGCTGATACTTTATGGGTTAAGTGGGTGCATGTCTATTACTTTAGAAATAGATCCTATTGGGAGGTGCCTATTGTAGGACTTGTTCTTCGGTGTTGAGGAAAATCTTGAGCTGTAAGGATATTGTTGATTCTGTTATTGGATGGGAGGTCATTGAGCATAGTGGGAATAACAAAACCCATCTATAAAGGTGGATTGGAGAAGGGTGAATTGTAATAACAAGGCCACTCTAAGTAGTGCTTTCATTACCTAGTTAGATGTGCAAAATAGGTTAATGACAAAGGACAGATTGTGTGCTTGGATTCCAAGGCATGATCCCACTTTTTTCCTATGCAACATAGCTGCTAAAGTGGTAAACCACTTTTTCCTTCAATGTCTTACTCTACAGCTTTATGGTCTAGAGTTCCAAAGGTGTTATAGGTTCCTAGAAGGCCTTTACAGTTTGAGTAGCAGTAGCAGCAGGTACAGAGAGTAGGAAGGCAGAAAACTACTAAGCACAGATTATGGGTGATGCTTTTTGCTGAATGTATCTATGCCATTTGGTTGCGAAGGAATTCACATATCCTTACTTCTTATTGCAAGGATATAGCTAGTGTGTTTATGGAAGTTATGTATCGAGTTCCTTGCAAGTCTCTAGAATCAGACCTACAGTTCTTAGTTATTGATTTTTATGGGTGTTTGTTGCATTGATGATGCAAATGATTGTAAGGGTTGGTTGCACCCTTCTTAGAAGGTGTCAATTAGTTTCTTTATGATTCCTTTGCAACATAGGTTTTTGTTGTTGTTGTAAGCCTATGGCTATTGGTGATTGTATTTTTTGCTCATTGATAATTAAAATCTTTATTTACCAAAAAAAAGGTCATGAGAAAGCTAGACTCCTTTGAAACATTTATACTAGCAAGTAAACATTTTCATGTGGCATGTCACATATTGCACACATATGAATGAGGTCAAGTCTGAAAGTGCAAGTGACATTGAAGAAGGGGGGGTGAATTGAGTGTTGTAAGATTGTTGTAAATTTTTCGATTGATTGTGAGAACAGTTAAGAACCATTTCTCAAGCAGCAGAAACAAAATGCAATAAAATAAACAACACCAAGATTTAACAAGGTTCAACTTTTTAATAAGTCTATGTCCTCCACTCACTCACTCCTTTTATTAATCAACTCTGAATAACAAAAAGAATTACACTCAATCAATTATGCACCTATGCACAATATGATTCCCCAACTTCCACCTATAGAAGTTCGACTCAACCTTCAACTATGAAGGTTCCAATGAAAATGATCCCAGATCAACTTCCCCAACAAACTGAACTCACAGAATGCTCAAATTACAACACTTTGTCTGTCAATAATAATTAGCCTAAACGCTTACAAAAGAGAGAAGAGTAGATTAAGACCTTAATGTGGTAATAAGTTTTGTGCTAGGTTAAGACTTAGAGAGAACTTTTGCAATCCATGTTCTTCAATTTATTTGTTCGTCCAAAAGTGTGTCAAATTGTAAGCTAGCAGATCTCCTTAAATAAGCCTTTGGCTAGTATGTTATGTAATATTGTAAGAGAATATTTTCCTTAGAATTATGGAAATCAATACAATATCATATAACACACTTGCCATACTTAAGAATATCTACCTTGCATAACAATCCAAGCATCCGCATATTTTTTTGAAAACAATTTTGCACAGAAATAAACTTTCCTAAAATACGGATGTAAGAAGTAAACTCAAGAGGATTGGTTCACCACTGTTCCCAAATTGTTCCAGTCAGCCAACTTTACTTATAATTATGTATGACAAGTAACTTAGGTTCCTTATCATCCATCATTAGTTCATCTTTCTAGTCTCAGCCTTTACAGTGCATTTATAAACCTTCATACCACTTACATTACATCTAAGACTTAAGAGTATAAATCTATGAGCTTGGTCTTCATGTGAACTTCAAGACTTGGCTTCATGAGCTTCATCTTGTCATCCATTGAACTTATTTTCTTTAGTACCTGCACATGCAAACGGAAACTTGCATACAATATAATGTTTCAATGTAGTTTGTCATCATTCAAAACAAAAGCTAGGAACTCAACAAAGTTCATACCTAGCCTAGGTTCTATGGAGGAAACTAAAAGTAAGGCTTAAGGTTACCAACTATCCACACCAAAACTAAGTTTGATCAAGGAATAGTCTTAGGTAGTTCACCTAACAATCCTTTAAAGATATCCCCCGGGGTTGTCTTAATTATAGAACATACTTTAAGAGACGTGAATCTTAAAGCAAATACCCTCACATGGAAATTGCATGCATTATGCTTAACAAAGAATTCCAATATTATAATTATGAAATTAAAAGACCTTTTGAGTTTCTTCCACTCTCCCTTTAAATTAAGGGAATCTCCCTAGTGAAGTCACCAACCTGTGGACCCAAGGCTTTCGTCACCGTGCCCACGAACCCTTTTTTTTGGAAATCGAATGTCTTTAGTTTGCTTGCATAGTGTGAGTATGCATGGATTAGAGAGTGAGTCTAGAAACTTAGAACCCAAGAAGTGAATTTTCCACTGTGTTCTTTTTGGAGGCTTACGGACCCCTATTTAATCTACCCCTAAGGTAAATCGACAGTAAAGAATAAGAAGGTCTCATAACTCTTAATTCGGGGATGAGGGTAAGGACAAGAGTAGGTCACATTATCCCCCCTACGTATAGCAGCCTCCACTTGGTGTCATAGGTAATTTAATAATCATAATATCGAATTATAGCATACACTAATACAAAAAACGAGATTTGCTGCGGTTTTTTGCCGGTTATTTTCTGCGGTTTTGAACCGCAGCACTTATAGCAGCAGCAAATAATCAAAATTTATTTGCTGCGGTTAAACCGTAGCAAATAACACCTCAAAAATTGGTGGGAAGTTGGTTATTTGCTGCGGTTGTTTAGAGAGCCGTAGCAAATAACCCTTTTTCCCTCCATTTTCTGAGGTGTTATTTGCTGCGGTTCTCCAAATAACCGCAGCAAACAACCAGTTTCCCTCCATTTTCAGTTGAGTTATTTACTCCGGTTGTTTGGAGAACCGCAGCAAATAGTTTTTTTTTTTATTTTTTGAATACTTTTCTGAAATGAAATTACGCTCCTAATTCCTAATATCATCCACGCTCCCTGCAAATAATATTCCGCAGCTAGTACCCAATTTATCGAAACCGAATTCAGTTCAATTAATATAAATTAATAAGAAGTAATAGCATAAGGTACTTTCTTTTCATGCACAACCAAGGTGGAAGATTATAGATCGTTAAAATTACCGGCCATGAACTATGCTTCGAACTAAGAGTACCGAAAGGGTTCATTCCATCGGTGCACAACCCAAGCCTGAGATTGCGATTGTCATCTCCAAATGTCTTATACTTCCTGTTGATAGTCTTCCATTCCGGACCATCAGCTGGATGTTGTAGCAAACCCTTCACCCTTCTACCCTCCGCATGCCACCTTAGATTCTTAGCATCCTTACTAATTGAAAACAACCGCTTGAATCTTGGTATTATTGGGAGATACCACAAAACCTTGGACGGCGGACCAGCTTTACCCCGTGCCCCTTGTCGGTCATAACGTGGCAAATTGCACTTTGGACACTTATCCAACAACTCATAATCTTTTCGGTACAATATGCAATCATTTGGACAAGCATGTATTCTCTCATACTCTAAGCCGAATGGACACATCAGCTTCTTAGCATAGTAAGTCGACTTAGGAAGCTCATTGCCATCCGGAAACATGCCACTCAGCTTTTCTAGCAACATTGTGAAACTTCTATCAGTCCAATTGTTTTCTGACTTGACACTAAACAATTCCATCACAGCAACAAGAATGGTCAATTTAGTACAACCGGGGTACAAAGGCTTTCGAGAGGCCTCTGAAATGGATTCAAAGCCTCGTCCATTGACAAGACCTTCCACCATCTCTTCGACTTTATGATCCGCTTCATCGCGTTCGTAATCATCATTCCTATAGACATCATCATTGGTTGCATGAGTATAGTCCTTGTTATGTTGATGACTACTATCATCATGTTGATGATTACCACGCGAAGAAGGACCGTCATGGACTCCTGTCTCACCTTGATAACTCCACACATAATAATCAGGTCGAAAACCATGAAGAAGTAGGTGCAGCCTGACCTCAGCAATACTTTCAAACTTACGATCATTGGCACACTTGAAACATGGACAGTAAAACCCCCTGGTTTTTTGAGTTTGTGAATATGCTTCTGCACGCTCACAAAACTCAAACACCCCTTCTACAAATTTCGCCTTATCACGGCAATTGTACATCCATGACCGATCCTTTGACATCTTGTGCAACTAACAACACACAATTGAAGGTATTCAGTACAATAACATAGTAAATTTAATATATGGTTGTGTATAATTCTTTCAAAAATGTGCTTCTTGATTTAATAAACGTTTAATTAGTTTATCAGTTCAACAATTGCTTACTATAATTGAAGAAGCAACTTACGTAGTAGTGAGAGATCATAAGGAATTTTTCAGATTCCATGTACACTTGTTAGTTTGGGAGGTTGGTTTTGTTTTCCAATAGCCTTCGAGGTGTGAGTAGCGACTAAGAGCATGTTGGTTCAAAAACTTGGAATGGGATGGAATGAGAATATGAAACCATAGAGTATGGAGTGAAAATCCGTTTCTTTTTATAAGTTGTTTGGCTCATCGCTCATATGTTAACAAGGGAGGTGTAGAATCCTATACCGTTGGTAAATGATTCCAACTTTTTCATCTTTTTCGTCATTAATAGCGACACCCATTCCATACTACTTGAAAGGGTTGAACCAAACACCCACTCGTGAGGTATTAGTATGGATTAGTAATGGATAATTTTTATTTTGAATGAATGAAAATGTACACTTCTTCTAACTGTATAACTGAAATACTGATTTGACTTTTGACTTTAGTATTTGAAATGGNAATTTGACTTTTGACTTTAGCATTTGAAATGGAGCTCCAGCTTAGCTGGATTTTGAGTTTCCAAGTTTTGAATTTTGTTGGTTACTAAAGGTACCCTTGGTTTTTGAACCAAAACCAACATAAGATACCACCTATTTCGAAATTCTATTTAAACCTTAACCCTAAATCTAGCTTCTTTAAACTTTTAAAACGTAAGTGAACAAAGCAAATCCACAAAGGACCTTCAAGCAAACGGTCCAAACAACATTGAAATCCTAAAATGTTTTCAAGCCAAAATAAATTCAAACATACACTGATAAGCATATAGAGTAAATAAGCCTTGGTAAACAGCATTATCTGAATTACAATTGTTTGCAAAAAAATCAAAAATAAAAGTTAGGGTTTTCAAAATACCAGTTTAGGGTTTTCGAAGGACCAAAAACAGAAGACGAAGACTGACGAGGAAGGTAGGAGACGACTGAGGAACAAAAACAACAACAATTAAACATAAAAATCAGAATAAAAAATCATGAACAAAAACATGAACAATTGATTGTACTGCGAAAAGATCATCTATTGCAACTTCACAAAAGGAACGACTTATTGGGATGCTTCTGAAGTTTCATTAAATCTTAAGAGCTAAAGTCTAAATGTAGAGTATTGAACTGCGAAAAATAAACAGGACTCCTTTCAATGGGCAATCTCATATTAGTCTGCTGAATGAATAGAGTTGAGTTAGTAACAAAGTAGGGCAGTGAATCGTAACATTCATCCTCATAGAAATTCAAGCGAAAAGGTTTAATGAAACAAATTGAAATGTAACAAATTGGCAGACGGAGTAAATATAAGATACAAACTTAAAATAACTAAATGATCTTAAAATAAATTCAAATGCTTGTTTGATACATCCCCATTATGTAAACTCAACAAATAAATACTCTGTAGTTAATATGTTGATTCAAATATATCATTTTTGCTATAAATAGTTAAAATTTGGATTAATAATTGATATAAAAATTGATTTAATTAATTACTGAGTACCAAATGTTTGAACATTAATTGTAACAAAAAAGAATTTAAAATCTAAAAAATGCTGCATAATGTGAAAGGAAAAATTGGGATTGACAATAAAGAATCAACGGTACAAAAGTTACTGAAGGGAGTAAAAACTAGGTAAAAATATTCCAATAGGAATCCAAAATACATTAGTGACATTATAGTTTTTGTTAAATGTTTACTCAAGTTTCCATGTTTCCAAAAAGAACCTCTTTGGTAATAACGAGCTTCTAAGAATTGGGAACCAAAAAGCGACAACAAACATTAATCCCTTTGATCCCATCAATGACACCTCGTTACTCTCCTCTTCCTCTAAACCCACACTCCTCCCAACTTCATTTACCTCTTTTTTTAATCTTTGTCTTTGACACCCCCTTGTTTAAATGTTGTTAAACTCAATTAATTAACCTTACTTTTAGCAGTCTTTTTTAGTTTTTGGTACTTTGATTATTTATTTGAGATTTAAACTCAAGTGATGATCTATTGCACATAACCTATGCATATTGCATATACCTTTGCGGCGGGCCTGATTCATCAATTAATTACAAACTTGTAATTTTAACCTCAATTTATGATCTAAATTGTATGCAATCATGTTCTATATAATAGAACAAATTGAAACAAAAAAGCCCTAAAATTTCCAATAATCAAGAAACAACTACATCAAAAACCTAGAATTCTAACAAAACATAAATCTGTTCAAGCAAAAATAACAGTAAATTAAACACAAACTAAGAGAAATAACCGCAAAAACATAAACTAATGAAACAACAGTAAATTAAACAGCAAAAATAAGAGAAATAATGTCATGCATTTTACAATTTTACATCCAAAACCTAAAATGTCGAAAAAGGATATCAAACATCAACTAAATACTAAAGAACTACCTTCAAAATCAATTTAATTTAAACACAAACTCAATTTTCCGCAAATTAAGACGAATAAACATCAAATGATGAAGTGAAATTAGCGAAAATGAAGAAAGAGATTGCTGAAAAAGTACCGCAAATGAAAAACAACTTGGAGACGGCGAACGAGGAAGCTTGGAGACGGCGACGAGGAAGCTTGGAGACGGCGACGAGGAAGCTTAGAGACGGCGACAAATAAGGGCGACGAAGAAGGAAGAAAGTATTAGGGATTTTTGGTTTGAGTGTGAGTGCTTGAGTGTGAGTTGAGAGGGAGTAATTAGGTTTGAGAGCATGAAGAAAGATTGAGAAAGGAAAAAAAAAAGGTCATGCGATAGACTGAAAAAAAAGAAGGAAAATATAAGAAAAGAAAAAGAAAGTCCCAACGGGAAAAAAAAAGAAAAAGAAAAAAAAATCCTAAAAATTATTTGCTGCGGTTANTTGCGGTTATAAACCGCAGCAAATACTCATACACAGCAGCAAAAAGTATTATCTGCTGCGGTTACACAATAACCGCAACAAATAATACTCCTTATCAAAAACAGCTACTTATTTGCTGCGGTTTTTATAAAATCCCAAAAAACCGCAGCAAATAAGGGGCAGCAAAATGTAATTTTTGTACTAGTGATAGATATATTCGGTTTAATCCTAAAACACATAAAAACATTCTAATCGGGTTTTGTTTAATGCACAATAACTTCTAATTGACATGTGAGGGTGATTGTTTAGAATTAATCAAGATTGAAGAGCCTTAATCCAATTTCCAATATGTGATAGCATGCTTTCAAGTCTTCTAAATAAACATGGAATCTAAGTGATTTAAAGCAATAAACATCTAGCGTTCATAATCACGTAAACAACCTAATTCATGGTTCTACCTAAGATTAATTTTAATTAAGAACCAAGAAATAGTTATGTTTATATTCCATGGATTAGTTAAAACATGTCGATTTTCTATGAAAGCAATAAATCAAATAAACTAACACATATTTGAAGAGCTCATGATTTTGTTGTTGATGCTTTTGGCCTCATTTGAAGTATCTTTCATGCAGTAGTCGAAAGAACTTCTTAACTTGAATGCTTGATCAGGAACTTAAATAATAATTATTATTATAATAATAACTTGTGTTATAGGATTTATGAGAATGCTTGAAGAGGTTTTTAGGGTTTTAGATGAGTTTTTATAGAGAGAGAAAGTAAAGAGAGAAAGTGGCACACACTTCAAGAGAGAATGAGAAGATGTGAATTTCGAAGTGTGAAGGTGTTAAATGAAAGCCAAACGGAGTACGTATATATAGGGTCAGAAAGTCTTCTTCGAGCAGATAGGCGCATGAGGGGCGCTCGGGCGCTCAATGACGAGCGTTTAAGCTAAGTACATGGGTGCCTGCGCTGAGCACTTGGGCTCTCGTTAGGCGCCTGAGCGCTTTCCTTGAACTCCCCAGCACTCCTCGAGTGCTTAGGCGCTTGACGCACGGTCCCGAAGTTTTTCAATTCTTTTGCTTTTTTTCTCAATATTCATGTGCATACTTCGATATTTACTTCCATCATCCAATATCCATTTCCCAATTTCACTTTATACACTTCCATAAACAAAAAGTTACCTTATTTCGTACAGATCCTCCCAAAATATTCTAGAAGGTTCGATGTACATGGTCGTGTTTGATTAATTTTCTTAATTTTCGATGAAAATAATCATATAATAAAATAAAATAAAATAATAAAATAAAATAACAAAAGACAATAAAATATTAAAGGATAATATAACAAATAGAAATAAAAGATAATAAAATATGTATTTAGAACTTATCATCGGTTGTGTCCGGTGACCACTATACTTATTTTATTTGTTATTTCAAGCATTCAATTTTCGTAAGTTACACTTATTGCAACGTGACACACATTAATCATCAGCCTTTTAGGTGGGACAAATTGTAGGTATTTACACTTGGGTTGATATCATAATAATAGTATTATCTCCAAGAGCTTTAATTCTAGGTGGGTTGTTGGGCTTGGCACTTCTCACACACATGCATGCGCGCCTTGGCGGGCACAGGCACGAGCTTGAGCCTGGGCCTTGGACTTGGACTTGTGTATTGGGTCATGGGAATGCGATGTACGGTGTGTGGGTGTGTGGGTGTTGATTGGGCTTTGGGACTTCTATCTTTTTACTGAAAATTTTTTCATTGTTTTGGAATATTGTTTTTATTACAATATTTACTTTCGAACTGTTGGGCATTCGAGAGTTATTCATCCAAAAAGTTTTATATCCATGGACATAGTCGTTGGTTATTAATTCGTTTTCAATGCCATTAATTTCAGTGCGTTGGATTCTTTTTTAGTATTGAATACCTTTAATTCTTGCCCTTCTCTATTCCTATAAATATCTTATTACAGAATTCTAAAAATATTGAACTAAATATAACTTTTTTTGTCTTCTTCAAATAATACTTTAATTCTTGTATTAGTTTTGGGCAATAATTTGTTTTCTAGTCGGTATCTGTGAGTGCACATAGATTCCAACGTCATGTAAATCCTGGAGGGCGACAACGTTATTTCTACTGCATTAGGGTTGCGCAAAATCGTCTTTTATGACAGTGGTCCACCACGATGTGGCAATTTATGTTTTCACTCTCGCTTCAACAGATAAGATAATTAGGTTTTACCTTTTAAGATAACAATTTTAAAGACAATAATGGCTTCTAAACACTTAATTCCTAATATGTCAAAAATGGAAGCTTTAGATGGTAAAAATCATGAGCGCTGGGAAGCTATGATGTGATTTAATTTAGAATAGATTAATGTTACTTATGTGCTTCGTTCATGATATTGGTGAACATGAAAACAAAACTGAACACTCTAAATCTGATCTCAATATATGTTTGCTATAAATGATAAGACTTGTTTGAGTATGTGGTTGCATCATTTGTCGAATTCTTTAATAGATATCTACATATGTTCTTTCATGATAAGGATGTTTGGGATGCATTACAAAAAAAAATATGGGTCTGATGATGCTGATCACAACGTTATTGTGTCACAAAGTGGTTAGGTTTTCAAATTAAGGCTGACAAACCTATTGTAGATTAGATTCATGCCTATGTGAATATTTGTATTAATATGGCTGCCGAGGGTCTATCGATATGTTAGTTTACTTTAACTATTATCTTGATTGAGAAAATCCCTCCTTCTTGGAAGGATTTTTTATATGACTTAATGTAGAAGAAGAAGAACTTAACCTTAAACGAACTTTTAGCTCATTTGAAAAAAGAGGAAAAGAATCGTATTAAGCACAAGAGTCTTTCTATATTTGCTTTTAATTGTTATAGCTAATCTAGTTGAACCTAAGTAGAAAGGGAAGAGTCCTCTTCTGAAGTAAAATATCATAAAATTTAGATGTACTTGTTGTAAGTGTGGTATGACTGGTCATAAAGCTGATAAGTGTAAGGTGAAAAAAAATTATATTTCTGTTGAAGCTAAATTAACAAAGAAGCCATTCAAACCAATAGATAGACATCCAAAAGTATTAGAACTTGTTTATAGTTATTTGGGTGATTTAAAAAATAATGAGAGAAGTAGAGGAAAAAGGTATTACATTACTTTTGTTGATGACTATTCTCGATTCACCATTGTTTTTCTTCTCATGACTAAAGATGAAGTTGTGGAAATGTTCCTTGGATACAAAGTTTAGGTTGTAAACCAATTCGGAAAGAAGATTAAGATACTTAGGGTAGGGGTGGTGAGTATGACCCCAACACTCTTAAGACATTATGTGAGCAAATGGAATAATCCATGAAACAACTACTCCATAAACTCATAAACAAAAGGGTGTAGCTGAAAAGAAAAATAGAACATTCAAATATATGATGAACTGTATGCTTATTAGTTCAAGCCTACCTGACAATATGCTGGGGGAGGTGATAAGTTCATTTTATATTCATTATTTGCACCGGTTTTATATTGGTTTTTGGCTCTTACGATGCTCTTTTGAGCCTATTCTACTAACTTTGGTTGCATTTAGTGCTTATTGTTTCGGTTTATCATTTATCCCAGGAATTGATACTTTCATGTCGATTTTCACTTAATGTTGAGCACTTGGAAAGTTAGTAACAGTCTTGACCGCTTTGAGAAGCTTTAATGAAGCTAGTACGTGATTTAGAAGCCTGTGCGAAGCATAGAAGTCAAGTTACAAAGTAAACGGGCGAAGTCAGAAGCTCCAGGGGCCATTGACCAATGTGCCCGGGCAAAATGCAATGTGCCCGGGTTGAGTGCACTGAGCTCTGGCTACCCAGGCACGCTGCTCTGGCTGCGTTTTGTCGATTTTCCTCCCTTAATCCGACTTTGTACTTAATGTAATTCTTCCCTAGGTTTTCACACACATTGTGGAATTCTTTCAATCATTCAATTCAATAAAAGTTCAGGTTTCTACTCAACGTTTAATTCTTATTCTTGTAATTCCTGTTTTGTTCTTGTTTATGTTTTTAGTCTTAGTTTTTAGTTTTATTATTATTATTTATGCCCTAGTTTCATGTTTTAGATTTAGTTTTGTTATCTTTGTTAATTTATTAGTTTTATTTATGTTTTTAGTTTTGCTTTCTTCTATTGATTTAGTTTTATGTTTTCAATCATGTGTGAGTAGTTTGTTTTCTAGGGCTAGGGGATCTACGGATCGTTTCTAATGTTTTCATTCATGATTAATTAATTTGATTGTTGATGCTCTTGAATTCCTATTGTTAAGTTATATTGCTTTCAATTAAATTGTGGCCAGGTTTAATTGTTAGTTTGATATTGTCGAAATCAATGCTGAGAGGTAATATTACCACAATTAGGTCACAGGGATAATAGGCAAAATGAGACTAAGTGAGCGAGACCCATTAGAAAGGTTTTGAAGGAGACTAGATACCAGAGAATTAGTGAGCCTTATTTCAGGAAGTTAGTAGTTGGTTAATTAATCGTTATTCAATTCATTGGTTGATCTTGGTGAACAGAGGTCCTAAGTTTGTTATTAATATATTTTTGTGTCTAATTCTTTCTCTAGCAATCATTAGCTGAGTAATTAAAACCCAATTCAAAGGTTCCTTACAGCAGAATAGCTTTTTAGAGTTAGTAGAATTTCTTTGATTCCTACCCTGTGGATTCGATCCCTACTTCCCTATCTACATTAGTAGAAGTTGTAGGTAATTTTTGATAGGTATACGACTGTCCCTCATCAAATTTTGTCGCCGTTGCCGGGGAGGCAATTGTTTAATTTCTACTAACCGGGTTATTTTGTCAATTTTTCTTTTTAATTTCATCTCAAGGAACTAATCGTTCTTTGAGACAATTCTTACGAATACCTGTAGTTTCTATTTTTGCTGGTACTAGGTCTGCATGCCGATTTGGATTGATCCTGAACCAGAACGGTCATTGCATAAGCGGAGTTGTAGGAGGAAGTGGAGATTGTGGAGAGTTATTCTTTTGGAAAGGATACTATCGGATTGGTCACAACTCTTTGCTGATATGAACATATCTGATAATTCTGATAGGGAAGAAGAGGCATAATCATATTTTAAGGAGAATAACATACCACAGAACAATGCACAGCCGCCGCCGCAAGCACGATCAGTGAAAGATTATTCCCAACCCAGTTCTGCAATAGTTGGAGGTGGTTATCGGTTCCCTGATACTGAGGCTCTGAATTTTGAACAGAAGGAAGCTCTAGTGAATATGGTGGAAAGGAATCAGTTTGCAGGAATATTAATGGAGGATCTGCTGCAAGCACCAGTGACAAGATTGACAGTGGTCAGGTTACTCAATGTGCAAACAACTTCGAAGGTGGGGATGTAGTGGCAAGGATGCAACCATTGGTGAATTAGTTGCTTATGGAAATATCAACCATATGGGTGCATCCAGGGTAGGGATTTGCGTGTGCATGGTCACATGTCAATAATATGACACGCAAATCAAGGCAAGAAGGGTGGATTTGGGGAACAAGATGGTTTAGCCTATGAGTTTTTTTCCACAGGGTTTTTCTCATTTTTGACATTGAGTCTTTTAATTGTTGGTGAGTCTTAATCATCATTTTTGTGCTAAAATACATGGGAGACAGATTCTTGAAGGTTTCTTGATTAAAAGATTGGATCTTGAAGCATTTGTTGAATTTCTTGGAAAAATGCGGAAAAAAAAAACCGTTGAAGCATGCATGGCGAGTTTGTTGCATTTTTTCTTGTTTCTTGGGCAGCAAGTATCCTTGTAATTTTTAGCTTAAATCTGATGGTTATCTTGTTAGTTAATTATTTGGTCAATTTGTTAGGATATTTTCTTGATTTGTTAATTAGTTAGAGTTTGTTAGGCAAGATAAGATCAAGTGCAAGTTGCATGATGATGTGGCAATCTTATCTTGAGTTTGTTGAGCAACTTTTGCAAGTGGCACAAGTGGGTCGAATTTCCTAGTCTTAGCCATGTTTATTTAGTTGATTTTAGTTAGGATTTTGTTGTTGATTATACCTATAAATAATCTCAACATTAGGATGTAATTAATTAAGTTGGAGTTGAATAAAAAAAAGTTGTTTGTTTACTTGAAAACAAAAATCCGAAATTTAAGAGTTGGTGATTAAGTTCTTTATACTCTTGTGCTTTAATTAGTAGCTTTGAGGGTGCTTAGGCTTTAATCAAAGGACTAATTGATCAACCTAAAATTAATCTTGGTGACTTGTTCTTTATAGATTCGAAATTTTAGTCTATACCCTTGTGGGTTTTTGTTCACACGAAAATTCATATCAAATTTTGGTGCTCTCGTTGAGAGGTCTTTTATACTTAAGTGGTCCTTAATTAATCAAAACACTTGAAACAACATTGCTATGGCAAGTGGTGGTGACGAAGTTCCTGCAACTTTTGAAAGAGGATTGTCCATAGAACAAGCTAGAGATATCAGAAGGGACAATGAAATTAGAGAGTTGCGAACCATGTTGGAAGAAGTAATGAACTTTGTATCATGAAAAACAAGAAAAAGGGTCACGCAATTGATGAAAGTGACGTAAGTTAAGTGATGAAAATACAAGCAAGAGTGCACACAAGCCTAGGCGTGAATATGACACCAGTTCAATTGAAGAAGATGACCGAAACAGGCGTAGGAGGCGTGACAAACAGAAGGATGATGATCGTAGCTTAAAGTTGGACGTTTCTAAGTTCAACGGCAATTTAGATCCATAAATTTTCCTTGATTGGCTGAGGAGAACCGAAAGGATTTTTAATTATAAGGAGTATGATGATCATAAAGCCTTCAGAGTGGCAGAATTAAAACTAACATCTTATGCTAGTTTGTGGTATGAAGGATTACAAAGAAAACACAAAAAAGAATGAAGATCGAAAATTTGTTCTTGGCGCAAATTGAAAAGGGAATTGAGAAAAAAATTTGTACCACATGAGTATGAACAGAACAATTTCCTAAACATGCACACCCTAAAACAAGGACCGAAAAGTGTTGAGGAGTATATCAATGCTTTCGAAAAATTGCTGATATTGTGTGATCTAGAAGAAAAGGAAGATCACAAAGTTGCTCGGTTTGTGGCACGGCTGGATGGATCCATTAGGGAAAAAGTAGAATTACAACCCTACTGACCTACGATGAGACCTGTAAAGTGGCACTCAGGGTAGAAAATAATGGGAATTCAAAGAAGCTAAAAGCATTCTTTAAATCCTATGAGTCCAAGAAGGAAGTGGTGTATTCTCAACCAGCTAGTGCTAAACCTAAATTCGACAATGATAAAAGGGAAGCCACTCCAATCAAACCACTGACAATCCCTAAAGACAACAGGAAGTGTTTTAAGTGTCAAGGGGTAGGACACATACAAATAAATTGCACAAACTCCAAGGTAATCACTGCTAGGGAAGCAAAGGAAATCGAAGATGCCTACTTAGATGTTCTTCTTGAAGAAGGGAAGGATGAAGATATTGATTCCCAAAAAGAACAAAGCAGCAATGATATGGAAGAAGTGGAGGCAGAAACACAGGGTCAAGCATTGGTCCTCAGGAGGGTTTTTCAGTCTAAACCTGCGCCAATTGAAGAGAACCAGAGGGACAAAATTTTCGTGACCAAGTGTAATGTACAGGGCAGGTTGTGTGATGTGATAATTAACAGTGGCAGCTGTACTAATGTGGACTCTACCCTATTGATTCAGAAATTGAATCACCCCACATACAATCATCCTCAACCTTACAAGTTACATTGGCTAAGCAACACCAGTGATGTCAAAGTGACTAAGCAGGCCCTAATGAATTTCAAGATTGGTAAATTTGAGGATTCTGTGATGTGTGATGTTTGTCCGATGGATGCTTGTCATATATTGCTTGGTAGACCCGGGCAATATGATTGATTTATGAATTATAATGGAAGAACCAATGTCTACATCATCAGCAAACAGGAAACTAACAAGCCAATTGCTTTAAAACCTTTAAAAGTGGCCAAAACAAGAAGCAATTGAATGTAGATAATAAAAAGGGAGTGTTTTTGACTAATCCTAAGGAATTGGAGAAAGAATTGACTGATTGCCAGCAAGTATTTCTGTTGATGGACAAAGATGTGGGAGTTGAAACATCTGCAATCCCTAAAATTCTTCAACCACTATTGAAGGAATTTGAAGATGTATTTCCAGATGACTTACCACCAGGTTTACCTCCCAATAGGGGCATTGAACACCAGATTGACTTAATCCCAGTTGCGCAGATTCCTAATAAACTAGCATATAGATGCAATCCTGAGGAGACTAAGGAGATACAAAGGCAAACTTAAATGAGGAATTGGACATTGTGGGTATTGTTGCGTAGATTAGTAAGCAAGACTCAAAAGGATTTGGATTTGAAACTGGCGCATGCTGAGTTTGCCTACAACAAATCACCTACTTATGCAACTAAACATTCACCTTTTGAAGTGGTTTATGGCATTAACCCTAAATTACCAATTGATTTGAGCTGGTTCATAAAACTGCTTTGGACAAAATTGAATATATGCAGAAATAACATGCACTGATCAGAGCAAGGATTGAAAGGGTGAATGATCAATATAAGAAGCAAGCAAATAAGCACAGGAACCCACGCACATTCCAGGAAGGTGATTTGGTTTGGCTACACCTCAGGAAGGAAAGGTATCCTAACCACAGGAAAAATACATTGATGCCTAGATGTGATGGGCCATTCAAAATTTTGAAGAAAGTTGGTGATGATGCTTATCAACTTGAGCTACCAGGTGAATATGGGGTTCATGCTACTTTTGATATTTGTGATTTATCTCCATATATACCTGATGAACAACTTCGAAGTTTGAGGTCAAACTCTTTTGAAGAAGGGGAGGATGATGCAAGCACCAGTTACAAGATTGGCAGTGGTCAGATTACTCAATGTGCAAACAACTTCGAAGGTGGGGATGCCAGTGGCAAGGATGTAACCATTGGTGAATTAGTTGCTTATGGAAATATCAACCATATGGGTGCATCCAGCGTAGGGATTTGCGTGTGCATGGTCACATGTCAATAATATGGCACGCAAATCAAGGTAAGAATGGTAGATTTGGAGAACAAGATGGTTTTTGCATATGAGTTTTTTTACTACAGGGTTTTTCTCATTTTTGGCATTGAGTCTTTTAATTCTTGGTGAGTCTTGATCATCATTATTATGCTAAAATACATGGGAGATAGATTCTTGAATGTTTCTTGATTATTAGATTGGATCTTGAAGCATTTCTTGAAGTTCTTGAAAGATTCTTGGAAAAATGCGCAAAAAAACCAATGAAGCATGCATGGCGAGTTTGTTGCGTTTTTTCTTGTTTCTTGTGTAGCAAATATTCTTGTAATTTTTATCTTAAAATCTGATGATTATCTTGTTACTTAATTATTTAGTCAAGTTGTTAGGATATTTTCTTGATTTGTTAGTTAGTTAGAGTTCGTTAGGCAAGAAAAGATCAAGTGCAAGTTGCATGATGATGTGGCAATCTTATCTCGAGTTTGTTGAGCAACTTGCGCAAGTGGTACAACTGGGTCGAATTTCCTAGTCTTAGGCGTGTTTATTTAGTCTATTTTAGTTAGGATTTTGTTGTTGATTATATCTATCAATAGTCTAAACATTAGGATGTACTTAATTAAGTTGGAGTTAAATAAAAAAAGGTTATTTGTTTACTTGAAAACAAAAATCTGAAATTTAAGAGTTGGTGATTAAATTCTTTATACTCTTGTGTTTTAATTAGTAGCTTTGAGGATGCTTAGGCTTTAATCAAAGTACTAATTGATCAACCTAAAATTAAGAATCTTGGTTACTTGGTCTTTATAGATTCGAAATTTTAGAGTACACCCTTGTGAGTTTTTTCTTACACGAAAATTCACATCAGGATCCGATGCTACATTTGAATAACTTCCTCCAGTATTGTGCTACGATTAAGTAAGCTGGGGTCTCTCAGTACTACATTAGAAGAATGATGTTCCCGTTTTCATTACAAGACAAGGCTCTTACTTCGTTGAATTGTCTTAATATGGAAAACATCAACATTTGGGAAGAGTTGGCTCTTGCATTTCAAAGGAAGTATTACCCTCTAGAAAAAACTGCAACCCTTCGGAGTAAGATTACAAACTTCAACCAAGATTCGGATGAGACATTATATGATGCATGGGATTGGTTCAAGGATCTATTGAGAATGTGCCCCCATCACGGTTTTGAGAAGTGGTTCCTGGTCCAGTCATTCTATAACAGTTTAGGGAATGAGAGTCGTACATTGCTTGATGTACGAAAATTCACATAAACTTTGGTGCTCTTGTTGAGAGGTTAAAACGCTCAATACTCAAGCAAAATTAGGTATGGAAGAGGAGCAATCTATAAAAGACAAGCAGGGAATTCCTCAGGAGCAAGATAGAGATGTTCAAAGGGACAATGAGATCAAAGAATTGCGCAACATGTTGGAGGAACTAATGCAATTCGTGGGAAGAAAGTCTAACAACGCAAAAAAATAGAACAATCTTGATGAGTCTAGTTCAAGTTCTAGTGATCTGATGATCATTCTACTAGAGGCTGACGTAATCCTCTTAGGATCATAGACTCAAGTTCAAGTGATGATGACGATAGGAAAAAGGCACAAAAAAACGAGAAAACCAAGGGATGATGACCGAAACTTGAAGCTGGACGTTCCTGAGTTCAATGGAAGTTTGGATCCTGAATTTTTTCTTGATTGGTTGAGGAGAGCCGAAAGGGTGTTTAATTATAAATAGTATGATGATTCTAAGGCCTTTAAGGTGGCAGAATTGAAGCTATCATCTTATGCTAGTCTATGGTATGAAGGCTTGGAAAGGAAGAGAAGGAAAGAAGGGAGATCCAAGATCACCTCTTGGTGTAAATTGAAGAAAGAGTTGAGGAAACAATTTGTTGCTCATGAAAATGAACAAATCAACTTCCTAAAGATGGATGCTTTGAAACAAAACTCAAAAAGTGTTGAATAATACATTAATGAGTTGGAAAAGATGGTCGTCATATGTGATGTTGAAGAAAAGGAGGATCACAAGGTGGCTAGATTTGTTGCAGGGCTTGAAGAATCTATCAAGGAGAAAAAAGAATTGCAACCCTATTGGACTTTTGATGAAATTTTCAAGATAGCCTTTAGAGTTGAGAAGCAAGGACACTCGAAAAAGTCAAAGGATTTCTTCAAGAGTTACGAATCCATGAAGGAAAAAGAGGTGGTGTTTGCACAAAACACTAAGCCTAGGATTGAAAGTGGAGATAAGCCAAGGGTCATACTCCTACCAAATTCTCATCAATTCCTATTGAAAAAAAGGAAGTGTTTCAAGTGCCAAGGATATGGCCATGTGCAGCTGAACAAGCTATCACACACCCCTCAAAAATAACCGAACAACTCTAACTAATATAGGTAGGGAAGTAAGAATCGAATCCTCAGGGAGGCTATTAAATTCTACTAATTCTAAAAAGCCTAAAGTGTGTAAGGGGCCTTGGTGGAAATTTCGGTAAATGATTGCTAAAACTAAGAAGACTAAGAATGAAACTAGGGAAATGACGAGAATTATGGAATAAACTCTTATAATGGGAACGTAGGGCTATCGGTTCACTATGATCAATCAACAAACTAAATTAATGCTCACTAATTAATTCATTGGCATTCATAGAATTAGGGCTCACTAATTCTCTCGAACTTAGACTCCCTCAAAACTCCATTACTGGCTCTCGCTCGCATAAATTCGTTTTTGCCTATTATTCAATGGCCTAATTGTGGTAATCTTACCTCTTGGCCTCGATTTCGACAATAACCTAACGCACAACTAAAGCTGGCCACAATTTAATTGCAATTGGAATTCAATAATAGAAATTCAATTAAAAGCCAAGAACTAATTAGAAACATAAATTAAATTCACACGATGATCATAGATCCCCTAACCCTAGAGAAAACGACTGCTCACTCATAATTAAGGGAACAAAAACAAAATCAACATTAAACAACATGATCATGAACAAAGAATTAATTAAAACTAGAATTAAAACTAAATTAACTACTAACAAAACTAAATTAAGAATCAAAATAGCAAAATTAATTAATCTAAACTAAAAACTAAGAAACTAAAGAGAATCATGAAATTAAAGGAATTGAAATGCATAAGGAAACAGATTACCAAAATAATGATTGAATTGCATTAATCGAAAGCTTGAATTGTTGAACAAAGTAATCAATCCTAAAATTCTAGAGAGAAAAAGGGTTTTCGGATTCCTAGGTCTAAAAGTATCATAAAAACTAGTTAGGGTCGTGTCCCCTTTACATTGAGTATATGTAGTATTTAGGTTTTATAAAATTAAAACCCATGAGCAAAAACCGCGAAGAAAAGCCGAACGGATCGAAGTCTGTGCGACCTGCGCCCGGATAGGTCAAATCTAATTTGTTCCCTGCGCCCGCATGGTGAATATTGAGTGAGTTCTGATACTTCTGATCTATGTTGCGGGCGCATAGGTTAAATGGGGATTAAAGGGTTGCGCCCGCATGAACCAAGTTGAGCAACATTTTGACGATCTTCTTATTTCTTCGCTCGATTCTTCGAATCTCATTCGTGACTTCTCGTGACTTGGCGCGCATCCCGAGGTAAGTGCTTTTTGACTCGGTTTAGCTTCAAATGACTTCATTACTCTCTATTACGCTCTTGTAACATATAAACAAAACCGAATACCACGCATAATAACCGAAAAACTATAAAATAACCGAAAAAGGTTCTAAAAGTCAACTAAAGATGCTAAAACCATTCCAAAACATAACTTAACATCGAAAGACGATATTTAACCAAAACAAAGCCACAAACTTAACTATTTCGCACAAGAATCAACGGAAAATGAGGGTAAAACACAACATAAAACACGTATATCAAATTCCCCAAACCGAACCTTTGCTCGTCCCGAGCAAAACACAACGAAATTGACTACGCCCCATAAAAACAGAATAAGTATCATAACTCAAGAGAACATCTGAAGACACATGGATCAAAGCCGGCCAATTAAGCATCCAATTACCGTCCTTCCTAAATACGGGTCAAACAAAACCAACCAAGCAAGTTTAATGAATCAATGATTAGAGTAGCAGACGGGACGTCACTCCACACAATTAAAGATTAGCTTATAACAATGAAGCTCTAACCCTCACCTCCCAACCAAAGATGGAATGCAAGGCAAAATGTGTTTAAATGCAATTTTAAGAACCCGAAACCTGCATCTCACACCTCATGAAGTGTTTAAGGGTATCCACTCATCCTTGATGTCGACTCGGAATGCAATTAATACTGTACGACCTTGACAAAGGATTCAATTCACAATAACCATTGCCTGTGCACGAAGATCAAAAAGGACTTTAATAAGCTTGTAATGTGGCTAGGGTGATGGGTAGGATAAAAATTTGGGATAATGTGGTGGAATGCAGGGTATACGCATATAAATTCAAGGAAAATCATCAACATTCTCCAACATCCAATTCAACCAAATCAAACCAAACTTTTCTTTATTTTTCACATCAACACCATAAATCTCATAATTCAATCATCAACCACTACTTCACAAACTTTAAACTTCTTTTTTTTATTTTATCTCTTTTTTTCAACCTTATTATGCTTTAATAAAACTTTTTCTTTATTTTTCATGCATAATAGATCATAGTTTCACGACTTTTAACGATTTGTTTTTGCTTAAAATTCAATAAACAATAAACATAATCATCACACATACATAACTAGACCATGAATAAAATATTACTTTTTAATTAACTACAACAACCTAGACATTGGTATGCAGAGCCTTATATGTGAAACTTTATAATTTAACTTTAAACAATAACATTTCCAATTATTTCACCATCAATCCATAACACCCTTCAAAAAGCTATTTTAACAACATCACAACTACTTCAACTCTCCCAAACCAAGTTTGGGCATATAATGCATTATGTAGCAAGGCTAATAGGCTTGTCATGTGGCTAAAAAATACAATTGAAAGGGATAAAAGCTCAATACATGGGATCAAGGGAAAATTTAAATGTGGGAAATGAAATTCTGAAGCTCAAAAGAAGAAATGAAGGCCTTTTATCATGCGCAACATACACAAAATCCATAATACTAGATTCCAATGTCTAACCCAAGATCGTAATTGCACCAGGAACTAAGTACACATGACAGGAAAAATATGAATGAATTTATATTCAAAAGTGGCTCAAATCCTCCCGTTAACACACTTCAAGTCCAAGACCCAAGCAAGGTTGAGAAGAGTTGACTAATAAAAGGAAATCAAGCTATCAAATTCAAGTCATAGCGAACAAATCACACATGTGGATCCATCCGCAGTCAAGAGTCATAAAGTTTTCAAAACAAGCACAAGGGGTACAGAAGTAGTCAATTCGAACAATAGAACTCAACTGGGACACGAATAATCCATTAAGCCCATTCTCTCTAAAATTAAACCTAAGAAAATAGTACAATCTTTTTGGTCACATGTAAACTCCCATTCCTAACGAATGGTATAAACCATGCAACAGTCCTAAGAAAGCAATAAAACTAAGCTAATAAAGCAATAAAGCTAACTAATAAAATAGGAAAGCAATAAAACACTTACCTCCCGCAAGCCGAACTTAGCAATGTCCTCATTGCTAGAGAGAGAAAAAAACCACTAACCTACGGGTTACCTCCCGCAAAGCGCTTGTTAAAGGTCATTAGCTTGACCATAATTACCTTAAAACTCAAGGTGGATCAAAGAGTGAACGTGAGCCCCATGTAGTTAAACACCCAAAGCAATTTGGGGTTATTGTTTGTTCAAATACCCCATATTCTTTGATAGGAACCTCATAATATGTTTTCCTCACTTCACAAGCATGTGAGGAGGACTTTCGAGGTTTCCGACGCTTCTTAGGGCGCGATTTCTTTTTCTTTGGATCCTGATATGTCTCAGTATTATCACTATCTCCGTCACCTGCAATAGAATCTAAACACAGAGAGGCCTCCAAAACATCCTTATCAGGGGATCGAGGCAAGTCATTATGAACAGTCTCATTAAAAGTGTAAACTGTATTTCATGACTGTTCTAACATGGGATTTTTCATTACATTATTAGGATTAAATGTCACTTTATCATCCCCTACAGAAAGGGTTAAACTTCCATTTTTAACATCAATGACGGCACCTGCAGTATGTAAGAAAGGTCTACCTAGAATGATAGGGATATGAGCATCCTCATCAATATCAAGGAAAACAAAATCATCTAGAATGAAAAATTTTCCTACTCTAATAGGTACATCTTCTAAAACACCCTTAGGGTATTTTACAGTTCTATCCGCCATTTGTAGAGTAACATTAGTAAATTTAAGCTCTCCCATGTCAAGCTTCCTGCAAATTGATAAGGGCATTACACTTACACTAGCTCCTAAATCACATAGAGCCTTATCAATAAATAAAGGACCTATATTACATGGAATTGAAAAACTGCCTGGATCCTTCAACTTAGGAGGAGATTTATTTTGAAGGATCGCACTGCACTCCTCGGTGAGTTCAACTGTCTCTCTTACATTCAACTCACGTTTCCTGCTCAAAATATCTTTCAAAAATTTAGTGTAAGTAGGCACTTGAGTAATTAAATCAGTGAAAGGCACAGTGACTTGCAAATTTTTAACTATTTCAAGGAATTTACGAAAGTGATTATCGTTCTTACTCCTGGTTACCCTGTTCGGAAAGGGTAACGGCACCTTTGAGGGAGGAATTATATCAGTAACTGAATCTGCTGCTGGAGCTTGCTTCTTTGATGCTTTCTTCTCCTTTGAGACTTCATTCTCCTTTTCTACAGCTACTTCCTCAAGGTCTCCAGTAACAACCGAACTAGTCCTCTTCGTTTCATTTGCGGCCTTGGTAGTATCATCATCCAACATTGTAGGACCTTCATGGTAAGTACCGCTCCTTGTTGCAATGGAATTGCAAGGATCACGAGGTGGATTGCTTGATGAAGCATTTGATGAAGCAGGTTGAGGAGGAAGTTGGCCTTGTTACCTTTGAGCTGATAATTGAGCAATTTGTGCTACTTGAGTCTCCAATTGTCGATTGTGGGCCTGCATAGCTTCCATGGCTTTCTGCATCTGTATCATCATGTTCTTCAGTTCCGAAATCTCATTGCTAGTTGGCTGTGGAGGTGCTGGGAGTGGTGCTGGAGGTGGTGGTCTACTAAAAACCGGTGGTTGAGATGGAGCAAACCGTTGAACCTGTTGTTGTTGTTGCTGTGGTACAAAATGTGGCTGCTGCTGCGGATTTTGAACATTGCTAGTATTCTTGTAGGAGAAGTATGGATGATCTTTCCAACCAGGATTGTATGTGTTAAAAAATGGGTTATTCTTGTAAGCTTGAAATGCACATACTTACTCCATAAAACTATGACATGCTTGCTTACTATGCCCAAAAGAACCACATAAATCATAAAAGACATCTGTAGCTCCCGAAAGTACAGCCATTGTAGCTACCGTCATTGGATTGGAGGATGGTGTGTTGAACTTGTCTAGCTTCTCAAGAATTGCATTGATTTGTGATGCCAAACTCTCATATTTGTCATCTATCACATGTTTTCTTCCTCTCTTATCATGTACTCTAGGATTACCAAATTGAGAATTATGAATGGAAATCTCCTCAATTAGATCATAAGCAGCATTGACTTCTTGGTTCATAAATCGACCACTAGTAGTGGAATCAAGCAAAGTTCTACTCTCATTACCCAAGCCATTATAGAATAATTGCACTAAAAACCACTTCTCAAGTCCATGATGAGGGCACATTCTCAACAAATCCTTAAATCTCTCCCATGCATCATAAAGAGTTTCATCTGTTTCTTGGTTAAAATACATAATTTGACTCCTAAGTTGTGCATTTCTCTCTGGAGGATATTACTTCCTTTGAAAAGCAAGAGCCATGTCATCCCAAGTATTTATAGTATCCATGTTCAAACCATTCAACCAAGATCGAGCTTTCTCCTTTAATGAAAATGGAAACATCGTACGTCGTATGTAATCTTGAGATACACCAGCTTGCTTGATTGTATTGCAGTACTAAATGAAGTTATTCAAATGTAAGTTCGGATTTTCCTTCATTGTGCCTGCAAACTGATTCCTTTCAACCATGTTCACCAAAGCTGGTTTCAATTCCAAATTCAAGGCCTCTATATCAGGAACTCGGTAACCACCTCCCACTGTTGCAGAACTCGGTAACCATGTTTTAAGGACCTTGCTGGTGGTGGCGGCATTGGTGGTGCATCATTCCGTGGTGGGTTGTTCTCGTTGAACTGTCATTCTTACTTCTCTTCCTTATTTGAACTATCGAAAATGTTCAACTCATCAAATAATTGTGTCAAATCAACAAGTGTTCGTTCGGAAAGAATGGTTCTACGTGATCTCCACTTCCTTCTACGACTCCTCTTATGCAACAATCTTTTCAGTTCAGGTTCAATCCAAACCGGCATACAACCTAATACCTGCACAATCGAAACTCGAAACCGAAATGAGAACTTCCTCAAAGAACGTAAAGGTTCGTTGAGGTGAGGAAAAAAAAACAAAAATAAAAACAAGAAAACACTTTAAACCCGACTAATAGAACTAAAAATTGCCTCCCCAACGGCGCCAAAATTTGAATAGGCTACCGCACACCTCTCAACAATAACCGAACAACTCTAACTAATATAGCTAGGGAAGTAGGGATCAAATCCATAGGGAGGCTATTAAATTCTACTAGTTCTAAAAAGCCTAAAGTGTGTAAGGGGCCTTGGTGGAAATTTCAGTAAATGATTGCTAAAACTAAGAAGACTAAGAATGAAACTAGAGAAATGAGAAGAAATTATGGAATAAACTCTTATAATGGGAACCTAGGGCTATCGGTTCACTATGATCAATTAACAAACTCAATTAATGCTCACTAATTAATTCATTGGCATTCAATGAGCTAGGGCTCACTAATTCTCTCGAACTTAGACTCCCTCCTTTACCGGCTCTCGCTTGCATAAATTCGCTTTTGCCTATTATTCATTGGTCTAATTGTGGAAAACTTACCTCTCGGCCTCGATTTCGAAAATAACCTTACTCACAACAAAATCTGGCCACAATTTAATTGCCATCGATAGAATTCAATAATAGGAATTCAATTAAAAGCCTAAAATTAATTAGAAACATAAATTAAATTTACACCATCATCATAGATCCGCTAACCCTAGAGAAAATGACTACTCGCTCATAATTAAGGGAAAGAAAACAAAAACAACATTAAACAACATGATCATGAACAAAGAATTAATTAAAACTAAATTAACTACTAACGAAACTAAATTAAGAATCAAAATAGCAAAATTAATTAATCTAAACTAAAAACTAAGAAACTAAAGAGAATCATGAAATTAAAGGAATTGAAAAGCATAAGGAAACAGATTACCAAAATAATGATTGAATTGCATTAATCGAAAGCTTGCATTTTTGGATAAAGTAATCAATCCTAAAATTCTAGAGAGAGAAAGGGTTTTCGGATTCCTAGGCCTAAAAGTATCATAAAAACTAGTTAGGGTCGTGTCCCCTTTACATTGAGTATATATAGTATTTAGGTTTTATAAAATTAAAACCCATGACCAAAAACCGCGAAGAAAAGCCGAACGGATCGAAGTCCGTGCGACCTGCGCCCGCATAGGTCAAATCCAATTTGTTCCCTGCGCCCGCATGGTGAATATTGAGTGAGTTCTGATACTTCTGATCTATGTTGCGGGCGCATAGGTTAAATGGGGATTAAAGGGGTGCGCCCACATGAACCAAGTTGAGCAACATTTTGATGATCTTCTTATTTCTTCGCTCGATTCTTCGAATCTCATTCGTGACTTCTCCTCACTTGGCGCGCATCCCGAGCTAAGTGCTTTTTGACTCGTTTTAGCTTCAAATGACTTCATTACTCTCTATTACGCTCCTGTAACATATAAACAAAACCGAAAACCACGCGTAATAACCAAAAAAGTATAAAATAACTAGAAAAAGGTTCTAAAAGTCAACTAAAGATGCTAAAATCGTTCCAAAACAAAACTTAACATCGAAAGATGATATTTAATCAAAACAAAGCCATAAACTTAACTATTTAGCACAAGAATCAACCAAAAATGAGTGAGTGTCTATGACAGTCTGGTTGTGTGAATGACTGTGTGAGTGAGAGAGTGGGTGAGTGGGTGAGTGTATGAAACTGTGTGTGAGTGACTGAGTGAGAGTGTGAGTCTGAGTGTATGAGTATGTGTTAGTGAGTGCTTGGTTAATTGAGAGTGAGTGAGTGAATCATTACAGCTAAGTAACTTAATAATTTTGTAACTTGTTACCTCATTTTTCTATTAGATAAATTAAAATGCAAAGTGATTCATCCATTGATTCACTGCATCGTATGCTCTTAGAGTGTGTAAGTGTGTACGTAAACTGTATGGTTGTATATATCACTCTAGAATTTATGATGCCAATATCTTGAAATTGAGTATGAAAAAAATTGGAATACTATCAAATGTAAACTATAAATTTACATATACACACACACATATATATATATTTAACTTAAAAGTGTGTTATCTTTGATAGATTATAGATGATACATGTAGATTGCATGACCTTGTGAAAGTTCAAATCTATTAACATGAAAAATCTTATTTCAGTTCAACATGAATTACTTATGTTTAATATTCTTGTCTTATTATTGTTGATAAAAGCACACAGAGAAGCTAGGAAGGAATTTCAGGCATGAACTTCTTCTCAAAAGGTTGCTGATGTAGGTGGCTCAGAGTCTTATAATATGGATTCTGATAACTCCATTGTGGAGCCTGTCACTAATGATGTTGCTGATGCGGGGGGCTCAAAGTCTTAAGATATTGCTCATGCCCCCTGCTTCCCATCGATCTATGCTGCTGCTCATTGATCCGATGTCCACGTAATCGATCTGATTTGCCGCTGCTACTGTTGTTACTTGTTTGTTGGTGCTACTACTGGTTTGATTTTTCAGCAAATAATGCCTTTTTAGTTTGTTGATGTTGTAATTGTAATTGAGTTTGATGTTACTAATGCTACTGTAATTGAGTTTGATGCTATTGTAATTGATTTTGCTGTTGTTGTTGTTGTAATTATTTTGATGTAAATAATAACCTTTATGTATTTGCTTTAATTAAGCTTTAAAATTGCAAAAAAAAGGGCCTTATTTGCTGTGATTTTCAAGAAAATCGCATCAAACAATAGTTTTTTTTTGGAGGGGATTAGACTATTTGCTGTAGTTATCCAACCGCAGCAAATAATATCCACCTCATTTGCTGCTACCTTATTTGCAGCGTTCTAAAACCGAAGCAAATAAGGATTTATGTACTAGTGCTATATTTAGGAAATTAAGGAATGAGACGATGACTGCTAACAAGCTATAAAATTAAGGAATATCTCACGAATCTGCCCATCCTTCTACCTTTGACTCCTGGACACCCTTTGAGACTCTACCGCTGCAGAAGCCATGCTAGCACAAGAAATCGATGAAAAAGAAAATGCCATTTACTTCTTGAGCAAGAAATTCCTACAATAAGAAGAAAGATATTCTTACATCGAGAAGCTATGCAAAGCATTGGTATGGTCTATCAAGAAGTTTAGACATTACTTGTTGACTCATACTGTTCTCATAGTTAGTAAAGGGATTCCCCTTAAATATCACTTTACCAAACCTGAAGTAAATGGGCGAATATCATGATGGATGATCATGTTGGCCGAGTTTGACCTTAAATTCGTGTCACAAAAGTCCATAAAAAGAAGTACAGTCTTTAAATTCCTCGCCGATTCTCCGGATGAACCTCGACCTGAGGATTATGAATTTCCCGATGAAGAATTGATGATGACCGAAGAAGAAAGTTGGTCCCTGTACTTTGATGGTGCCTCCAATAAACAAGGATGTTGGGTCGGTGTTCTTCTAACCTCACCTAAAAAGGAGCACACTCCCATACCAGTAAAATTAGACTTCGATGTGACCAATAACGCCGCCGAATACGAAGCCTGCATCATAGGGCTCGAAGCTGCTGTAGCTTTAAAAGTTCAAAAGCTAAGAGTTTATGGAGATTCTTCATTAATCATCAACCAAATCTCTAGAAAATGGAAGGTTAGAAGCGAGAGCCTAGCTCCTTATCAAGCCCATTTGGAGCAAGTCGCCTCCCAAATCGAAGAAATTGAGTACACTTACCTAAAAAGGGAGGATAACCAATTTGCCGATGCTTTGGATAAGTTGGCATCAATGGTCCGCATTCCAAGTTCTTTGATAGAAATGCCCTTGCTGGTCGAAAGAAGAAAAGAACCAACTCATATGTGCACGGTTGAAGAAGTAAATGAGGTGGAAAACCTCACAAATGAAGAGCTGTGGTACAGTGACATTAAGAACTATTTAGAAAACCAATGATACCCTATTGATGCATCAAAGAAAGAGAAAAGAGCCCTAAGACTCCTAGCTTCTCAATACATCATTCGGGGAGGTGATCAATGTAAAAGACATTACAATGGCTTGCACCTCCGATGTGTAGACAATAAAGAGGCTCAACGGGTCATGGATCAAATATGTTCGGGCATATGTGGGACTCACATGAACGCTTGAATGTTGGCTTCTAATATCATCAAGCAACGGTATTATTGGACCCCAATGGAGGACAATTGTAATAGATATGTAACACATTGCGATAAGTTTTAGAAATACGCGAATGCTCAGCATATACCTCCATCAATGCTGCACTTTGTATCATCTCTGTGGTCATTCGTAACATGGGGGATTGAAGTAATTAGAAAATTTACACCTTCGGGTCATGGGGGTCACGAGTTCATATTAGTAGCAATTGACTACTTTAACAAATGGGTGGAAGCCGCTTCATATCGTGTATTGCAAGCCTAACATGTGGCACAATTCATTGAAACCAACATAATTATGTCGATACGGAGTCCCACATGAAATTATCAATGATAATGGGACTCATTTTCAAGGTGAATGCGAGGAGCTTCTCGCCAAATATAAGATCCAGCAACACAAGTGATCTCCGTACCGACCTCAAACAAATGGAGCAGTTGAAGCAACAAATAAAAATGTTAAAACAATTCTCTCTAAAATGACTTGTTCGACACCCATTGTCATAAGATTCTTGGGCCTTCGTCGACTTCTTGGGTTCCCATTGTTTCTTTCCTGGGGCCTCAACAAACTTCCCCTTTCCTTTGCCTCCCATGTCTTGTTCCTCTTTAGATCTCTCCCTCTTAGGGGCAGCATCATTCTTCAATGGAGGAAGCTTCTCAAGCCTTGGCCATACAGGCACCTTCCTAGGACCCAGTTTATCCTTAATAGAAGTAACCTTGTGCTTCTCCTGGATTTTATCCATAGCGTACCCATGATCTCTCCTTTCGGCTTTACGAGCCTCCGCATGAATAGACATAGATTATGCGTTCATCCAAATCAAGTAATGCTTGGACACCTTCTCATAGCATTTTGGCAATGGAGTCACAACAATCTTCGTCCTCTTTACCCAATTGTTTTCCCAATTGTTGGCAATACCAAGTAGCACAGGCTTGTCTTCAGGCGTCACATTATCACGATCAGGAATTACTTGTTGGATTCCAAATTGCCTCATTACTCTAAGAGGGCAGTAGAAAGTCAACGCAGTCAAGCCGGCTACACGGATATAGGAAGTCTCATCCGAATTGACCATGGTCTTGATCTTCCACCCCGAAATAGTCTAGCGAATGTTCATCTTCTTATCAGCAATAGTCAACAACCATTCATGAATAGAAGAATGATGATACCGTCGACGTTACCCATACAAGTTTTTAAGAGTATATGTGGGGATATTTGCGGGAGGCTCCATCAAATTCAGGCGATGCATGGGCCACAATTGCAGTTATTAACACAAGGGAAACGTCTTGAATGTAAAATATTTCCAATGTTTCCTGAACTATTCTATATTTGAAATAATTTATTCATTGAAATAACAATCATTACATTCTTTTTGTATGGTTTAGCATTACATAACCTATTTATTGCTAACAATTCAAAAGCATAGAGATAAGACGTTGATATCATAAACCTTCAATTGTTTACTTGGAGAAGTAGAGGACATCTGGTAAAGGGGGCTTGAGAATCCCTTTTAAGGCGATTAAGAGTCAGAAATAGCTCCCCCGTGCATAAAGGCATAGGGGTTCTTCTATATTAAAATTGCTCAACAATGGTAAACAAAGCAGCATAACCAATTGAAGGTTCAACATTCACAAAGACGAATATTTTGTATATGCAAATCAACAAATCTCGCCATTTATACCTCTTATGAGCTATTTCAGCAATCCTGAAATAATCAATGAATGTTACCAAGTTTACTCTCCTACAATGGACTACTTTTTCCATAACATATGCATCAATGATAAGCTAGTATTTGATATGTATTTTACCCCCGATCCCGATTGATTTTTAGCTCTAATACGGCTCTTTTGAGATATTTATACTAGCTTTTGCTATTTCGAGTGTTTGTTATGCTTTTTATAAGATTTTACAGGAATCGATGATTTATAATTGTTTCCGAGCCTTTTGAAGCACTTGAAGAAGTTAGTAAGGACTTGAAGTCATTTGGGAAGCTTTACTGAGGATTAGGAGTATTAAATGAAGAATTAAAGAAGTAATTAAGGAAGAACGAGCAAAAATCAAGAAACAAGCCAAACGAGCCAGCCGCCCGGGTCGAAGCCGTATGCCTGGGTGGGGGTTGCTCGCCCGGACCTTAGTATATATTGTTTTTTGTACTCCTAAACTGAATTACCCCTACTACAAAAAAACACATTTGCTGCGGTTCTTTGGGATTTTTAAAGAACCGCAACAAATAAGTATAGGTGATATTGTTGTATCGAATTATTTGTTGCGGTTCTAAGAAGACTGCAACAAATAGTTATTTGCTGTGGTTATTTAACTTATTTGCTACGGTTAGAGAACAACAGCAAATAAAACAAAAAAAAATTAACCCATGCTGAAACCTAGGCCCAAAAAACATTCGCTTATAATAAAAATCTCCTAACCCTAACCCCTCGTTCTTTATTCACACAAAAACCCTAAGTCCCTCTCTCTCTCTCTCTCTCAACGAAAAACCCTAAATCTCCTTTCCAATTTCAAAGGTTCAAGTGCAATTACAAATTACAGAAAAATAAATTACAAAAATTAGGCGAAATTGAAGATTTGGCTGAGGTTGAAGATCTAACGACGGTTGAAGAGAGTGAGAAATTGAGAAAATAAAAAATTGATTGTTGAGAAATTGAAGATCTAACGAAGGTTTTTATTTTCTCAATTCAAACCTAAACAATTGATTCTTCTTCAGTTCATATCATTCTTCATCTTCAATTCAAGGTAACTACTTTCTTTTTTTTTTTCTTTTTAAATTCGATTTTGTTTGATTGTTGTGTTTGTTTTGTGGTTTGTTTTTTTATTTTTGTATTTTGTCGAAGTTTCTGAATCTGTAGCTTTCCTTATCACTGGAATGAAAATTTTGTTGTCTAGCGCTTTCCTTATTTCCGCTGTATGTAATTAGTCCTCTAGTCCTTGAAGTTATTTACTTCCTATCTAAACTTCCTATGTGTGGCTAAGTATTGACAATAATGATGCTTCTACTTTGGCTATACAACTTTGGAAGTTGAGTTCACAAGGTCTCAGGTACTTGCTGCGATTCCTGGATTTTTCTTTTGTGTCTGGTATGGTGCAAAGAAACATTGGCTGGCCAATAATATTCTGGGCTTGGCATTCTGCATTCAGGTTTGACGGTAAGCCTCATTTGAGCTCCCACATGATTTGTCTTGCCTGTACAGTCCCATCTATTTGTTTAACTGAGCCATTTCCTTTAAATGATTTTTTTTTCCTGGCGTGTCAGGAATTGTAATTCTTTCTCTTGGATCTTTCAAGACTGGTGCCATTCTCTTGGTAAATGTTTCGTTAATAACCGAGATAACCGAAGCTCAATTTTGTCGATTAAATTTGTTGTATATGTACTTACATTAGGATTCCTTGTTTCATTTTATTTCTATACTTGTCATTAAGTGTTGGTTAATTATGTTAATCCTATGTTTGATTTTGGCACTGATATAAATTTGAGGGAATTTTTTTTTTAATGAGAAAAGATCAAGTAAAGCTAGTAGAAGTTTTACTGTGTAAAACAATAGGCAGTCATTTCGTGTGTTTGTTCTTGAATATTTTCTTCCCATAAACATCTAAAGATGAATTTTGTGTAGTCATCAGTACGATTATGTGCTTCTCAGTTGTTCGGACCCATGGAGATTGGTTATTCTTAATAGGTCAACACTTAATTTTTTGGGTTTTCGTCTCAGTTGCTTATATTTTGTTGCGATGGTTGTTTTTGATAAAATTCAATGACTTTTTGAGTTCCCTAGTAAGGGATTGAGTGAGTTTTATAGTGTTTGAGTCAGTGAGTGAGGGAGTTTTAGACTGTGCAAGTCAGTGAGTGAGTGTTTGACTGAGGGTTATGTTGGGAGTTGGTTTGGTGTTCGGTCTGGGGTTGAAGGTGGGACAAGAACAAGACCTTTCGTTTATGGGATGATGAAAAAGCAATTTTGGTAAAAAAACAGCTCAATCACCTAGACAGCTATCTAGTAAATGTTCTTAGACAAGAACTTTGGCTCGTCAGGCAATTTTTTATTTTTAAGCATGGATGCTTATGTAGTTATGTTGGTTTCTATTTAGTTTGTATTTGGTGAAAGATTTAACAGCTTACGCTCCTTGAAAGATAATACTATCACATATTCTCGTTTTATTGTAGATTGTGTGAGGCAGAAGAATATAAGCACTGAAAGTTAGTGGGTGAAATGTCTAAAGTATACGAGTAAATGAAGATATGTATACCGTTAGGGAGAAGAAGTAGTTCTTGTTTTGTCTATCTTCAATATTTTTTACTTTTTTCCATGTTAGATTTGCCTTTTGCCCATTCTCTTAATCTAAGAAAGTAAGAAAACTTAATTCCATGCTTTTTGTAGTATTGTCGAAAAGTTTCTTTCAAGGTGCAAGGTCGTATGAGTTACTTCTAGAATTTTATAGTTGTGGATTTTTAATCAAGTTTCTAGAGTTGAACATTTTTATTCCATGTTTGCCAACACATTACTAAGGTACATGATTTGCTAATCCTTGATGAATAACTAATGTTAGTTACAGATTCAGAATGCATAATTTAGCATAAATTGGTTATGTGGTGTTATTTTAGAAATCTTGTTTCGTCTAGTTTTGAGCTCTAATGGTATTATGTGAAGGCAAGCTAGCGACTAATGAGACATCCCCTATCATTGCTTTAGGATGATTAGTTTGCAGTTACTGCATTTGATGTTGAGCTATCTTGTCTGTTGTCTGACCTACTTGTTCGAAATATCATGTGTAGAAATCAGCTGGGGGAATTCTGTTGCCTAAGTCAACAGTGAAGTTTGAGAGGTACCTTATGGGCGAGGTATGTAATCGTTCACTAGCACAACCCATTTTTTATTTTATTAGTCCTTGCTCAATTTGGAGGCATTTGATACTAAGGTTCTGCAGGGTACTGAATACATTATTGTTGCTGCTGTTGCTCGGTGGTTGTTGCTGGTGTGATTGCTGCTACTTGCTTGGTGGCTATTACTGTTGCAGCTGCTTGTTGTTGTGTTAGTGAGTGTTTTGAATGAGTGCTTGCGTGTGAGTGACTATTTTAAATGAGTACTGTTGTATTTTTTATTTTTTTATTTTTTTTTTTTTTGTTTCTTGAGGGAGAGTGAAATTGTATTTGATGTAGCTAAAATATGATTGAAAATAATCAATAGTTTGTATATATATCATTTAATGATCAATTATAGCTTAAAAAGCAAAACAATAAATTTTTTTTGTTTTTTGGGGTACTTATTTGTTGCGGTTTTCTGGAAAACCGCGGAAAATAAGTACTTTTTTTTTTGGGTAACCCACTATTTGTTGTGGTTGGAACCGCAGCAAATAAACAGCTCTTATTTGCTGCTACCCCATTTGCTGTGGTTAAAAACAGCAGCAAAAAGCCCGGTTTTAACAGCAGGAAATGTGTTTTTTTGTACTAGTGTACGCTTTGTTCATTCACAAATCGTAGTTTAGGCCAAAAATTCTCTCTAAGTGTGAAATACTTTTCAATCATTCAATCAATAATATTCAGATTTCATTCAATCTTTATTCTTGTTCTTTATTAATTTTGGTATTAGTTTTAATTTATGCTTTTAGTTTTTTTAGTTTCATGCTTAGATTTATTTTGATAATTATTGTTAATTTGTTTAGTTCAATCATGTTTCAAGTTTTAATTTCTATTATTGATTTAGTTTATGTGTTTTTAATTATGAGTGAGTAGTTCCTTTTCCAGGACTAGGGAATCTATGGATTGATTTTGATGTTTTGCTCATAATTGTTAGTTTGGCTATTAATGTTCTTGAATTTCTGTTGTCAACTTTTATGGCTTTCAGTTAAATACTGGCCAGGCTTAATTATTAGTTTGATATTGTTGAAATCGATACCGAGAGGTAAGATTACCACAATTAGATCATAGGGGCAATAGGCAAACGAGTCTAAGTGAGCGAGAGCCATTAGAGGAGTTTTGAAGGAGACTAGATTCGAGAGAATTAGTGAACCTTAATTTCATTTGTTAATCTATGGTGAACCGATGCCCTAGGCTTAGTTTTAAGTCATATCCCAATATTCAAAGGCCCTTTACACAATTTAAGCTTTTTAGAACTAATAGATTTAATTGCTTCCCAGTGGATTCGATCTCTACTTCCCTAGCTATATTAGTTAGTGTTGTTTGGTTTATTTTTTATAGGTGTGCGATAGCCTCATCAAATTTTGGCGCCGTTGCCAGGGAGGCAATTTTTAATTCTGTTAGTCGAGTTTTTATTGTTTCCTTTTTATTTTTCTTAGTCTCATCTTTGCTCGGAGTTTTCATGTTGTGCAGGTTTACAGGTTTATGCAAAACGACAACGAGCCTGATATTTTCATTTTCCCTAAGCCCGAGCAAGTATTTCTGAAATGGTTGAGACGTAGTAGACGCCGAATATTTCTCCCTCGATTTGTAGAGGAAATTGTTTCTGATCTGTCTCAGTTTTTCAAGTTCACTTTCAACCCTTTGTTTGAAGGGTACTTAGAGGTCAAGATGGTTGCCGAAGGAGAAGGACAATGTAGAGGACCGCCACCTCTACCACCACCAGTTGCGGCCCGTTCATTGAGTAACTATTCCTTGCCTAGTACGGAGTCTATGGCTGGGGGTTATTCAATGCCTAATGCTGATGCTGCTAATTTTGAACTGAAACAGACTCTTGTGAATATGGTTGAACGAAATCAATTTTCAGGGACATTGAAGGAGGATCCGAACTTACACTTGCAGAATTTCCTCCAATATTGTGATACTATCAAGCAAAAAAATGTGTTTAAGGACTACATCAGGAGGAGAATGTTCCCATTTTCGTTGAAGGATAAAGGTAGAACCTGGTTGAATAATCTTAATATGGCTACAATCACTTATTGGGAGGACTTGGCTCTTGGTTTTCAAAGGAAGTACTATCCCCCACAGAGAACTGCTTTATTGAGGAGCCAAATTACTAATTTTAATTAGGAGACATATGAGTCACTTTATGATGCTTGGGAATGGTTCAAGGAGCTATTGAGAATGTGTCCTCATCATGGGCTTGAGAAGTGGTTTTTCGTTCAATCATTCTACAATGGTTTGGGCAATGAGAATAGAGCTTTGTTGGATTCTGCTGCTAATGCTAGATTCATAAACCACGAGGTCAATGCTGCATATAAACTGATTGATGAAACTGCTACTCATAATTCACAGTTTGGTAACCTTAGAGGACATTCGAAACAGGGTGGAAAACATGTTATTGATGACAAGTATGAGAGTTTGGCTGCACAGATCAATGCCATAAGCCAGAAGCTCGATAAGATTGGTACTACAACTCCTCCACCATCACCTGTAGCTGCAATGGCTGCACTTTTGGGATGCACTGAGCCTTTCTGTGATTCCTGTGGTTCATTCGGTCATAGTTCCCAGTCATGTACCAATTCAATAGAGCAAGTGTATGCCTTCCAAGCCTACAAGAACAACCGATTCTCCAATACATACAATGCAGGGTGGAAGGATCATGCATACTTCTCCTACAAGAACAGTAGTAATGTGCGGAATCCTCAGCAAACTATACCACCTCAGCAGGTACACCAGCAGATGCAGAGATATGTACCACCACACCCACCAGGTTTCAGCAGATCACCATTATCAGCATCATCATTGCCGGCTCAACCTAGTGGTGAAATTTCAGAGCTGAAGAATATGATGTTGGAAATGCAGAAGAATATGGAGGCAATCCAGGCTCATAATAAGCAACTAGAAACCTAGCTAGATCAGATTGCACATTCTACAGCTCAGAGGCAGCAGGGTCAACTACCTCCTGATATGTGCGGTTTTTATAGAGTTTTTCCCCTTGTTTCGAGTCAATTTTATGCCTAGTGGTTGTTATTCTGGCTTTATTTTAGCTCATTTGATGTTCTTTAGCTAATTTGAAGTGTCTCGCTAAGTTTGGTTGATTTCCGGCAATTTTAGAGCTTTTTAGTTGATTTTTATCATTCGCGGTTGTTATGCTCGGTTTTGGTATGTTTTGTAATTTCAGGCACGGAAACCGAGGCTCGGAACGAAGCCGGAAAGCTTAGGCGGGATAAGAGTGAAGATGCATGGAAATGCGTGTCAAGAAGTATAAAACAAGTCTTAAAGGACTCATGAAGAAATAAGAAGAAAATAAAGGAAATAGCTTCTGAGGTGTATGTGCGGGCGCACAAATTCCCTATGCGCCCGCATTTAAGGAAGATTTTAAACAAAGAGGCGTTCTGGGAGGTTGATGCGGGCGCATGAATCTCATATGCGCCCGCATCAGACGATTTTCCGACTTTTTTATCCTTCTTTTATTTTCTTCGTAGTTAGGCTTTGTAAGCCCAACTTTGGGTACATTAGGCACGACTTTCTAGGTAAAACAACTTATGCTTTTCATAATTTAGAATTTCTCTCTTAGGTTTTAGAATTAAGCACTTTTCTCTCTCAAATTAATTTAGGGAAATTAGGGTTTTGTTCATAACATTGATTCTCAATTCAATTCAAGTCTTCAATTATTTTCTCCAATTTGGTAATTCTTCTGTTTTTGTTCTTTATTTTAGTTAATTTATGGTTTTTAGTCTCTTTAGTTTAATTAATTTAGTTAATTGCTTATATTAATTAGTTTAATTGTTAATTATTTCATGAATTCAATTAGGGATGTTACAACTATTCTTGCTTTAATTTTCATAATCATGAGTGAGTAGTCTAATTTCTAGGGTTAGGGAAACCTTGATCAATCAATGGACTAATTAAATTAGGTTGTTTCAATCCCATAATTAGTAGTCAATTTCCTATTATTGGTTTCTTTGTTTACAATTGAATTGTGCGCAGATTTAGTTGTAATTCTGGTAATTGTTGAATTTGATGCCGAGAGGTAAAAATACCACAATAAGACCACTGAATAATAGGCGAAATTAGTCTANTATAATAGGCGGAATTAGTCTAGGCATGAGCGAGAGCCGCTAGATGAGTTTCGAGGGAGTCTAGATTCGAGAGAATTAGTGAGCCCTAATTTGACGATAATTGTGAGGTTGAACGATCTTTGTTAGTGAATCCATTAGTTGTTCTTGGTGACCCGAATGACCCTAGGCTTGGTTTATTGGTTTAATTCTTCGTCATTTCCAGTAATTAGTTAGTAATTAGTCAACAATTAGTTAGTTAGTCAATACTTCTCGACCAAGGCCCTTTATACAGTTTAAGCTTTTTAGAACTGATAGAGTTTAACTGCTTCCCTGAGGATTCGATCCTTACTTCCCTAGCTACATTAGTTAGTGCTGTTTGGTTTATTTTTGATAGGTGTGCGATAGCCTGTTCACCTCCTCAACCGAATCCACCAGCTCAGAGAGAGAATTGCAACTCCGTTACTACTAGAAGAGGGACCCACTATGAAGGTCCTAAGATCCCCACTGATGATGCTGATTCAAAGACAAGAGTGCAGACCGACAAGACCAACAATGTGGTGATTGAGGAGATTGCAGAGCCTACACCTTCTAAGGAGAAAGATGCCCCGGAGAAGACGGTCCCGGTAGTTGACAAATCAGTTGATGCATTGACACCTCCCAAGGTGCCACTACCCTTCCCGCATAGGGTAGACCGAAGTAAGAATGATAATTATTTCCGTAAGTTTCTCGATATTGTCAAAATTTTGTAGGTTACTGTGCCATTTACTGACTTGATTACGCGGGTACCTACATATACTAAGTTATAAAAGACATATTGAGCAGGAAGCGGGAATTGAGTTCAGTAGAGACTATTGCTTTAACTGAGGAATGTAGAGCTATTTTGCAGAATAAGTCTCCACCTAAACTCAAGGATCCTGGTAGTTTTTCGATACCGTGCAACATTGGTAGTTTATCGATACCGTTGTCTATCTTTAAGAAATTAGACTTGGGTACTTTATAGTTTACTAACATTACCTTGCAAATGGCGGACATGACTGTTAAATACCCAATAGGTATTTTGGAGTACGTCCCGGTAAGAGTTGGGAAGTTTTTTATTCCCGTTGATTTTGTAGTGTTGGATATGGAGGAGGGCTATTATCTTAGGTAGACCATTTTTAAATACTGCAGGTGTTGTCATTGATGTAAAGAATGGTAGTCTAACACTTTCTGTAGGTGATGACAAGGTTACTTTTAACCTTGATAGTGCATTAAAGAGTCCCATGTTAGAGGAATCATGTTATAGAATTGATATAATTCAAGAGATTGTTTGTGATAACTTGCCTCGATCCCCTAATAAGGATCTTTTGAAGGCTCCTTTGTGTTTAGATTCTATTGCAGGTGATGAAGATAGTGTTAATAACAAGCTATGTCAGGTTCAAAAGAAACAGAAATCCCGTCCCAAGAAACGCCAGAAACCTCGAAAACAATCTTCTTATGCTTGTAATGGGAATACAACAAATGATGAGGTTATTTCTATGGAACGTGAGGCATTTGAGCAACCAATAACTCCTAATTTCTTTGATTATCTAACTAAATGTGGTTCACGTTCACTCTTCGATCCTCCATGAGTTATTAGGTAACATGGTCAAGCTAATGACCCTAAAGAAACGCTTTGCGGGAGGTAACCCGTAGGTAGTTTGGTTTTTAGTAGATTTTTCATCTTTATTTTCATAGTTTAGAAGGGAGTTTAACTCTATTCTTGGTCTTGGTGAGGGACTAATATTGTTTTCCAAGTGTTTTTGGGTGTTTTTGTAGGTGTTGTGCGACTTAAAACAAGGAAAACGAGAAAAGAGCCGTATGCCCGGACCCCTCCGGGCGAACAACCATGACCCGGGCGAATGGACATCGATCCGGGCGCGCAACCTGTTTTGGGATACTTAGAAATTTTTGAAGAATTTTGAAAAAAACAACCCCCGGGCGGAAAGACGCCCTCCGGACGTGTCGCACTCGGTCCGAGCGCCCGGAATCCCCCCCCCCCACATTCGCTCGTCCTTTTCTTCTTCTTTCTTCCCTTTTTCTTCCTTCCTCCTTCTCTCACCTCTCATTATCTTATCTCCTCTTTCTCTCTCTACAATTCAAAATCTCCATAACTCCCTCTCTCACTCTAACTTCTCTCTACTATATCTCCCTCTTTACTCACCCAAATTCACTAAAATTTTCACCTAACTTCATATTATTCCACCCTTTTCTAGACTTCCACCACAAATCTCACTAAAAAATATCTCAACTCATACGACTCAATTCCTCACCTATTTTACTACTCCTTCAACGGCAAAGGGTTGTAACTAGCTCAAGGAACGAACCACAAGGATTGGGGCGAGATTCTACCTACGGGTTAGTTGCTTTCGGTTCACAAGAGCAAAAGGTACATTTCGAAAAGTTAAAATTGAGGCTTGTTACCCCTACCCGTTTTCTAGATCATCAACTGTTACGTGCTTTAGGAGTATATAATGAAACTGAGGAACTGTTTAAGTCTATGGGTATGCACAGGTTTTTTACTGTGGATGCTCCGACTTACCCCGACATAACTTAAGAGTTTATGTTGAGCTTTGAGATTGACCGATCAAACTCCAAGGCACTTGTTAGAGGTGTTAGTTTTAGGATGTTCAATGTCGATCGCTATGAAACGATCGAAGACTTTGGGGCTATCTTTGATTTAGCCAGTTGGGGGCGTGCTAGACCCCCAAAGGGCTTTAATGATGTTGCTTGGTGGTTTTCTCTGACAGGTGTGCACTTGACTAACTGGCAACATGCCAAGGCTAACCTAATCCACCAACCCTCTGCTAGGATCACTCACAGTTTCCTTGCAAGGACGATATTCGGTCGATATGAACAGCATGAGGTTCATATCAGAGAAATGTGGTGCCTAGGGAGGCACTTGGTTAAACACTCTTTTTCTTATTGTCCTCATCTTCCTCACCTGTTTTCTATGCATTTACATACTCAGTGCAAGACTTACGCAGGTACAGATCGATTCGGCCAACCAACCATTAACAATATTGTATTTGGTGGCCTTTTGACATATGTTGGCAGGTACTACAAGGCCAACTTTGAGTATGGTAGGACCCCTGCTGTGGGGTCCCGCACTTTGGATGCCCCTTACCTTAGCCAATGTGGTTGGCTAGAGTTAAGGGATAGAAGGTGTATTAGATGGTACATAGGACCATCCAGGGGAGTTTCTATTGTTCTCCCTAATGCTTCACTGACTAGATTGCTGCCTGATCAGCAATCCTATACTATGCCTTTAGATTGTTGTGGTGCAGGTTCTTCTACAGGTACCTCGCGAAGCGGTGGGCCGAGTAAGTCTCTGCAGTTCGTGCCCCAAAAGCCACCCCAGCAACCACCAATGGATCCTACCCCATAGCAGCTACAGATGAACCAGCTGCAGAAGCAGTTGAACAACTTCTAGCTACAGCTGCAGCAGTTCATGGATCGGTTCGCTACCTTTGAGTAGGACCACTGTCTTGCCATGTACCCAATTTATGACCACTACGTCTGTACCGGTGTAGTGCCCTCTACTGGCCCTCACCCATCATGGTACCACTTCAACCCTGGAGAGGGGACCAAAGGAGCATGGGGAGCAGGTGGTTGTGGTGATGATGCTGGTGGTGATGATGCCAGTGAGGACACTGACACTTTCCTCCGAGATTCTCACTGAGAGGAGTCTCTTACTTCCTTCAGCATGAGGACATTGCTGAGTCCAGCTAGGGGGAGGTAAATTTATCACTTTCTTAGTTTAGTTTTTTTTACTTTCTAATGTAGTTTTTATTGCTTTATTAGGTTAGTTATCTGGTTTGTACTACTTGTTAGAAGTAGGAGTTTACATATGACCAAAAAAAATGTACTGCTTTCATAGTTTAGATTTTTATCTTGCTTTTGGTAGTTAGCTTTAGTTGATTGATTGATTGAATGGTTTGAAGAAACTTTGTGAATGGTGACTTCCCTGTGCCCCGCAATTTATCTAAATATGTTTTTGGTTGATTTGGGCATGTGATGAGTTATGGTTTGGGAATTGCAACCTAGGACTTGAACTTGACTTAGCTTGAAACAGTTTCTTATCTTGCCATTATAGCCATGTGTAGAGTAGAGGCTTGAACTGTGTTAAGGGGAAGACTAGAGCCGCATACATTATTTTATGCTTATTTCTTTTCATGTGTGCTTAGTTCCTAGTGCTTGTATGATCCATGGTTTGGCTTTTGACTCTAGTAGCTTGGCTTTAGTGTGTTGCATGTCGCGAATGATAAAAGGCGTTCATTTCTTTTAGGAGCTTTCAGATTTTTGGCATTCCTTCACAAAATTTCCCTCGGTCCTTATTTTGAGCTTTTTACCCTTCATTTTCATTTTAGCTACGTTATAACCCTATTTGGCCTTGTTCTAATCAGTTGATATATGCCCAAGCTTGGCTTGGGGGAGTTGAGGAGTTGTTTTGTTGTTGTTTTGCATTTTTTGGAGGTTTTTGGAGGACTGGAAAATTGTGAAAAGGTTGTTGTTAAAGTTTAACAATAGGTCTCACATTAAGGTTCCGCATACCAATGTCTAGGCTAGTTTTTAATCAAAATTGTTCTCAAATGTTCTACATGTTTCTCTTTACTCTTGGAGTACACCAAAATATCATCAATAAAAACTACCACAAATTTAGTTAAGAACCGTTGAAAGATCCTATTCATTAAGTCCATGACAATTATAGGAGCATTCGTTGACCCAAATGGCATAACAATGAACTCCTAATGCCAATACCTCGTACGAAAAGTTTTTTTTGGTATGTCCTCATTAGCAATTCTCAATTGATGGTATCCCGACCTCAAATAAATCTTTGAAAATACAGTAACTCCTTTCAACTGATCAAACAAGTCATCAATCCTCGTTAAAGGATACTTGTTCCTGATCGTCACCTTATTCAGCTCCCTATAGTTAATAGACAACCTCAAACTCCCGTCTGTTTTCTTCATAAACAGCAATGGTGTTCCCCAAGGTGAAGCACTAGGCCTAATGTAACCTTTCTCCAACAGCTCCTGTAACTGCTCTTTCAACTCACTCATTTCCGCAGTTACCATCCTATATGGTGCTTTAGAAATAGGTGTTGTTCCTGGAACTAAGTCTATGGTAAAGTCGATTTCTCGCTTCGGAGGCATCCCCAGAATCGCCTCTGAAAACACGCCCACGAAATCTCTCACTACCTCAATGTCCTCAGGCTTAGTAGACTCAACCTGATCTATATCCCTTACACTACAAAGGTAAATTGGAAAACCTCTCTTCACAAACGTAGTGATCCTGATTACTAACAATATTTCATTGTGTTTTGGCCTTCCTCCCATCCAATAGGTGACTTTCTTGCCCTTATTAACTAACGAGACCTTCTGCGGCTCACACAAAATCTCAGCCTTATGCTCACTCAACCAATCCATCCCTAGAATCACTTCCAAGTCAACTAAATCTAACTCTATTAGGTTAGCCTTAAACTCCACTCCCTCAATTTCAATTACAACATTCAAAAACCTCCTTGAACATTTTACCTCCTGCCTTGATGGTAACACTATCGACATATCTATTTTATCTACTTTTCCCAAAACAAGCATTAACTTTTCCAAAATCTTAGTGGATACAAAAGAATATGTTGCACCAGAATCAAACAAAACTTTAACAGGAAGAGAGTGAATAGAGAATGTACCAGTAATCACACCCTTACTAGCATCAGCTGCACTTCGAGCCATTACATTGAGCTTTCCAGTATTCGAGGTCTTAGTCTAACCTCCTCCATTTCCACTTCCATTCCTATTCCCAGCTTGATGCATTGCCTTTCCTCCCATGTTTCCTTGGAAACCCTTTTGCTGACCTCCAGTTGAATTCCCTTTGAATTGAGAACCTTGTCGTTCCTTTCCCTTGTTCATGGAGAAGCACTCATACTCACGGTGTCCAAGCTAGTTGCACAAACGACAAGTCATAGGGTTCCCAGCATAGTCCTTGCCTGGGTGATTGTTAGGACATTTCTTGCAGAAATACACACGACCTCCTTGATTAGCCATCTGAGCCATATTCCCATTTACATTAGTAAGCTTCCCAAAGTTTCCCTTATTGCCCACAAAGTTATTGTTGAAACGACGCTTCTTAAATCCGCTGTGACTCCCTTGTTGGTCGAAGTTTCCTCCACCATCTTTTCTTTTCTCCCTCGTTTTACCTTCTTTCGGCATCTCCTTCTTCTTCTGGTCTAAGGCATAAAGATGTGCAGCTCTACCATATAAATCATCCAAGTACTCAAAGACCTGCCCAGCTAATTGCAACTGGATGTCTGTAGGTAACCCTCTCCCAAAACGAATAGCCTTCAACTTCTTGGTTGCCACAACCAACTTAGCAAACCTAAACAACTCTATAAACTTACAGTAATACTAAATAATTGACATACTCCCCATCTTCTAAGCTCTAACAACTCATCAGCTTTCTATTTCTAAAGGAACACGAGAAAAATCTTATTGCGAATCTGTTCCTGTAACACAGCCCAATTAAACCCTAACAAAGCCCTATTCACAACTTTATTCTGTGACCACCAAAGATCATCTATTCCTCTCAAATAGTAAACTGCATGGTTCATCTTAAACTCTTTTGGATACTCAACTACCCCAAACCGCTTGTTAAATTCTCTCAAACATCGCTCTAAAATAGTTGGGTTAGGTTCCCCTTGGTAAGTGGGTGGCTTACTGATAAGTTAGTATTTGATGTGCATTTTACCACTAATCATGATTGATTTTTAGATTTAATGCGGTTCTTTTGAACCATTTCTACTAACTTTTACTATTTCGAGTGTTTGTCGTGCTTTTTATAAGATTTTACATGATTCGATGATTTATCATTGTTTTCCGAGCCTTTTGAAGCACTTGAAGAGTTAGTGAAGAGTTAAAGTCATTTGGGAAGCTTTACTAAGGATTAGGAGTATTGAAGAAGCAATTAACGAAGTAATTAAGAGAAAAATAAGCAAAAATCAAGAAACAAAGCAAATCGAGCTACCCGCTCAGGTCGAGGCAGCGCGCCCGGGTGGAGGTTGTTCGCCCGAACCCCTCTAGGCGGGCCGCTCCGAGGGCAGTTTTCCACACGGTTTTGCTTGTTTAAGGCTTACTATATAAGTATTTTGTACTCCAAAAACCTAATTACGAATTCCTTTATCAAAAATTATAGTTTTAGCCCTAGTTTTCTCTCTAAGTTGTTGAATTCTCTCAATCATTCAATTCAATAAAAGTTTAGGTTTTATTTAGTTTCTTTAATTCATGCTTAGTTTTAGTTTTAATTTATGTTTTTAGTTTTAGTTTTATTAATCTTTTATGCCCTAGTTCCTTGTTCTAGATTTAGTTTTATAATTATTGTTCATTTATTAGTTTTAATCATGTTTATGGTTTTGTTTTTTTATTGTTGATTTAGTTTCTTTTATTTCTATCATGTGTGAGTAGTTTTTTTTCTAGGACTAGGGGATCTATGGACCGTTCTTGATGTTTGTTCTTAGTTGTTAATTTGATTGTTAATGTTCTTGAATACCTATTGTCAATATTATTGCTTGCAGTTAAATACTGGCCAGGTTTAATTGTTAGTTTGATATTGTCGAAATCGATACCGAGAGGTAAGATTACCACAATTATTGGTTCCCTGATATTGAGGCTCTAAATTTTTAATTGAAGCCAGCTCTAGTGAATATGGTGGAAAGGAATCAGTTTGCAGAAACATTAATGGAGGATCCAATGTTGCATTTGAATAACTTTATGCAGTATTGTGGTATGATGAAGTAAGCTGGAGTCTATCATAATTGCGTTAGAAGAATGATGTTCCCGTTCTCACTGAAAGACAAGGCCCGTACTTGGTTGAACAGTCTCAATGTGGATAATATCAACAATTGGGAAGAGTTAGCTCTAGCATTTCAGAGGAAATATTACCCATCCAGAGCGAAATGCAACCCTTCAGAGTAAGATCACGAATTTCAACCAGGAGTCAGATGAAACATTGTATGAAGCATGGGAGATATTCAAGGATTTATTAAGATTGTGCCCACATCATGGTCTTGAGAAGTGGTTCCTGGTCCAGTCATTATTCAATAATGGTTTAGGGAATGAGAGTCGAACATTATTAGATTCAGCGGCCAGTGGTCGATTTATGAACCAAGAGGTTAATGCTGCATATGAGTTGGTCGAAGAAATTGCTATTCATAATTCATAGTTTGGCAATCCCAGGGGACACTCAAAGAAAGGTGGAAAGCATGTGGTTGATGATAAATATGAAAGTTTAGCTTCACAGATCAATGTCATAAGCCAGAAGCTCGATAAGATTGGTACTACAGCTCCTCCACCATCACCTATAGCTGCGATGGCTGCACTTTTGGGATGTACTAAGCCTTTCTGCGATTCATATGGTTCATTCGGTCACAGTTCCCAATCATGTATCAGTTTAGTAGAGCAAGTGTGTGCCTTACAAGCCTACAAGAACAACCCGTTCTCCAATACATACAGTCCAGGGTGGAAGGATCATCCATACTTCTCCTACAAGAACAGCAACAATGTGCATAATCCTCATCAAACTATACCACCTCAGCAGATTCACCAGCAGATGCAGCGATTTATACCACCACACCCACCAGGTTTCAACAGACCACCATTGCCAACAACACCAGCTCAACCTAGTGGTGAAATTTCAGAGCTGAAGAATATGATGTTACAGATGCAGAAGAATATGGAGGCAATGCAGGCTCACAATAAGCAACTAGAAACCCAACTAGCTCAGATTACATAGTCCAAAGCTCAGCGGCAGCAAGGTCAACTACCTCCTCAACCGAATCTACCAGCTCAGAGAGAGAATTGCAACTCCATCACTACAAGAAGAGGGACCCACTATGAAGATCCTAAGATGCCTACTGATGATGCTGATTCAGAGATAGGAGTGCAGACTGGCAACACCAGCAATGTTCTGATTGAGGAGATCGCAGAGCCTACACCTTCTAAGGAGAAAGATGCCATGGAAAAGACAGTCCCGGTTGCTAACAAGCCAGTTGATACATTGACACCTCCCAAGGTGCCACTACCCTTCCCGCATAGGATAGATCGAAGTAAGAATGATAATTATTTCCGTAAGTTTCTCGATATTGTCAAAAATTTGCAGGTTACTGTGCCTTTTACTGACTTAATTACACAGGTACCTACATATACTAAGTTATTAAAAGACATATTGAGCAAGAAGCGGGAACTGAGTTCAGTAGAGACTGTTGCTTTAACTAAGGAATGTAGTGCTATTTTGTAGAATAAGTCTCCACCTAAACTCAAGGGTCCTAGAAGTTTTTCGATGCCTTATAACATTGGTCCACTTTATATTGATAAGGCTTTATGTGATTTAGGGGCCAGTGTTACTGTTATGCCGTTGTCTATCTGTAAGAAATTAGATATGGGTTCTTTGAACTTTACTAACATTACCTTGCAGATGGCGGACAGGACTATGAAGTACCCAAAAGGTATTTTAGAGGACGTCCCGGTAAGAGTTGGGAAGTTTTTTATTCCCGCTGATTTTGTGGTGTTGGATATAGAGGAGGATGCACACATCCCTATTATCTTAGGTAGACCACTCTTAGATACTGCAGGAGCTGTCATTGATGTAATGAATGGTAGTTTAATTCTTTTTGTAGGTGATGAAAACGTTATTCTTAACCTTGATAGTGCATTAAAGATTCCTATGTTAGAGCAATCATGTTATAGAATAGATATAATTTAAGAGATTGTTTATAGTGATTTGCCTCGATCCCTTAAAAAGGATCTTCTGGAGGCTATTTTGTGTTTAGATGTGATTTCAGGTGAACGCAATAAAGAATCAAATGAATTAATTCAAGCCCTTTCAGGAATGGATATCGATTCAGGAAGCAATTGTCAATTCCCTGTAGTTGCCCCAGGATGCTTGTTTGGTAAAGGAGGTAACACAACCTGAAATGAAAACTCTTCCCTCTAATTTGAAATATGCATCTCTAGATGAAAAAGAGCTATATCCTATTACTATCAGTGCTTCACTTACCGATAGTCAACTTTAGATACTGTTATCTATGCTTAAATGTCATAAGAATACTATTGGTTACACTATTGATGACTTAACTGGTATTAGTCCTGATTTTTGCATGCATCGTATTCACTTAGAGGATTGTGATAAACCATGCATACAGGGTCAGCGTCGTTTGAATCCTAACATGCAGGAAGTTGTTAAGAAAGAGGTCCTTAAATTACTTGATGCAGGTATTATTTATTTTGTTCTTGATTCTAGATGGGTCAGTCCAGTTCAGGTAGTACCTAAGAAGGGTGGGACACTGTTGTTCAAAATGATAAAAACAAAATAATTCCCACTAGAGTTGTCACAGGTTAGCATATGTGTACCAATAACAGGAAACTGAATACTGTTACTAAAAAGGATCACTTTCCCCTCCCCTTCATTGATCAAATGTTAGAAAGACTAGCTAGGCATAAGTATTTTTGCTATTTAGATGGTTATTCGGAATTCTTCCAAATCCCCATTCATCCAGATAATAGAGAAAAAACTACTTTTACATGTCCTTATGGTACTTTTGCATATCGTAGAATGTCTTTTGGTTTAAGTAATGCCCCTGCTACCTTTCAACGTTGCATGATGAGTATATTTTATGATTACATTGAATCAATTATCAAAGTTTTCATGGATGATTTTAGTGTATATGGAACTTCATTTGATGCTTGTTTAGAAAATCTAACCAAAGTGCTAATGAGATGTGAAGAGGTGAATTTAGTGCTGAATTGGGAAAAGTTCCATGTTATGGTTACTGAAGGTGTTGTGCTTGGACATTTAATCTCCGAATGAGGTATTGAGGTCGATACGATAAAGCAAAGATTCAGGTAATAGAGCAACTTCTCCCTCCCGTGAATGTCAAAGCGCTAAGAAACTTTTTGGGTCATGAAGGTTTTAATCACAGGTTTATTAAAGATTTTTCTAAAATTGCGAAACCACTAACCCAATTGCTTTTGACGGATGTAGATTTTGATTTTACTAATAAGTGTGTTGAGTCTTTTAACAGGATTAAATAGGCACTTATTTCTGCACCTATCATCCAATCTCCTGATTGGGACCTCCCGTTCGAGATCATGTGTGATGCCAATGACTATGCAATTGGAGTCGTCTTGGGTCAAAGGAAGGACAAAGTTCTCCATGCAATCCATTATGCCAGCAAGACACTTGATTCAGCTCAAGTTAATTATGCCACTACTGAAAAGGAGCTACTAGCAGTTGTTTATGCACTTGACAAGTTAAGAACATACCTATTAGGCTCTAAAGTGATTACTCACACTGACCATGCTGCTTCGAAGTACCTCCTAAGCAAGAAAGAAGCAAAGCCAAGGTTGATCAGATGGATTCAGTCGATACAAGAGTTTGACCTCGAGATTCGTGATAAGAAGGGAGCGGAAAATTTAATAGCTGATCATCATTCTAGGATCCGATTCGAAGTTGCAGAACTAGTTCCTATTGATGATTCTTTCCCTGATGATCACTTACTTTCAGTTGCAGTTAAATCACCATGGTTTGCTGACTTTGCTAATTATATTGTAGGTGGTGTCTTGCCTCCTAATCTTTCATCACAGCAGAAGAAGCGGTTCCTCAATGATATCATACGGTATTTTTGGGATGACCCGAATTTATTTCGGGAATGTGCTGATGGACTATATCGAAGATGTGTTCCTGATTGGGAGTTTTATGGAATTCTGAGCCATTGCCACTCATCACCCTATGGAGGACATGCAGGCCCTTCGAAGACAGTGTTCCAGGTATTGCAGTTTGGTTTCTATTCGCCTACTTTACTGAAGGATGCTAGAGATTTTGTCATGTCTTGCGATTCGTGCCAACGAATAGGTAATATCTCCAAAAGGCATGAAATGCCTCAAACAGGTATCTTAGAATTTGAAATTTTTGATGTTTGGGTATTGATTATATGGGCCCCTTTCCTTCTTCTAATGGTAATCGCTACATATTAGTTGTTGTGGATTATGTTTCTAAATGTGTGGAAGCTCTTGCTACCCCCCATTGTGATTCTAACACCATTTTGTGATTGTTCAAGCAGGTTATTTTTCCTAGGTTCGGAGTCCCTAGAGCTATCATCAATGACGGGGGAACGCATTTGCATGAGAAGAGGTTAGATAAGCTGCTAGAGAAGTATGGTGTCTACCACATAACAGGATTGGCATACCATCCACAAACCAGTGGTCAAGTGGAAGTCTTAAATCTAGAAATCAAGGCTATACTGGAGAACAGTTGCAAAGTCAAGGAAAGATTGGAGTACTAAGTTTCATGATGCATTATGGGCACATAGAACGGCGTTTAAGACACCTATCGGTACATCTCCATATCGATTAGTGTACGGGAAGGCGTCCCATTTACCGGTTGGGCTAGAGTACAAAGTCTACTAGGTAGTAAAGTAGCTCAATATGGATGCTAAGCTTGCAGGTGAGAAGCGGTTACTTCTATTAAATGAGCTCGATGAGTTTCGATTGGGAGCCGATATGCTAAGATCCACAAGGAAAAGACTAAGAAATGGCACGATAAGCGAATTATAAGAAAGGAGTACCTAGTGGGTGATAAGGTCTTGTTATTCAACTCTAGATTGAAGCTTTTTCCAGGAAAGTTGAGGTCTAGGTGGAGCGGCCCTTTCATTGTCACCATAGTGAGCAAGTATGGATTTGTGCAGGTTGAAAATGATAAAGGGGAACGATTCAAGGTTAATGGACACCGCCTCAAGCACTTCTATGAAGGTGATGTTGTTGGCATGGTTGAGGAAATCACTTTCCGAAACCCACACCCCCTATAAGCTATGAGGTAATATGGTAAAGCTAATGACCTTAAAGAAGCGCTTTGCGGGAGGCAACCCGTAGTTAGTTTAGTGTTAGTAGCCTTTTCGTTTTTTATTTTCATAGTTAAGTATGGACTCTAGCTCTATTCTTAGCTTTGCTGAGGAGAGGGAAGGAGTAACAATTTTTCCAAGTGTTTTGGTGTGTTTATAGGTGAATTTGAGGCGAAAAAGGGCGAAAATTGCACGAAGGGTGAGCCGCCCAGGTGGGTTCAGGCGAACAACCGCCCTCCGGCTAGATAGCTTGGGGTCCGGGCACACAACCCTGTTTTGGGACTTAGAAAAATTTCCAAAATTTTTGAAAAAAGGATAACCGGGCACACGACACTCGGCCCCGGCGCGCAACCCAATTCCGACCCCTTTGTTTTTTTGTGCAAATTTGGAAAAGAGGGCTATATGCCCGGCAACCCCACCTCCGGGCGCATGGCACCCGGACCCGGGCGCTCAGCTAGCTCCCCCCCCCCCCCCCCCCCCCCCCCCCCCCCCCCC